>VWZY01010272.1:244696-367510 GCA_013399075.1 Chloroceryle aenea
CCGTGTGTCTCTGGTAGAGTTAATGGGTTTTTTTCTGACTGTAGACAAGTGACAGCTCTCTAATGGGTAGAGCCTGTGTGCCGTAGATGAAAGGCCTGAAGGCCACTTCAGAATGCGAGGCAAATCCGCATCAAACCTGAGCCCCGCCTCAATCAGCCCTGCCCGGGTAGTTTGAAATTAGAATCCAATGAATTTCAGATGGGGGGGGGGAAGAATTACTGGGCCTGATAAGAAAAGTGAGCATTTGATGGTACGAGCTACGCTCCTTTGCTATGAAAGGAAAACACTGTATTCCTTATATGAAGCACAGACATGGTATCTTCCATTATTTATAATGAAAGTGTTGAAATCTTTTATCTCAGTTCAGTTATTCAGAAGTCCTGTACTTAGGGTTGTTTTGTTTGTTTTTAATTTTGTAATTGTGTACACCATATACTGCATTACTGCTATACGTGTATTGCTTTCTAAGTACACAGAGTTTGTTTTGTTTTTTAGTGCCTAATAAACTTTAGCACATAAGGTGGAAGTGTTCTGGTGCAGGATCTGACCAGTAATGGGGATCGTTAATCGAGGTTAACGGCGTAGTCTGCCAGCTGGGAAGAAGCGGATTCTATTCTAGGAAAAGGATGTCATAGCATTTGCCAAATTCTTCTTGCCTGTGACATGCCAACTGACTTTTTTTGTTTAGCTTCACTAGCAATATTTTGCCACCTTTTATTTGTATTTATAAAAAAATGTATTATCATTACTTTGGATTGTTGTGCTGATATCATGTGGGTTTAACATCAATAAATATTACACAAACAGAAAGTGTTCCTCTGGTAAAGACTGTTAACAGTTTCAGTGGAAGCACACGAGTGTGAGATTGAGAGATGTCAGCTGCTGGGACTGCAGCTGAAATGAGGGCTGGGTGCAGCATCTCAGACTGACCAGGACTTAGGAGAACACTCTGCTTGTGACCTGGCCTCTTCTGAACAAACCAGACGACCACGACTTCAAACGTCGGAGAAACTTTTGCCAAATAAAAGTACCTGAAGATGTTGGGGATTTTTATAGGTTAGAAGACATGCAGGTCTGGTTTGTGTGCTGAGTAATTGCACTGCACCCTTACTTACAGCTGAGCCTCAGTCAAGGGTAGGGCCTAAGCACTGCTCCATTCCTTTAGAACAGCTGTCTAACAAGGCACTGTCAAAATGTTAAACACCAATCATTACATTTACCTGTTCAATCCTGACTATTACCAGGCTGCTGCTTGTGTCCTTGCTGTGCAGAGACCAGGAAAGCTGCACGAGGAGGAGCTTTTCCTTGCAGGGTTACATGTCGAGCATGGCTCGCTGTGAGCAGCATTATCCCGGCAGTGCAGGGAGCACGGGCATTAAGGCGATGCCGCAGCCGCGGGCAGTGGCGTCCTCCGCTTGCAGTAACTTTGCCTTGGGCGGAGAGACTGCGAAACAGACAGCTCTTGTAAACTGGCTCAAGATGAGGTCACCACCACTTTTCGCCTCTGTATATACATACAGACACACACTGTAAGTAGTAAATCACATCTCTAAGCAGCGAAGTTGTTTGCATGAAAACATTCAGCTGTGCTGTTACTTGGTTACTGCTCTGAGTTTACAAATTCGGAGACACAAGCGTGGCACAAGACAATTAACTTCTCAAGCCAAAAACTCTGAAATTCTTGGAGGCGTCGAAGTCACTTTCAGGAGTTTAATCTCCCTCCACAAACTCAGTAGTTGTAGATAGTCCGCCCTAAAGGAGTACTTTACCCTTTTCTAGGACTGAGAAAAGAAGCCCTAGCTGCTTGTGAGATTTCCAGGTTAGCTACAGGAACACTTAATTACTTAGGAGGCTGTTCAGCTCAAGCATAGTCAAAGCACTGGAAGACTCACTGCAGCTGCCTTCAGGATGACAATGGAAACCTCTGTCAAAAGCAGCAACAGTGAGGTGAAAAATTCCATGCTCGTGAAGAGGTTTTTCCCAACCAGGGGTGTGCCTTAGCACACAGTTCCTTTATCCTGCAACTTTACAACACCACCACTAAGTTAACATGCACATTTTTTTCCATTACAGCCAGCTGTGAGTTTGGGATCAAAACCAAACTCTAATCCAATTTGGCACACTACCTTAGAGATCATTGCTGCTTTCTATATTACCACTTTGAAAGACAATCTTACCTCAGGTTGTGTGCTAACAACTGCCTCGCTTTGCCACCTAGGGACACTCCATCCTTTGCTCTGCAAGCAGCCCAACTGGATTAACTGGGAAGTCCACAGTTCATTAGCTCTAGTAACGCTCATGGCATGAGGAGAGGGATCAGCTGCCTGCTCTGGCTGGGCGGCCCCAGATGGATGAACTCGGGGACTGGCAGTGCCTGCTCGCATGGTGACAACAGCCCCCACAAGTCAGCTGTACGTGCACAGGGCAGCACTGACTGTCAAAGAGCTCGTTCTGAACTGGCTAAGAGAAAAAGCCCTCCCCTTGCACAGCTTTTCTGTTTGAGCAGAACCATGAGCACATAAAAGACGTTGGGCAGCTGGAAACGGCTCCTGCCCTGAGACACTGCCAAGCAGCACGGTCCAAGCAGCACCCAGTATTTTTAATTTGTCTTAAAGCTGGTGACTCTTAACTGAGAATCAAGCCCCAGTTTGCATCCTTGTGCAGGATCTCTGTAACTCTCTTAGGATTAACACATAAACTAATCTCAGACGGCACTGAATTGCTACTAAAAAGGTCAGTGTTTGGAATATAATGCTCAACTCAACACACCTAGACCAGAAAAGTGAGACTGCAAGCACTAGTACCTGTATGGCAGTGACTTCAGATCTGTACTGAGAAGGAAGCTGAATGATCTTCAGTCCGACACCATGAGCAAGAATTTTTTTGCTTCGAGACCAACTGCAGTGCAACAGGTGAACGCTGGGGAAGGGCCAAGTCTTGCAACCACTGGCACTTTCTGTGTCTGCAGTAGCACAAATGGTCCAGAAACAGCTGCAGAACAAGAAAGGAGAAGAAAAAAATAGCAGCATGTGGGCACTACTCAGAATGCTTACATCTTTTACTGCAGGAGCACTACAAACCTCGTCATAGAAGTTGGCTTAGGTTGGGTTTTGGGGTATTTTTTTTAACCTGAAACTGTTCTGTTAAGCGCACAACTGAACGTACTGTAGCCCCCTTCGTGGCTGACTCTTGGCCCCGACAGCACAGATGATTTCTATGAAGAGCTGAGGGCATGAGAATACACTGCCAAGGACGTGACCTTTCCAAGCTACTGCAAAAGGTGCTGAAAATACCTGGCAAGATAAGACTGCCCCCACAACAGGCAACACACCTCTGCGCTGCTGCAGCTCAGGAACTGGAGATGGCTTTTACCAGCAGCGCTTGGCAGAGGCACTGCTGGAGACAGCTGCAGGAAAGGGCTGGCCTAAAAGAGAGCCTGTTTTACCACACTCGACTGTAGTTTAATGCACAGTTCCTTTTGTTAACACACTACCTCACTTCCTCCTACAATACGTCAGAATCAGGTTCACCAAACATTTCTGTGCTACAGTTCATCTACAATAATTTTATCTTCCCTTAAATTCTACAGTAACTTCATCTGTACAGGGGCTGACCATTTACTAACTCATGTATAATAAACAAAGACCTAAAATTTAATTCACCCATCAGTACAGCTCTTAACAAGTCCAAAGAGCTTCAACTGTACACGAGTGATGTCATTTCAGGTAAGCAACAGCAGCAGAAAGTGCAGTTTGTTAAGCTCCAGATCCATTTTCTACTATGAAAATGAAAGTATAATTTTGTAGATCTCCAAATCCAAACCAGCCCCTCTTAAGTGTTTCTCCTCAAAATGCTGTTTACAAAATGCAAAACACGGTGAAAATTCGCAGTAGAAGAATGAGGTGATTTTAAAATTACCTTTAAACTTTTTCTGGGTAGCAAATCCATTAAAAGAGCAACTTCATAGAAGCAGAGCAAAGTTCATTTCTGATTGTTAGTGTTTTCCTGCAACACATAAACACGGTTACGAGCATGACAGTTGCTAGTGTTAGCCATGCCCTTTCTAAAATAATGAATTTCAGGTCAGCCTACACATCCTGAAGCAGAGATGGGGTGTCACTGGGTTTCTAATCACTAATTCTGATGACTTAAGAGTCATCTGTCTCTGCCCAGGACAAGCAGCATTCAAGCCTAAGGTGAAGAAAAAGAACACAGCACCTTCAAGTGGGAAAAAATGCTGCTGATCCATGCACATCCCCTGCCCTCACGTCAGAGCTCGGAGCTGTCCTGGCTGCTCTGGGGTAGATGTCAAGCCAGAATCCAGGACCGAAGTGACTGTAAGCGTGGCTGAGCTCTTGTGGAAGTTGGAGAAATCTGACACAGCAGAGCATTAGTCAGCAGTTAGTACAACAGACGTACGTTAAGGGGAGCTCAAATGGGTTGGCCTTTTTAGAAGCAAAACTAAGTTTGTTACCCTGGCAATGCAAGTACCTCTTCATGGACAGCTTCAGCTGAGTACATCGGCATAAATCATTTCCTAGGAACAAAACTCACCAATAAACTGGCCTGTTTGGTTCTCCCTCAAAGGGGAAGACACCACTTTAACTCCTCTGTGAGGCAGATGACAAGCATTACTGAAAGCCAGATAACACAGCATTATGAAGAACGGCACCATGGTGCTAACAGAAACAAAGCTTTCACAGAAAACAGCAGCTTTTCAAAACCGTGCTGCAAATTAACCTCAGTATTCACAGATCGACTGAATACAGCTTCACTGCACAGCAGCAATCTCAGCATGACTTCAGGTGCCCTGAAAACTGCAGTGAACTATAAACCTACAGGTGCTCTCCATTCTGTATTCCTTCTAACGAAAGAGCTGCAAGAACCTGCAGAGAATGGCTGCAAGTTCCAGTCTGCTGCTGGCAGAGCCATCTCACCATCAGGAACTGCACAAGCACGCTGCCCAGCACTGCAACAGAACACGTGCAATGACAGCATTGCTTCTCTCATCTAGGGCTGCAGAAAGGTACCAGGAGAAATCTAACAACTACCTGAAAAAAAAACCCAGGATGGAAAGTCAGAAAATCATCAGCAGAAGTAAACCACTGTAACCTAGAGCTTTTAAAAGGTCTTCAACATACAGGGGGAGATCTGTTTACAACACAGCCTCCAACATATAGGGTGCATTTGGCATTAGAAGTAGAGAGCTGGGAGATCCACAGTTTAGATCTATTCACATCGAGCTGCTTCACGAACACGCTTCAGCAACACCAGTGTCAACATGCGGTGAACCTTGAACAAATGGCTCAGAGTAATCACCGATTTCAAACCCATCAGCATGCTGGGCGTGCAAGGGCCACCTCACCAGTGTCAGCCAGCAGCCTGGGAAACGGGAGCAACACTCGTCCTGGCAGCTCCCGTTGCGCAGGAGGTGTCAGCTCAGTGACATCTGCTCCCCACACACCCACTGACATTATCCTCGTGTGCAATGAAGACACCAAGATCCGGTGGGTTTTCCTTCTGTGGTGTCTCGACATGTTTACCATTATCAGGCCCAAACTGGCAGTTTGTTACCAGATCTCCAAACAGCCCAAGCAATTGTAGCTCCAACAACTGTGACAGAAAGGTTCACTTTAATTTCACTGTAACAGTAGAGAACATGAAGGAAGTTGAAAAAGCCAACAAACCAAAACACAGTAGAATTGCATCTGATCTATTTAAAGAGAGAAAACCCCACAGCTGTAAGTTTCAGTGTTGTATTTTGTTCTGTGAAATATCTCAGATCTTAACAGCTATGCACTGTTCATCCGAAAAATAAAACCATAATCTACTGGAACAGTTTGTGGGCACAATCCTGCCAGAATAGAGACGTCTGGCAAGGCAGGGGTAACCTTTGCTACTAACTCGACAGACACCAACAGCAAAAAGGAGCCTCCAGCGCACGCTCTGAAACTGAACATAACGCGTGGGTGAAAACAAAGTGCAATCTGGGACATCACAGAGTTCTTAGAGCCGATGCTCTTGAAGACTTCTCTCCACTGCTCCATTGGCCTGGTCTTTTCTTTTCCCAATAAAGTGGCTGTGCCCAGTCTTGGATAATTGTTTCCCATTAGCTTTGCTAAAACCAACTACACTAAGCTCTAATTAAAAAAAAGAGCCAGCTACTGACTGTCTGTCTACAGTACTGCCAGCCATCAACTGTCTCTCTACAGTACCACCAGCTACCATCATCTACAATACTGCCAGCTATCAACTGTCTATCTACAGTTCCTCCAGTACCAACTGTCTCTCTACAGTACCACCAGCTATCAACTGTCTGTCTACAGTACAGCCACCTACCAACTGTCTATGTATAGTACTGCCAGCTACCAACTGTCTATCCATAGTATTGCCAGCTATCGACTGTCTATCTACAGTACTGCCAGCTACAGACTGTCTGTCTACAGTACTGCCAGCTATCGACTGTCTGTCTACAGTGCTGCCAGCTACCGACTGTCATCTACAGGACCGCCAGTTACCGACTGTCTGTCTACAGTGCCACCAGCTATCGACTGTCATCTACAGGACCGCCAGTTACCGACTGTCGGTCTACAGTGCCACCAGCTATCGACTGTCATCTACAGTGCCACCAGCTACCAACTGTCTGTCTACAGGACCGCCAATTACCGACTGTCTGTCTACAGTACTGCCAGCTACCGACTGTCATCTACAGTGCCGCCAGCTATCGACTGTCTGTCTACAGTACAGCCACCTACCAACTGTCTACGTACAGTACTGCCAGCTACCGACTGNTGTCCATCTACAGTACCACCAGCTATCGACTGTCTGTCTACAGTACAGCCACCTACCAACTGTCTACGTACAGTACTGCCAGCTACCGACTGTCTATCTACAGTACCGCCAGCTACCGACTGTCTATCTACAGTACTGCCAGCTACCGACTGTCTATCTACAGTGCTGCCAGCTATCAGCTGTCTGTCTATCCACACAGGCAACTCCACCTCCCGAAGACCAGATTCAGTAAGGCAGCACTACCAATAGAATGATGCCTTAGGACAGACTGCCCTCAGGAGGACAAAACGAAATCTCTTCATGGGATTTGGCGCACGACACAACTCAGCAGGTTTCATATGCACCTCTTACCACAAAAGACAGCCTGCAAAAGATGTTTCTTGTGACACTTCACAGCTGCACTATTAAACAGAACCAAACAAGCTCACCAACATTTTGTGTGTCCTGCCAGAAGCTTCTACTGCTGATAATCAATTGCAGTATGCAGCTCAAAAGCAGACTAACATAGGAAGCTCTCTACAGCAAGTTCTAAGTTACAAACACATTTTTTAAGAAATAAGCTGGGGAAATAAGGCTCCAATAGTACTTAATACAAGATTTTGCAGAGTTTTAAGCAATATAGCAGGTTAAGATACAGCAGATGAATAAAAAGCACCTCACTTCCAGTAGCAATGGAATCACGGAAACTCTCTCTGTCTGGTAAAAGAGTGGACTGCAGCTTCCAAACTTCAACTGAGAAGTCATGGTTAGGTCAGTCAAGCACACAGTCCTACTTGAGAACACCCACATGCAAACAAACCCCAAACACTTAAACACAGTCTGGCATCATGCTAGCAGCACAAGATATAAAACCCAACCATCTGTTTTCAATCTAGGGTAGTGACATAACAGGCATACCAAAGACATGATGAAAGCAATGCAAGAAAGATATTAATTAAAAATAGATGGAAAGCAATCTAGCTAGATATCAATATATTAACTCATCAAATCAAATATGGATTGAATTTCGAGGCCTAATAAATTAAACTCTGTTGTTAGACAGAATTATTACCAAGACAATTAGGATGATGGCAGTAGCTATGACACCCAAGGACTGTAAGACCAGCAATGTAACTGCAGTGAAAGGTGGCATCTAACAGCATGTTGGATACACTAAAGATGTCAAGATCACTTTTTTTTTAATGTATTTTTTTACATGCAGCCAGTCAAGGACACCAAACTCTGGCCATAGCCCCCAGGAGCATACAAGACTCGAGTCAAAATGCTACTTTCAAAGACTGGCTTTGTGATGGTAACATTTATTTCTGCAAGAATATTGGCCAAGTTTATTAATAAAGACAACAGTGCACTACTGCAGACTTCCATAAAAAAGAAGCAACATAAAATAAGGAAATATGCTGAAGTGAAACCAAAAGAATGAGTTGAAAGAAGAAAGATGCAATGCTTGCTGACAACACTAGGATTGCACGCACTGAACTGCAGTATGGTGACTGTAAATACACACGACAAAGTAAATGTTTTTTTGTGAGAAGGGGGAAGCAACATGGACTAAAAGCTATTAGAATTTAAGTCAGCCTTTGTAAACCCAGCAGTTTAGCTTTGGCAAATGGAATCTGTTCCTGAATGCAAAATTTACAGACAGATCAGGGCATACAGGAACAATTTACAAGAGCACACACAAACTGACCACCACCTTAGGAACAGGAACTGTGCCTGAAGAAGGCAAGCGGATGATCAAGATAAAAAGGAAAGTGCTCAGGAGAGGCAAGGCCATAGAGAAAACAACAACCCCAAACTCTGAACAAAACTCTGCATCAGTTTTTGGTACCGTGCAGGAACTTGAGCAGTATCTCTACAGGCAACTTACTGGAGGTTTTCCCCCTAACGCAAACCATCAGAAGAGGTTACAGAGGAAGGAGTGACCATGGCCAGAGCTGGGGGCTATCACTCCCTAATTCTAAAGGAAACCAAGTAACTGCAGTGTGACAATTCTGAGCTAAAACTGCCTCAGTATCAAATGACTGGAAGCTGGCAAAAGTCACAGCAAGCTCTTGGGAATTTTGTGGGTGGAAGGACTGCTTGATTTTTAAGAAGAGATTCCAGAGGGATCCAGGGACCTACAGACTAATTCTATTTTTCTCCACATAGCAAACTGACAGAAATTATTCCAAAGCCATTGAAAACAACCAGACAAACATACCGAGAGAAGTCAGTGTTGCTTTTGCAAAGGAAAGTTGTGTTTGATAAACATTCCAGAGTTCTTCTAAGGACTAGAAGGAGATGAGAGTAAAGAGCACGCTTGAAATTCTACAAGACATCTGACACATTCCCTTGCCAAAACCCATTAAAATGCTGCGCTGCCAAGAGAAGTTGGCAGATCAGTAATCTGTTCAAAGGTAGAGAGGAAGGGTCTGAATCAGCAGCTGTCCTTTCCTACGGACATGGATTGCCAGCAGAACGCCGCAGGCACCTGTGCTGGGGCTGGCAGAGTGCAACCCATTCATAAGGGTTCTGAGACAGCAATTTCTGAAGGCCACAGGAACACTAAGTTACTCAAAGCAGTAAAGGGATAAAGGAATTAAACAAATGCAGAACCATTTTACTGAGGAAATAGGTGATAAAACCAGCAGACTAAATTTGCTGTAAATAAATGAGAACAATTCATACTGGGGAAAACACACAAAAAAAACAGTCCTAAATATTCTTTTCCTAAGTGAGGAAATGGGCTCCAAGTTGACCACTAATTAAAGACTGAGTTACTATTATTGTATAGTTTCTGAAAACCTGTGTGTAAAGGTTAGGAAAAAGCAAAACAATCAGGCTTAACTTTGGAAGCAGTATGAAACAAAACACCCTTTTTAGATAAATCCATAGTGAATACTGGGGAGTAATTCCACCTGCTCCTGCCTCCCTGGAAAACTGGAAAAGGAAAGGACAGCAGTGATGATGTAAGGTAAAAAAGGAGCTTTCCAGAAATAAGTAACTAAAGTAACTATGCCTCTTCAGTTTGAAACAGGAGCAACTGAGGCAGGCAGGATATGATAGAGGTCTACAAACTCCAGAGCAACACAGAGAGCACACAAGAGGGTTCTTACAAAGTCTCACCAAAATTAAGAACCTGTGGAGCTCAACCAGAACTATCACTTGGCAGATTCAAACGTACCGAACGCAAACTGCTGGCAGTACAAGACTATTCCAAGGAGATCTCACCACAGGCTTGATGTGTTATTGACTCTGCTGCGCATTCACTACTCACACTGTCCAAGACATCCCACCAAGGCAGACAGACCCCTGGGCTGGCAAACGGGTGCTACTTCTCAGAGTATGGATGATGAAATGGATTACTGGTTTTAACTAGTTTTCAGTTCTAATTTACCAGTTTGAAGAAAAGGGAAAAAAAAGGTCTTAAAGAAATACAATTTCAAGGCTTCAGTCTAGTCCTAAAGCAACAGCAGCAATAAAAGCATAGTACTTATTACAATACTTCCAAAAAATTACTTAGCAGAGTACTGAGATTCTTCTGAGGGTGTTATTCCAGGTTTTAATCACAGATATAATCTAAAACTGACATTGTTAATAACATTTAAAAGTTCTCTTACCAAAAAATAAAATAACTATATAAAAAGACTATAATAGTTAGGGTCAGAACTCACTAAGAGGAAATTTTTTTCAGTCTCTTAATTTTTGCTTCTGGTCAAGACAGTCACACGGGCTTTGCCTGTAAAATACTAAGGACAGATGTAGGCAGCAGCCAAGTCACTGACCTATGGCTCCTTGAGTAGCAAACCGGCAGTACCAGCTGTCCTTCCTCACCTTCAGTGCCCTCGGAAAAAATTCATCTATTCTCTGGCCAATTCCTTCTATCAAAGAGAAACGTAATTAGCAATTATTTTTGGTGCAAGGACACCTATAACAAATAACCTTTCACAGCAGATAACACCCTCTCTCTACAAAGAGATAACAGTAAGATAAAGACTCCTGAAGGGACTACTTCACTGGTGTTTTATGTTCCAAAGTGAGTAACAACCCAGTGTAGAGCCCTCTGAACAGAGCACCGTTCCTTGTGTTATTTCTCAACACATACCTGTGAGAAGCTTGGGCACGCACTGCTTTCTGGCACAAAGACAAAATGTCTCAGCTGCACAAATGAAGAAAATCTCAGACTTTAAAGACTTGAAGTTATCAGCAGTGAGATCTCTTCTTTCTGTACCTTGGTTTGTGCCAAGACGGAAAGTAATTTCAAAAGCTGAATCAACATCTGGATCATGACGCAACGAACACTGGAGCTAAGAAGTGAAGGTCCTAAACCACATGCATAGTTTTCTTCAGTGATGATAAAAACATCAATCACCAAAAATTACTTGATCTCAATAGAAAAGCCTGAGGTCAAATTTTTGGTAATTTTTCAGCAATAGAAGAACACTCAGGATCATTTATAGCTGAATAATTATTCTGCTTCAAACACTGCTTTGAATAAAATAAATGGCCTTTTATTGACTATACATACATATTAAAGAGCATCAGCATAACAGGGTTGAACTGAGTGTTCAAGAAGAGACACAGCAACTCACTATGACTTCACACTCTGGAAATAAGACGTGTTTTCTAAACATCTACTCAGTCAGTGCAAAGTCTTTAGTGCAGCAAGGCCTGCAACTGTGCAGCTCAGCCTCAGAATATTACAGCATTAGAAACTCCAGAGATCAGTCAACAGTCCTTCCAGATGCACACACAAGTGCAACTGCTTTAATGTGTGCTGTACATATATTTGAGAATGGAACCCAGCAGATTTTTTTCTTTATAAAAACACACTGCACGTAAATTAATCTAAAGGCAATTCACGTGTGCTGGAGATAGAGAAGCTCCTGGCTTTGTAGTGTTGGCTACAAACAAACACCAAAGGAAAATCCTCACCACTTTGTAGGGACTGATAAGAACTGTACAGTTTGCAATCTTCACCCTACATGAAAAACTTGATGCACCCCTATCTGCCAACCCATAAGCATGCCTCTACACTTTACTAACCTTTGGGCAACACAGTAATTTGAGTAAAATCTCCACTCTATCCCAAACCAGAAAACATGACTTTATAAAAATAGAGTCCTTTAAAACGTATCAGCATGTTATTTAAAATATCACCATACCAAAACACAGATCTTTTTCGAGTTGTTACACACGCAGACTTCATAAGACCAAAGGGACTCACTCTTCCAGGTAGCTAAACACAGGTGCTGGAACCCACTGCTGCTGAATTTCTCCTCTTATTAAAGAATATCAAGTCAATTGCATATATCAATCTTCAATTAATTTCCCCACCCACCCTTTAATTATTATATACTGCCATCATGACACTTAAGCAGGTACTTATTCGAGGTAGTACTTAAGTCTGAAGCTGCAAGCCTCCATCAACAATTAGCGTACTCCCCGTAACATAAGGAGACTCCAGAAGAAAGACAACAGCTTGAGCAACTTCATGAGGCTCTCCAAATCTTCCAAGGAGAATTGCTTTCTTCAACTGATCTTCTTCCAGATGAGCAGTCATCTCTGTGCGAATAAAGCCTAAGAGAGGAGAGATATTTGAAGAGCTACCAAACCTGCTGCTGAATTTCTCTAGCTTATTTTCCATGGAACCCTCTGAAGTGAAATTTACCAGGATTCAACACCAGCTACTACTCTTCAAGTTCTCAAGAAGTCAGTCCACACCATATTACAGCCAAGAACAAATTTTTACCTAAGCAATAAAACATCTTCCATTTTTGGAAGCGCTAACATAATCATAAAACTGCAGAGACCTGTAGAAATCTATGGGGAAAAAAAAAAGGGTAACTTTAAAATTAGGCCCCAGAACCATATTCAGTATTGTTTTTCCAAAAGAAATATAGTCCAATATAGAACAAAACATTTTCAATAAAAATCTCCGGCAAGAACCTCTACAACTTCCAAGTTCCAAAAGTACAATTTCCACAGCTTCCAAAGTCCTGCACTGTATGTTAGAACCATGACACACTTTGATTTCTATTATAGCACATATCTAAAGACTAATTCTTGACAAATTTGAAGGACATTTATTTATAATTTTCAGTCAGCTGAGATTGTTTTCCCACTGCTACACTTCTCACATCAGCTGCATCTTTATAAAGAGATTATCCTCTCTGTTTTCTAGCTGCCACCAAGAAGGGAAAGTCTCAATTTTGCTTTCTGCTGTACAACTGCACCACTTTATGATGGCACCGGACCCTTCAGTGAGCAGCAGCTCAAGTGTTTTTCCTGCCTAGTTCACAAGCTGAATTGCTTCATGATCTGAAAGGCATCAGAACTAGCACAGGGTGAGCGGCAAAGCACACAGCTACCAGTGGAAAAAGCTAGAAAAAACAGAAGGATTTTTCCTTAAGGGGAGTGGTTTGTTTGGACTGGATCATCTTATGAAATCACAGCCTTGTCCTCACCGAACTTTCTTTCCAGACTCTCTTCTTTTACTACAGGGAAAGGCAGGGACACTTTGATGCCAGCTCCTCATGGTCTTTCATGTTTCTCTAATAACAACAGGCATTCTTTAGCAGGAGAGGAGGGTAGCTGTCTGCATATAATTAGTTCTAATCCTTCCATCTGCAAGGACAGCAGGTTTTGAAGGAGGAAAAAAAAAAAAAAAAAGACATTTATTATGTAAATAATGGATAGAGGAACAGATAGATCCCCTTCCAAATTTCTCAGTGTGCCCTTAGAAAGACTGAAGGTTTTGTAAAGAATGTATTATACTTTAAAACTGGAATAATAATAATAATTAAAGAGATTGAAAACATTCACTTACAAAAGTCAAAGAAAATAACAGCTATTTGTCTCAAATTACTCTCAGAGTACAGCAAGCACCCATCAGTCTGGACGATCATGTATTGCAACAATCAAGGTTGTAGGAACTCCCCAAAAACTAACCTGGAGCAACCACGTTGACTCGAATTTGCTTTTTTGCTACTTCTTTAGCAAGAGAGCGTGAAAATCCAACTAATCCTGCTTTGGTTGCACTGTAGACACTTTGACCAGCGTTGCCTTTAAGTCCTACAACACTTCCTAAAATAAAGAATCATCAAAGAGAAGAAAAGATTAAATGACTTAATTTGAAACTTTGTAGTAGTTTTATCATTTTGGGTTTAAATTTGGAAAGGAAAATGAGATTACAAAAAAAGGAATGAATGTTACTAAATGTACTTTATAGCCTACTGCAAATCCCTCTATTAGCTGTGATTTTTCTGGAATCCATGTGTCTGTGTTGACCAACAGGCACCAGGAGAGTAAATGAGTAAAATAAAGAGCTTTCTAATACAATGGCCTTACACACACACACAAAATAAATAAATAAAAGAAACCAACTGTACCTATTTACTTATTTGGGTCTTAGTTAATGACTAGCAACTGGTAGATTTAGCTACTGGAAGCACTTATAAAGAATGGCAACATTCTTTTTTCAGTAAAATATAAACTCTGAGGTGTTTATTACTGAAACAAGCTGGGTTTACATTTAGAAGTTGCTGAAATTACACAAAAGTGTAAGCATTCATAGAGGAATGCTAAACACAGAGCGTCTAAATACAAAGAAAATAAGTCAGTTATAAGAAGTAACAATTCAACATGTTCCATCTGCTATAACTTTCTGGAAACCTTGAATTCCAGTGGATTAGAGAAGCAACTTACCTACGTTGACAATAGCACCCCCCTGCTGTTGAATCATGGCTTTTACTGCAGCTTTGCATGTCAGCATTGTTCCCAGAAGGTTTGTGTGAATCTGAGCTATCATATCTTCAGTCTTGGTTCTCAGTAACAAACCATCCCTGACAAATGACAAAAAAACCCCAGTGGTCACATCTACTTTTATAAAACATGACTGATGAATGAAATATTAATAGGAATTTATATGGTTCTACACATTCTAGCATTCAGAAAGGCAACACTATGAGGATGACATGTAGAAAGAAAAAAGAAACCTATGCCTCTGGCAACAAAGCCTCTTTTGTAGAGGTGCCTCCTTTGGACCATTTGAGGGAGAGAAGAGGAAGAAAGGGGAATAGAGGGGGAATTTAGACTCAGAATGCAGAAACTACAGTGAAAAATTTATCATCTGCTAGAATCTTACCATCATCAGGATCAAAATACTGGTGAACACTTAATACTGTTTTCAAACGTACTCAATACTCTTAGCAAATGCAAAGGCCCTTAGCACCTTACAGCCAGATGTTATCATATGCAATTACATACAATCTTGCAATAACTAACCTGTTGATCCCAGCTGCATTAACCAAGTAGTTTATAGGACCTAAATTCCTTTGCATCTCCTCAAAAGTATTATGGACTTCTTGCTCGTTGGATACATCACAGCTAAGTGCCAGATGTCCTGCTGTATTGAAATAAAGGCACACCATAGTGACAGTAGAAGATGGTATAGCATTCATAAGCCTTCTTCAGAATTTATCAACTCAACTGCAGAAACAGATGTTGAACTACTTTATAACTTGAGGAAGCCATTTACTCTCCAGAGAATTAAATAAGGACAATTTTCAAGTACTGCACTGATTAGTTATGTGACCATTTTTTGGTTTATGTTTCTGGCCTTTTGAAAGCAGAAGTTCAAGATGAAGAGACTGGTCTCGGTTCTGGCGTGGTCAGACGCCAAGGATAACTCAATTCAGACTACTTCCTGTTGTGACCTGAACAATTTCTTTCATCAGACAATTCACATCTTGCAGATAGAATAGGCAACACTTACTTTCCCAAAGAATACTGTGAAAACAAAACTGTACTGAGGTAGCTCTTCTTCAAATTTCTCAAGACTTTATTTTCATCTAGTTAAATAGTGAAGTTTATTAAATAACTTTGTACTTTTATGAGTTACCTAAGCATTGGACGGTGAAGAGATAATTGCAAGGCAGCACACTTACCACCAAGATTACGTGCAGTGGTTTGGGCTGCTTCCAGGTTTCTAGCAATAATCGCCAGGCGGCAGCCTTTCCGTGCCAGTAATTCCCCAACAGCTTTTCCAATTCCTCGTGATCCTCCAAAAATGGCACAAACTTTGCCCATCTTCAAAAACAATTCATGAAGCAGTGAACTGTGAACTAGCAAAAAAAATCATGCATGTCACCTAGCATTTCAATCCCAGGGTCTCCTATGCAGTTGATTTATATATTTAAAAGCTGTATTGTTCAGCTGTTTATTCAAAGCCAACAGAGCAGCTGTAATTACGTTGCTCATGCAGGTGCTATTCTTGTCATTCTAAAGTCATTTAGCCTCAAGGTCTCACTCCATCCTAAATACCTTTATTGGACATCCACATCTCAAATGTTACTGGGCATGATTTGATGCTATTGTATTTTACACTCGTGTCTAAATTACACTACATAATACCGTATTTTACCCGTAGCCTTAGGGGTTTTTGTTTCTCCTTTTGAAGAAAAAAATGTTTTGTGCAATGATTCTGAAGTAGGTATTATACGTGCTTAAGGAGTGCATGAAAAAGTACTTCTGCAGAAAAATCTTTTACTCTGCAACCTCTAAACACCCATCAGCTGTTTAAGGATTTCCTGAGGAGCCAAAGGCAGAATCCAAGCAATAGTAATGAACCTCTTTTCCATATAATTAAATACATCCTTTTTCCATCCAATTATACTTTGTCTCCGTTGCCTACCTAAGTCTTATTATTTGTGGAAAAGTACTTCCTTCTTAATGTGCTTTCTGATTCAATAATACAAACCAGTCTCCTCATATCTTCCCCTTACTGTTCATAACTTCAGAGGCTACTCTTCTTACACGTACAGAAGCCATCCCGTGTCTCACTCAAGACTGTCCAAGCTCTTAATCCCACCATCCTACCTTTCTTTTAGTTAAGTCTGTCATACCCTTTTTGATGTGTGGTAACCAAACAACCACACAGCGTTAAGTGTACAAGGGCAACATCAACTCATACAATGGCATCATGATTTTGGTCTTCTGTGACAGGACATGAAAGAGCAGAGGGTTCTTTTCTGTAACAAACACAAGTGTTTGAAACCAACCCCCGTGTCTGCTTCCACTGGCAAGTTGGAACCGGTTTCCTTGGATTCAGAAGAGGACTAAGTACACCCTTTCAACAGAACATGTACAAAAACATGTCCTGCATGAAGACAATTCTTTAGTGACAAAAGCAGCACCACTGCCTCACCAGAATCTTTCGGGTAGTCTTCACTAGGTGGCCAGTCTGCAAGAGATGATCAAGAGGTCTTGCACCCCAGTAACTACAGCTCTTACTGTCCCAGCAGATTAAAGGTACCAGCCAAACCGTATTTTGACAGGGTTTTTTTTTGTTAAAAACAAAGTCTCACTCTGCCTTCTCCACCATGACTATCTCTTCTTTCACAGAATTACCACAATAACTTAGAAGTTCATGCCTACTTGCTGCAGCAATGCTGTACAGGGATATCCTCCTCCTCAGTTTGTTCTTACCAGCACTGAGCACACCATCCTCTTAGATTTATTTGAAACATGGAGTAATATGGGTTAGGAGGGAGCTCTGGAATTCATCTTGTCTAACTCCTCCACCACTAAATGATGTCAAGTGAACCATCCTATACTGTTTACAAATGCTGTGAGACTTACATATATGTTCCAAATAATTCTGAACTTGCTTGGCTACACAGGACCCAAAAAGCTGCCTGTGGGGAGACAACTTCTTTGAAATGTGTCATTCTACTGTAACCAGTCTCCTTGAGAAGGGTAAAAAACCTCACAGTTCTACCATGTGCAGAAAGAACGGTGAAAGTCCCATGAGCATTAGCCAGGCCTTTACAAGAGTAGTGTAACGCTGGCTTCCAAGGCAGCAATTTGTGTTTTAGCACAGAAGAGCCACACAGATTCTTTGGAGCTGCGGCTTGGGTGAATAAAATTGCACTAGGAGTACTGTGGTCAAATAAAAGTAGGAAAACCAAGAAACCCCTGAGCAACAGGCTCTCCTAGGTCGCCACACGCAGGCGACCTGTGGCCTATGCCACCTCTGCGGCCCTTCTCCTCAGAGGGAGCTCTTTAACCCGTCGCCACCAGCCTCCTGCCGCACTACTGCGGACACCTCACGGCGCAGGGCTCCCGAGTCCCCTCAGGGCGCCTTTCAACAGGGCGGCTCGGCTGGCGTGGGCCGGGTCGCCCACANGGTGCCACGGTGGCGGGGCGGCCGTGTCCGTCTGTCTGTCCAACCACCCCACGACTGCAGCGGAGCAGTGGCTGCGCTTCCCGCCGTCCCCAAAATACGGGCGGTGGTGCGACAGAGGCGGCTGGGGAAGCAGGGGCCGCTGGTGAAGCAGGGGCCTAGATGTGTATTTCAGTTTGCCTTCTGTTTGCTGCCCAGCTCGTGGTTTTCTCTCCTTACCGAGGCCCTTTCCCTCCCCATACGAGGACGCTTTAGCTCGGGGCTGAACGCGGGCGTCATGAGATGACAAAATGACGTAAAGCACCTGTTTCCAGAAGCCAGTGTTATTGGTCTCAGCTACAAAGGGAGCCGAGAGCTGCTGGGCCCCAGTTCTGTAACTTGGGCAAGACAAAGTCCCCCATGGCTTGGTGGTCGGTCACTGTGGCAAGAGGGAGACGCCCAAATTCATATGGGGCACAAAGTAACTGCCTCACAGTGAAGCTTTTAATCCTGCCCTTGTTTCCCCCTTCACCTCCATAAAGGTGTTTCACATGCAGACAGGTACAAGCAGGTGGATAAGGATTTTGTCTCTCCCCTTTCCTTACCCCAAAAACTCTAGGCTTTTGTAGGAGGTGTCATTACATCAGAGTTAAATCAGAAACAAAGGTAGATCAATCCAAAATCCAGAAACACCTGTGAGAGTTCTTGCTTAGTAACGGAAAAAATTCATATAAACTGCTGTGTTTTAACAGTGATGCTGTTAACGTGTGTGTCTGCTGAGATGCTGGAGGGGTTTCTGGGGAGGAGTAAATACTCCAGCTGAGAAACAAGAATACAACTGGTCAGAACGGTGTGCAAGAGCACACTTTTTAAAAGAAAAATTACTATTAGTAAGTTCCACAAAGTAATAAGCGTCAAAATCACACAGGAGTTTCTAGGAGCTCAGTGGAAATACAACTTTATACAGTTCCTGCTTTTGTCTTGAAGGCTGTTACCAGGATTTCTGATGATAAATATTTCCAGGAGAGTTGTGGAGAGCTTAATAACATTACTTTTATTTGTGTAGGATTCTTTTTCCATGGATCATTGTTTACTTTTAGAAGGAAAAGGAGATTGAGGCAGTGCTAAACAGATGAATGTCTGTAAGAAAAAAAAAAATCCAAGAAAATCTGTTAGGCAAAATTAGCTTATTTTAGCAAGTATATTTATATTGCAAACTTGTTCCATTTTCAAGAGAGTAAATGAGATCTCGTGACCCAATGGCATTTTGGAATAACCCATTTTCTGAAAAGCTGGAGGTCTCAGAAGGGAATAAGAAAAGGCACAGAGAGCTGAGACTGTGACTCAGGGTAATCCCTGGCCAAGACTTTTGGTCTCTAGCATAAGTAAGGATCAGGATTCACAGGGGGAAATGACGGCTTTTTCTTCAAGAGGGGAAAAAAAAATGTCCTTAGAGATAGGGCATGTTTGCTGAAGATGTGTATACTACAGAGAGAGGAACTGTGAGCACCACGTTGTATGAGGACTGAAGCAAGATGAGCTAATGGGGTTCAAGAGAGAAATCAGTGTTATACTGAGTACCTCCCCTTTGTGGGGGACAGTAGCTGATACATAAACTTGATCTGATAGACCTGCTCCATCCAGTATGTCCAGACCCATAGCAGCTAGTTCAGTACTGGCCGTTACTATGCCTGGCTTACTCTTATTGTGCAATTACAAGCTAATAATCCTTGCACAGCTCTCTGTGTGACCATGTATAGACACATTTGGAAGCTGTTCACAATCTACAGAAGGATGCAGCTGTCTGTCTTGGAGGCTAATGCATTCAGGGAATAAAAACACTCTTTCCAAGGGAGATTGTTATTCTTAAAATGTTTCAAACGTTCTTCCACACAACTGAGATACTACTTTCTAACAAGTGTTTCTCTATTAACAGGGGAAAACCACTGTATCTTCAAGCAGGAAAGGATATTTAATGCATCTAAAAGCATAAAATGCAAATCAAAGCATGACATCACGAAAGAGGCGCCACTAACCACTTCTGTGAGTGAGGCCCCCTCTATCAGCCATTTCTAATTCCTCTTGGGTTTAGATTTGAGGCTAGATTTACAAAGGAACTCAAATACTAACCATTAACCACACCGCTCCTCAAATCTGTGGGCATCACTTTCTACCTTGCCTGGGCGGCTCAGCACTGAAGTTGCCGACGCTTTCTGTTCCTGTCAAGTCTAAATGACCCCTTTCTTCAGGTGGGCACTTTGGATTTGCATTGGGGAATGTCAGGTCTAGTTCCTAATTATATATACACACATCATATACGTACACATGTCTAATATATAAATTATATAACTAACAAGTTACACACTGCAATTCTCAAATCTCTTCGATACGGCCTCAGCTGTCCAGGCAAGTGATACAAAGCCTGAGATGAACTGCTGAGGGGAAAAACAACCGCCTGGTTGCAGGACAGAAAAACACTCCCCTCTCCTCCTAGTATTTTGCAACTTTGCAGACTTTTCCCAACCACAAGAGCGCAGATATTTAAGTGCCCAAATTACCATACTTATGCTCTTAAGTGGTCTTTTTTTTATGACACTGCAGCCTGTTCCATTTTTCTAAACTATGCAAAATCTCTAATAGTTGTTCTTGTGTTCTACGAGTGAACTTGCATCATGCTAACATGAAGTGGTTTTGTATAATTTCGATGTACTTTTTCAACAAATACACGGGCAAACTTTTTCCTTTTAAAATACTTATTCCTGGAACCCCTGTGAAAAGTCTTTCCTCTAAAAAAAAAAAAGCCCCAAACCAGAACAAAACAAAGCCATCAGTGGCTTTGGCAGATTACCTAATGTTTTCATGTCCTCCTGGCTAAACAGGTTTCCCCACTAGGACTGGTATTATTTCACACTTCAGCGTGAGGCCCATGTTTAAGTTAGCACAGCAACTGCACTGCTGCTGCTTCTGGTGAGAAGTCAGGCACAATGCAGAGGAAAAACTCAGAGAAGTTTGTATCATTGCTGCTTAATCTGTTGCTAAAATCGAACACTTTACTTCCAGTGTTGCCACGTGGCACCTTACATGTTACAAGTCACCCACACCTATGAAAGCACCTTCAAGAAAGATTTGTCACACATGCAGCCTCTGTTCACAACCCTGGTCTGATCACAGGCACTGGCCACTCCTACTGCCTATCAGCAGACTTTAGACCAAAGAGATGGAAACTAGGATCTCAGCATCTCCCAAACCTCTTGCTTTCCTCCATCCAACCAACTCCTCATTTAAGGACTGTGCTGACACAGCATATGTCAGTGTTTAGCTCAGAAGATCCAAGGAAGAAATAAACAGCTCAGCCATCCAGGGAGTAAAATCCCTCCCTTCTGTACAGCACCTCTTAGAGTGCTTTTCAAACCTGCAGAGAGCCCACGCAGAGCAGGCAGCATTTCCCAGCAAGGTCATCTGGAAAAGTGACACCACCACAGGAGGACGCGCCTCGCTCCCAGCAGTCTCTGCTGACCATTTGCTATAGAAAGGGTATTTTTTTGTGTAGTGCATGTTGTGTAAGGACTAAGAATATCCACTAGAAATCTGGTAGAGTAACATCCAAAGTTTTGCAGAAGTGTTTGAATACTGATGACCAAATAACTCTCCTCCTGTTCGATTAGAGGCGATTTATTTGTAATCATATCTAATATACTCAACAGAGAAAATAAGTAATCTCAAGAACAGCACTTAAAAATAGCTAAATGCCATTTAGAAAAGACCTTGCCTGTTTGATTTTAATTCATGTATCAACAGTCTTAACTTCCCATTCCTCACAGAATTATCATAGAGGCTGGAATAGACCTTTGAGATCATCAAGTCCAGCCTAAGACCTGACACCATACCACCTACCTAGAGCATGGCACTAAGTGCCACGTCCAATCTTTCCTTAAACACCACAAGTGATTGTCTCATCTCTACTCCCATTCACTCCATATTTATGTAAGGTGCAAAGGAAGATCCACAGGCAATCATTTAAAGAATTCATTTATCCTCTAAAAATCAGTTTAGCTATTACTGCACTTGATGGTGGAAAAAGCATTTTTGAGAAGTATTTATCACCAAAGGTAGCTGGGTTTTAGCTCCTAAATATACAGAAAACTGCTCTCAGCATTAAGACTAACAGGAAAAAAGAGTTCTAAATGGTCAAAATTTCCTTCACACCGTGCTGGTCACACTGTTGGCCATGGTTTTCCTGCCCCAGTACATCACTAATCAGAGTCTTGGGTTTGGAATCTCCACAAATGGTGTGGAGAAGTCTGAATCGTTGCCCACTTTGGTCCTATGATGCAGTCTTCTGAAGATTGGCTGCACCAACTCATATTTACATTTAGTACACTGTACGTACAGTGTCCTAAAGTTTGCTTTGTGGAGAAAAGGAAGAAAGGATTTTTGGAGAAGCTAACCAGGAGAATGGAGCAAAGTCAGAAAGCAGGGCAGGGGGAAATAAAGATGGATGGACTCTATTTAATGATTTGGACTGAACTCATTAGGGTAAGAAAATTCAGCTGAAGACGGCAGGAATAGTAAACCACAGTTAATAAGCAACATGAGATGGTCCCTCTCCTCCCTTCTCATCAGATGCCCTAAGAACTTACAGAAGCAAAGCCTGTGTTTTATAAACACAGCAATTAGCCCCCAGGAAACAGCAAACCCAAGACATATGAAAGTGAAATACTTCTACGATCACTCCTAACATCTACTTTGAAATCTGTAACATTTATGAAGAGACCAAAAACTGTTTGAAGGAGGAAACACATCCACAAGCATTAAACTGGTTTTATAGCCTCACCTGTTTTAGCATTATGTGACCATGAATATGCTTTCAAGGTTAGCCCTAACGAGGCACAAATTGACTAAGTGCAGGAACACCAACTTAATGTAGCACATCTACTTACTGATGGAAAGCAGCAAGTCAAGGGACCCCGCAGTCTTCCCCCCATAACTGCAAATAGCCCTGATCCTAAACATAAGGACTTACTTTGACTTACTGGCAAAACTTCAGTTGATGATTTGCCAGCAATGAGTGTTGAACACAGTCCATAATAAATGGCAACCATGATAGTGATAAGGACAATCACTCAGACTGCTCACCTCCTTTATCATCACCAGTATTGCAGGAAATGTCAAAAGCAATATTCTTTACAGCTGTTACCCATTTTGGAGCTTGAAACACATACAGTAATACTTGGAGAGCTTTCAAGGAACTCAATTCCTAACATTCAATTTTCTCTATCAGATTGTCCTAAATGAATCTAGTTTCAGATCACATCTTTTTGCAGAAATACTTTGCTGTCATTTCACCCCGCTCATGTACTAACTGAGCAGCTGAGGACTTCATCTCCTTGTGACACACAGAAGCCCTTACTGTTGTATGTCCTTCCAATAACGTAGTAAATCATAGTAATAGCCAATCAACTGGCTTAATGAGGTAGAAATTAGGGTATTAAAGACGAGGAGAGGTATTTGTAGGTGATTACTTACACCAGTTTTTAATTCATCTATCCTAGTGAATAATTTCCTTCAAAAATTATCAGAAGTGATTAGCATCCTTGGAAAGAATTAACTACTGCTCGAGCCAGACTATGTCAGATCAAGTAATGTCTGATGATGTAAAATGCATACCTCATTTCAACAGTTTTAGTTTTTAATCATTCCTCATAGGTTTTGGTTTTCAAAACCACGGCTAACGATGAGATTCTACTAGAAGTCAAAACATTTTTCTAGCTCCCTCTAAGAGGTCTGGTAACACTCCTACCCAACTGCACAGTTAGTAGGGTAGTTCACAAAACCCCAGGATGGCACAAGCTGTTGTCCCTAAAGTCTGGAAGGGAATTTTGTTATGAATCCTATGTATTTGCTTTATGGAAAAGACAATTAAACATTTGCTCCAAAGGGGAGGAAAAAGAGCTGTTCAGAAGATCAGTCTAGAAGGTGTGTATTTGACCATACTATGACTGTAACGACCATGAAAATGCAAGTGTTGAGCAACTGTCCTGATTCAAAGCCACATGATGCAGGCTGATACAGCTGGAGGGTGCTGCAGGAGCCTGTTCTGAGTTTCTTTTTCCCAAAACAGGAAAAATTCACATCTGTTTTAAGTACACTTGTTTGGTTTAATCCTCCCTTGCCTAAACCTTCTCTATAAGGGTATGTATTGTTTCTGTACTGAACATACAGAATATATTCTATTCTGCATTTGCAGTGGTAGATCAGCCATAGCCTGCTGTGGACAAGTTCCCTTTTCTGTCAGAGTTCAGCCTCTCTCTATCCAGTTTCTACACATCATGCTCTGTTTTCTTGACAAAAGAAACAGTCTGTCCCTTTCTTCTCCATCCAGGTTCCTTCAGCAGATGCACAACTCATATACCATAGCCTGAGCAATTCCAAGGCAACTATACTTTTGCCAAAAATATCAGTTCTGAAGAGTACTAAAAATTACAGAGAAAAAAAGTGAACAAAGCTTAGGAATGAAGTACATTTGCCCATGTTGAATTAATTTTATCTTTTTTTTTAAGACAAGCTAGTGGTTAACTTTTCAGAAAGTTATTTGACTGCAACCTGGAATATTCTGGGAAGGCTCAAGATAATATTTCCCTCCTAATTTTCACAGTTTAGCTACTAAACCAGAGAAAATGTCTAAGTGCAGACCAAGGATATATCACAGAGCCTGCTATTTTCCCCAAACCAGATAGCTGTCTCCTCCCAGCCAAGCCTCTGTAGCAAGAGGTTTACTAGGCATGGCTTTTTAAGCTGGACCTGCAGCTCTAACCAATCTTAACTAGAACAGTAGAATCCATTGTTTTGACTTCTCCTTCTGCACAGTTATTCCCTTCATGTTTTTCTCCCTTGCTAGTAGACAACATGAGAATGAATGTTTCTCTCTTTCCTTGTTACAGGAAAAAGAAAGTAGTATTTATTGTCTCCAGCCATAGCCTTTTCCATCTTATCACCCACGGGCTGAAAATTTTCAAGCAAAATTGCCTGAATCTGGACTTCAGTAACAGTTGTTGTGTAATACCACACTGCACGATGCATTTCTGCTCAGAGGATAATTATTTTAGGCAACCTATACGAGTGGGTAACATTTCTGCAGTGTGCAGTGTTTACATAGCAGAATTCATTTCTGTTTACTTCACTGAAGCATTGTTGAATTTGAGGATGCCTTTCATAAACAATTATTCTGCTCTAATAGTAACAAGTAACACATTTGCTTTACAGACACCTCAGTGAAGCACTCCTGTCAACATGAATTGTGTGTCATGTGCTTTAAAATGTTTTGAAAAAAATATGGTATGCCATCTGGCTCCCAAACACTCATTAAATCCATTGGAGTGTTTAAGGAAGCTAACATCACATGATGCTCACCACCTCAGAGGAGGGGAAGGGAAAAAAGGAGAGGGGAAAGGAGAGGAGAGGGGAAAGGAGAGGAGAGGGGAAGAGTATTTATAGATGATACGAACAGGAAAAAAAAGGAAGTGTTTGATTTCTGTTTATAATTTTGTTTCCTACAACCAACAACAAGTCAGCTATTTCAGGGAATAAAGACAGATGACAGCTCCTGTTCCCAGGAGTATATGATCCAAGTTTATGTTCTGAGTGACATCCAGAAGGGAAAATAAACTAGCAGGGGAATGAGATGATAAAGCCATGGATTATTTAGGTTTCCTGGGGGATGGATGTCCCTATGAACTGAGATTCAGAGGGCACGATCCAAGCTTCTTTCAAGACTTGCCAAGTCACTTGGTTTTGCCCCTTCTGAAGGTCAGTTCTCCCATCTCTAATTGAGGCTAATGGTTGTCAACTTCCCATCCTGACGCGGCCCTAGGGAGAGATCTCCTGCTCCAGAGGTACTGGCTTTTTCTGTGGAAGCACTTTCAGGCCTTATGTGGAAAGAGGACTGCACCTCAGAAAGAGGGATGAATCGCCAGATAAAGCCCTTAAACCCCCTTTGGAAAGGCATCACCTTTTATTAGGGGAGTCACTTGGCTCATTTTTCATGGGAAACTTAAACAGATTAGGGAGGATTGGGGGATTTTAACACCCCCACACACACCCCCCGAGTGTTTAATTGAATAAAATGGGTTAGATGTTAACTCTGTTTTCTGTGCTTTTTCAAATAAGATTTATCCTATTTACTAAAAACTGCTAGACCTTAATTTGCTGGAGTAAGCATGTGCTTTACAAAACCCAAGGGCTGTGGGCTTTTTTTTTTTGGTGGTAATGTGCATTATATTTAAAAGCTGTTAAATATATGTAAATAAACAATCTGATAAATATATGTTAAGCAATTCTACTTGTGACACATTGGTTCATTGCCTGATGACAATGATTCAAGAGAAAGGAACAAGCTGCAACCGTGCAGAAAATAGCCCAGGGGGTGAAGGGTGGAACAACAGATAACCAAATAGGATGAGGAAAAAATCAGTTAAGGCCTCATCCAGTAGACAGCAGGACAACAGCAGGACACCATCTCCTGAATAACGTGCACTAATGGTGGGTAAATTTCCTCTCCATTTTACTGATGGGCTAACATTGTGCCAACTGACCTTATCCAGCATCTCTGCATCTTCTCAACTCAATGCATATCTATTTTTAGCAGCAGAGCTCTGCAAAATGTTTTATAACCCATTTTGGCTGTAATGCTGCATCCAGTTGCAACATCCTTCATAGCTTTATCTAATTTAGGCTTGCTATTTTGTTAAGCATTTGAGGGGAAAAAAAAAAAAAAACACACTGAGAAATAAATAAGGCACTGAACTCCACTATTCGGCTGTAGGTGGAAGCCTTTTGCTCTAAGACTTCTGTCACTGACACATTCACAAATTATGATGGCAAAAAGAAGTTTATCAATGAAGGAGGAAGGCAGGAGGCTGTAAACAAATACACTTGCTGCCTCTCTCTTGTGTTTTACCATCTGGAGCTTTACAACACAGCAGGAGGTTTCCAAACAAGATTCTTGTAAGTTAATAAAGCTGATATGCTGACAAGAGGGTCATTCCGGTTTTGATAAGACAGACTGGTCCCTAAGGGATGAGAAACCCATGTAAGTGGAGTTAGCACGTGCTGGGAAATACAGGTGAACACGAGACAAGCCACTGCTAGGCAGCAATTCCTAATAAGCCTCCCTTGGCACGTGCTGCCCTGCAGAGATTCATTTGATGATAGGATGGATACTCTAGAAGGGGTAGGATGCAGTAGGAATTCCACTCAAGGTAACACAAAAAGCAGCACACATTTGAAGATCTTTGTGTTAGCCAAGAACCCCCAGCTGTGACGAATACCAACCATTTCTGTGCACGTTATCAGCCTAGAATGTACATTTGTAGTTCATTTCTTCTGTCAAAAGTGAAAACCATTCAGGACAACAGGCTACCTAATGTTATCAACGTTCTACGTATTTCCAAACTTGATTGGAATATTTGGAATACTAGATTTCTAACACACGTGTGCATTATGAAAAGCACACACAAGTTGATAGAATTTGTAGGTTAAAAAATAAAAGATAACTCCTCAGCCTGGATCACAGCTCCATCTCTGTCTGTTTTCTATAATAAAATTGGTTCTGTTTCCTATAATAAAGTCCATTTATTCTGGTCCAGCATGTTTCACTTCTTTCAGAACAGCCCCATTAACACATAAATGGCAACTACAACCATACAAATCCCAATGGCATAGTACTCATCCATGTATATTCCTTCAAAGGAGAATGGAATGTAATGCTACAGGTCCTCATTTCTTTTTACAGCATCATCTGAAAGGCGTGCCATTTTTGCAGACATTAACAAACATGGGCTACACGTTTGCCTTAATTTTCATCCACATACTCCATCCTCTCACCATAAATGTTTTAGTTAATAGTATGCAGACACTGAACTGCTAGGCACAGTAATTTTGTCAGATTATTGCAGTCCTTCCAGCAGCTGCTCTCTAGCATTGGTACTGGTACCAATCCCAGAATTAGTGCTCCCCCTCACTGACACACTTCCACTTCTACTTTGCCTGTAAGGCGAGGCAACAAGAGTTCTCTCATTCTTTCTCCAAAGCAAATGCTTTCCTTTTTAAGAGCAGCACAGAAAGGGAAAAAGGAAAGCATATGCTCTAGTGTCACACCCTTCAGCCCTTGGGACAGATTTCCCTGAAGTAAAGAGCTTCCCAGATCTCTGTCAGAAAAAGACCTCTCTCTCCTACCTCCCACTTTTGAGTGTTTATTGCTCAAATTGCAGCACAGATAACATTCAACTTTCCATTCACAGCTTGGGTAAGTAGTTCTCTGAGGTACCACAGATGTCTTCCTGCCACCAAAAGCAAACCTATGCACCTGTCCTGCAAATGCCTGATCCGATGTCTAGCTTACACCTAGCATTTTATTGCCTGCCCTCAAAGAGAAAGCACCTGCTCTCTTAACTCCTTCATCCCCATCTACAAACTTCTCATCTAGACTTCAGTAGTTTTCCAGTATTGGTGAGAGGAGACTCCACACGACTAACATGGGACATGGGTAAGGAGATGAAGTTTGTCAGCACTGCCAGGAGTTCGTGGAACATACCTCCATCCACGTGCCGAGCTGCCCGATTACAGCAGCTCAGCCTTTGCTCTTCCACTTGCTTTCAGTGGAGACATGCACTGCTCTCACTCTCTGTGTCAGCAGACTTGTCCAAAATATCCCCTCTAGGATTATTTGCTTAAACATGGTCCAAGGCATAATTTAAGTCCCCGATTCAGAAAAACTGACAAGGACCTGAAACTCCCACTGAGGTCAGTGTAGCTGTAGTGCACCTACTGAAGGACTACACCAAATCGCAGCCATGGTGGCTTATGGACAACGTGGGAGGAAGGCAGAGAGAGTATTCAGTGAACCATGATGTATAGATCTCAAACTAGAAAACAGAAAACCGAAGCTCTTCAAAGTACTGTACTTTCCCCTCATACCTAAGTGCTACAGCACTCAAGAAATCCATTTCAGGTTCAAAATGTCAATTAAATCTATTTTTGCTGGATTAGAAAAGTATAAATCACTGCTTTTTGTAAGTAACATTACTGTGTTTTTTTCCTAGAACCACACTACTTTATTTCCAAGGTGGTCCTGAAGGACAAAACCACCTATGACTCTGCAAAACCCCTTATCACACATTTAACTTTTTAAGACCGTGTTTAAATCTATGCCCCTTCTGTAGAGTGCTTAACAAGATTTTTCATTTGCTTTTGTTTTTTTAGTAAGACTCCAATGCACTTAATCCTTTATGAAATGGAGGCCTAGGAGGTTAAGTGGTGCATGTGAGAAAGAGGTGGTTGGACATAACATCAGGCTACATTATCATCAGCTACTAGACATGCCAGTTCTAGCGACAAAAAAGGAATCTGAAGTTATAAGCAAGAGATTACATTCATACTTTAGGGATCTCTTTTGTATTTGGAATCACTATTTCAGCACCTTCTAAAAAATATTCTTCTAAAAGCATTTTATTGTGTTACTAAACATAGCAGGAAGATAACAGAAGCCAGCTATAAGCTTTTGTAGACTTGTCAATAGTACTTTTTATTTATAAGAACATGGGCTTTCTATTTGTGTCTTTTCCAATACCAGGCACAAATAAGGTTTTAGTAAAAAAAATTAACCAGAAGTTGACCAGTATCTAGTGGTTGGCCTTAGAAAAAAATACTACTTCCTTAGAAATGTTGCTTTTGACAGGATTGTAATAGAGAAATCACGAAGCCAGAAAGATGCAGACAGATTTTCAGACGTGCAGAACAACAAGAAAGAGTTCCATTATCTGATGGTAAACTCCAACAAGCTCAAAAGTACAGGTTTGCTATTTTTTCTCCAAACTAGCTCCTGTATTTGACGGAAGATACTTCTTGTACTAGTGGATTTACTCAGTACTGCATGAAACCAGGGCTGTGGGCCAATTAAATCAGAGCTGCGTGCGAATGCTCTCTTAGTCAGCTAGGAGAGTGTGATACTTCACAGTCACAACCAAACCTGTTACCCAGATCAGCAAAAGCACTGCGAGCAGATGGAAAAATTCCCACATCATCTTGCTCACCAGTAACGCGCTTACACAGAGTCCACACAACAAAGGTTTGCCAACATAAATATATTACAGTGCAAAGACAGACGCATCCCACTGATTGATCCTTTTCCACCAGCATGACCTGTGAAGAGATGGAAGAACTACTCTGGGAGCAGCAAGCTTCCACAGCTTGGGGTGAGCTGTTTGAGGCTGCTGTGCCGCTCCGAAAGCCGCTCCTGCCATCAGCCTAGCGCACGCTAGCACTTGGGGGCTCTGGCAACATAGCTAGCACTGCAGAGGCCACACAGACTAGCCAGCTAAGTCCTGTTGTGGTCCCCACCCGCCAGATCATCAGGATTGTGGTCCTCATCCACCAGACATCCAAACACGTGGTCGCATCCAGTAACAGACCACACCGACCTACTGTGGGAGAGCAGCAACAGCATCATTTGCTAAGGGATAGCTTAGTGTTGAAAAAAGAAATAGCTGTGGTTGGAGCAGACAATGTTTTACTGATCTCTTTAATGACAGGGCTGTTTCTCCTCCCACCCGTTCCCCACTGGCACATTTACTGCTGACATGTCAATCTTTTTACTAAAAGAACTGCAGCAACTTTCCCAGACCCAGAAACTGATATTCCCAGCCTGGCTGATCCTGTGCTCTGGAGAATGGCAGAGAAATGTTACCCACAGAATTTTATATTTTAGTATTTAATTTTTCTTGGATCCTCCACGTGCTCACTGATGCTGCCAAACCTGAGAAATCAAATTACAAGAGCACTGTTGTGTTTTGCAGTTATGGCCAAATTTTATCTGCGTTTGATAGCAGGTTAACATGGATTTCCTTATCAAGGAGTATTCTAAGTAAGAAAAAGAACACATGAGAAACAGTGTCTGTCATTTTCTTGAGCACAGCTGGAGCAGACTCCAGATAGCAACGCAGCTGTGGCATGCACAACTGGACCACTAAAAGTTGGTTCTGATCCAGTCTCTTGTTCTTCAAACAGAATTCAAAGGTCATCTCATTCTTGCTGCATTTGTTCCATTTACTGGAAAGATTCTCAACAGAAACAATCCATCTTGCTGAGAACTGCATCTAGCAGTAAGAAAGCTGTATCATCTATCACAGACCTTAAATTGTTATATAGGTTGAATGCAAAGAATTCCAGTGATGTGCAGGAGAAAACAGTTACTTGTGCACTATAAACCAAGAAACTGGGCAGAATGTAAAGTTTTGATAAGGAGCAAAAAATAAGGAGTTTCTCAATTTGTGTATATTCAAAGGACACGCAGAGAGTGCCTACCAGAGGAGCAGAGAAAAATTCTTTGAACTGTAAACTTTTTAGGCTAGCATTCTTCAGCTTATTGAGAAGTTCAGCCAGCTGAAATAAGAAATTTGACCTAGGGCACATCCCTTGTTGTGGAGAACAAAGTCAGTGACCACTTTAAAGTCATTCTGCTGCTGACTCATCTTCCCTCCCTAACATCCCCAGATGTACCATGAGAAAATACAGCAGCAGCTAACCACAAAACATTCTGGAGCTAGCAGCTGTTCACAAACAGAAGCCTGCTCTGCAATTGTGGATGTGGAAATTTATAGGTTAGATTGAAAAGTGAACAAGTCTTCCACGCTCTCACAGGGCTGCTAAATGGTCTCATCTTTGATCTAGTGCCCTAGCCATACCAGTGGGACAAGCAGCTCTTGAGAAGAGGATAACGCAGCCCGAATAGCTTTGTAGTTTTAAGTATGAAAATCATCCAGCTCAGTTTCTTTCAGACATAGTCATTCCTCTAGGGCAGATGAGATATTTTCTTTCACTATTTAACAGTAGGGGGCATATTCAGTGTATGCCAGCAAAGTTTAATGAAATCAATGAAGTAGCACTGATTTGCAGTAATTGAGAGTCCAACCATGTGTTCTAATGCCAAAGAATCTGGATATTTTCAAGGCTTAAATTGCTTCCCTTTCTGGGAAGGGGGATGTGCAGCGGAAAATCAAAGCCCATTTATTTTGTGGAATGGCATTCCCTCAAAGATAGCAGGGACAAGAAAACACCTGTACAGCTCTTTTAAAAATCCCAACATTTTTCCTTCTGTCTTTGTAATTAAAAAGTATTTTTTCTTGCTGTGCTAGCCACACTTCTATTTTCTACACTCCTGCACAGGCTGTTCCCACCACTCTGAAATTAGAACGTGGCCAGTCTTTGGACACATCTTGTGTGTTGGTTTGGGTCTAAATGCCCACCAGATGCAAACAACAGGCCTCTGGGTTCTGCACGCCACACAAACTGAACCATAATATGGACACTAGAGCCAGTTGCAGGGTGCAGCCCTGTGCTACTCACATGTGCTAGGAGGAATTTCTACAAGCCAGTTCTGACTGTGTGCTACTGGAATCCAGGGCTAATGTTACTGTGTTTAAATTGTCTCTACTCCACTGAGTAGGAGCCACAGAGGAATGAAGAACTGATTTTGCCCCTTCTCCTTTCAGCAAAATAATACAGCTGACAGGAAACAGTATAGCAGAAGGAATGGATAAATAGCAATTTCTGACAGCTACTACTATTATATTCAGAGTAATTGCTATGATTTGATAGGCATGCATGAAATGCTCATTGTGTTTCATTTTGAATGGCTTTTGCACACTGCAGAGCTGATTTAACAAATTTGGGGTTGTTTTGATCCTTGTATCAGGCTGATTCTGATCAAAGTGCTCTTCAGCAGTTAAAATGGACCAGCAAAGTCACCCACAGCAATAAGTCTCTAGGTGATTTTTCTAGGGGAAGGGTTTAGGTATTCCAGCTGTTGATTGTATTTGGAGGCAGGTCTAATCCACTCAAATCTATTTGCAAATTCAGAAGAAACAGTCAGCCTTTACATTCAAAACAAGTTTTATGTCACATACCTTGAAAGAACAGGAATTGTCAGTCTGGCAGATGATGAAACTGAGGCTCAAGAAGGTGAGACTCCAGGTTTTCAAGAGCAGCTGCTAACTTCAAGGCTCTCAACAAGTTTGTCTCCTAGAAAGAAAGAGCAATTTGGATGACCCTGTGGAAGGAGAACGCATGGCATCCATAGCATTTCCCAAGAAAGCCCTCTAATGTTAGTGTTACTGCACAGGCCACGTAGAAAGTGGACACTGCCCCTGTTTATTAATGCAAACCTGCAACTCCTGTTGGCTTGTTTTAATTGCACCGAGTACTCGGTGTGAAATATATCTTCTCAAAGCACGCCCATCCTATCAAGCTCTACAGGTAACTCAGGAATACAAATGCCTGGTTTGGGATTTCAGATGTGTTTTGACAGGAGAACAACGATGCAGCTCAGCCCTACAGCAACAGCAGTTGTTCTAGACACGAGCAGCAAACAAATACAAGCTTAAGAGACAAGGTCAACACCGAGGGCTGTATTGTCAGCCTTAGACATCCAAATTCCTCTTAGTAGAGTCCAGCTCTTTGAAAGATCTAACTTGTGTAGGATCACAAATAAGTTAGCTAAAATTCAGGTCCCATACACAAGTCTTCCAAATCCTTTTCTGTTTCTCATTTTTTTCCCCCCATATGTATGTTCGTGTCCTCACCATCCACCATCACCACTTTCAGCTCTTTTGTTTCTATAGACACATATTTCAAATATGCCAGCTTATGAATGATTAAGTCATCCAAAAGAATCATGATGCTGGTTTTGCTCAAGTCAAGCTTCACATCTGCTTAAGATTTACCATTGGCCGTTTATCAAAGTGCAGGGAAAGAGCATCTGAGAGTGATTTGAGAAGTATACATACTGCAGATTCATGATAAAATTCCAGAGGAGATGTGTGCATTGGCATGTCCTACAGAACCCAGTGGCATGGCTGTTTATTGTGCACATACATGAAAGACTATACTGGAGGAGTTTTAGTAATGCCAGAAACAAATCTTTTTAACTAGACAAGTGGATTCTTGTGTTTCATTAAAGTCAGTATACTCCTTTAAACACATTTGCTTAAAGCTACTGGAAAGAACAAGCCAGTTAAAACATTTTGCCAGCCCTGTGAGAAAAAGACAGGCTGCTCAGAAGCCATGTTTTTAAGCCTGTGAAAAACTATTGTAATTGTCATTACTCCTGTAAGGCAGAGGTAGTGAGGCGAGGGTGACCAGGATTTCACGCACCTTTGTCAAGCCAGATGTTAAACACATAGTAGAATTAATCAATAATCACCCAATACAAAAAGAAAACCAACCCAAAGAAACAGTCTGTCTTCTACTGCCACAGCCATGGCATTTGTGTGCACTTTTCTCCTGCGGACACACTGATGGCAGATCACAATTCTGAAAAACAAATAAAGCTGCTTTTCTATATTCTCTGTTCTGCATTTCTACAAATCATGTTGCTCCCCCCTGAATTAAGGAAATTTAGACTCCTCCTTAACAGAGAGGACTTCACACTACATCACTGCCTGCTAGCAGAATCTAGGTCCTGGGCAGTCTTAACCACAGGGAGTCTATTGGAGGGGTCTACTTGCAATCGCTGAAATATCTGCAGAGTCTAAACATTTCTGTGAACACTTTTAGGATTAACTCTCTACTATTTTCCCAGCAGCCACATGTGTACAGCAGACACTTAGCTCTATTTAAATCAAGCAGCTCTCCTAGTTAGGCAGTTACTGTCTGACTGCTGTGCTCTGAAAACTTCTTCAGGGCAAACAAGTCTCTTACCGCCAAACGCTTGGGTAGATGCTTCACCCTCAGGGCTGGGGCCTGTCTCTCAACATATGCACAGCAGAACCACAACAGCAGACCCTTCTTCCTGTAGGGAAAGCAATTCATGGCCAGTAGGCACCTGATATGCTATTGCAAGAGCCAACTAGTCAGTTGTGATGAGAAGAAGATGGAAGTTACCTACCTCTTCTGAAGTTACTTGCAGAAATAAGGAGATGGAAAAGATCAGCCAGATCTTGTGATAAGCAGAAATATCCTCCTTCTGAAATTAAGTTTTGGTCATTTTATTGTCAAATTCTTTACAAGTAATTCATGTTTAATGTTTGCATACACATTTTGATTTAGCTGTTTGCTAAGAAAATATTTATTAGTATTGGAAGTTTAACATAGGAAATCAAACGCTTAACATTCACTGGACTTCAAACATAGATATAAAATACCTTACAAAAGTTTTTTATGGAATTACACAAAGCAAATGCACAGGGTCTGTCCGTTTCTACACTGAATTGATCCCAAGCCAAAACCAAAAAATAACCCTTAAAAGATCACAAATAAAGGCATGAGAAACTGCACTTTTGTCATTGTCGCACTGCTATGTAATAAGCCCTTTTTACAAACATTTACTTAGTGTTAAACAAAAAAATCAAATAAAAATGTATTCCATCTAAAAGAACTATTGGATTAACAGCTGATTTTTAACTGACCTTACACCATGAAATTCTATTAATAGAGGTACCTTTGTCACTTAGTCCAAAATATGGAGAGTAGAGATAGAAAAAAATTAACCTTTAGTAGTCTTTAATATAAAATGCACTAAATCCTCCAAAATAAGATTATGACACACTAGTGCCAATTTATGCTGACAAAAGCTGATATCAGCTTCTTTCTAACTAAAATTCATTTCACAAAACCTTTATATATTACATGAATATTCAAGTAAACTATTTAAAAATATTTCGAAACGCAAAAGCTGAATTCTACAGTGTTTCAGAGAGATGGTTAATTTGGGAATGCTGTCATGTCCAACTATATATATTTTTATAGATATACTTTTCCTTAATTTTAAGACCATCATGAGACAACCTGATATTGCAAGAAATCCTTCTCATAAACATTTGCTATTTTTCAATGTAAAACTTCAAGGAAAGAAAAGGATTCAACACATCACTGTCTACTTTTTCATCACTGTTTCTGTGTACTGTGAGACACAATCACACTACTGGCATCCCTTTGTAAAGTGCTGAGTAACAGCCAAATGACATCAGATAAAACTGGAGATGATGGTGCTCAGTGTCTTGCAAAAAAAAAAAAATAAATTCACCATTAAACTGCTATAATCAAACCATAAAATTATAAACCCCCACAAGTTCATCTGAGGAGTGTGTGTATTCACCAGTGTCAAATCTCTAACAAAACCCTGAAAGACTAACAACAATTTTCTTGCAGGCTGCATTCTTTATATCCATCAGCTGCAAGGACATGAAATATTTTTTTTTAATGATTCAAACACTGGACACCTTCTCTCACTGAAGGCGAGCACTCACTAGTTTTGGTCAAGTGGCTTTTGGGAAACTTTCAGAGCAAAATAACCCAGCAACAGGAAATTGGAATGGAAAATGCCAACCATGCACAGTTATATTACTGCAGGAATTGAGTAACACATGCAAGACAAAGAAAAGGTCAGAACATACCGAAGTAGCCATGGTTAAGAAGTTAGTAAAGTTTTCACAGTGTTCCATACAGCCTTTTACTTTAACACAAGTGCATCACTTACCACCACTACTGCTCAGACATTTTAAAACATCTCTTGGCCATGCAGATCAGTTTGAGAAGAAAACATCAAATTACACTTCTTAGGCATTTTTAGACATTAAGTACAACTTATAATTTTATTTTTATAGATCAGTCTTATCAAACAGATGTTTTCAAGATATAATCATTCTAAGTGTTGGGCTTTAACATTCCTTCCAATTTAGTTGGATCTTCAGTGCTAAATGCCCAAAGAACTGGCCAACACACAAAGCTAAGCTTTGTTGAAATAGCCAAGTTATTACATAAACAGAAGGTATAGGGAATTTATTATTGGCACTCCTAAATTTCTTCCTTCCTAACCTTGAGATGATTCTAACCTTAAGATGGTTGAATTTTATTCAGTTGTTCACATAAGCCTTCACCTCCTGGAAACATTATTCTACCTGGGTGATTTATGAAGAAGTAGCACTAGACTCAAGAACACCACTGACTTTTTTTTTTTTTTTCTCTGTCCAAAGAACAAAATACACATTTTTTTCCCCACTTGGCAAATTCTATTTGACGGCACATCACCACCACTCAACATTAATTCATAAAACAGACTTACTCCACTGTCAGACACAGCAGGGGAAAAAGTCCAGAGGATAAATGGGAGGCTCTATATCAGATATAATTGCTTGCTCATAAGGAGAGAATCCAGCTTCCCCTTAGTTATTCTTTCATAAATTAATAATTTGTTAAAATCATAGTCACAAGAATTTTAGCTATTACACAAGATTCAAGTTTTAAAAAAAAGAGAATAAATTAGTTACAGCCTTGTAAACAATTGTTCATTTATGTAACATACTCGGGGAAAAAAAAAGGTTCCTCTATATAATAAATCAAACAGTACAAGGCACACATCACACTTAAGAATCCAAAGTGATAAAACCAGCAGATGCCTTCATCTTCTTTGTTTGCTGGTGTAATTGTGCTATAGACACTGTAAAAATATGTCAATTTTTGTTTACATTACAGTCATTTGAAAATATTCATGACTGTGCTTTTTCTGGGAAAATATTTGTGCTATTTTACAGTACAATATGATCTGAAGCTCTTGGAATGACTCTTCTCAAATGTTCTCTACAAAGCTGCCAGGGAAGAGGCCAGTTTTTCCGTTTCGCTGCAGAGTGCCTTTGAACCAGCCATCCTCACGTTTTTTGTGTACAAAAACAATGTCACCTTCCTTAAGTTCAAGTTCTGCTTCACTCTGAGGAGGATAGGATACCACAACTCTGTACCTGTGTGATCAGAAAAAAAAGACCTTCATTAGGTTTGGATTTTCTTTGTTGGAGTTTTCAAACAAAAAGACAAAAAAAACCCTCACAAACAAAACCAAAATAAGACAAAATTAAACAAATAAACAAACAAAATCAAAAAAATCCCTAAAGCAAATGCTTTACAAAATATTCTGAAAACATGAAACTGCCTAGAACTGTTTGCTGTGTATGTAATGACTAAAAAGTTAAGTTTACCCTGAAGAGGAAATAACAATAGCAACGTAATGAAGTCAAATGTAGGCATCTCCTACCAAGTTTCTTTCACCAAGATTCCTATAAACATACAATGGTTACAGAAGAGGAGAAAATTGTTAACCTGTTTTTGGATATAAATTCTCAGACACAGTGGGTCAGCAATAATCAAAGCACTCATAGCAGTAACTGGGCATAATTTGAGAGCTCTATGTTTAATATGATATTAGCCCAGAGAAGGCAAAGAACAAAAAGAAGCAGCTATCAAAGGCTATCATTTTGCATTGTTGTTTTAAAATGATTTTCATTTATCTTAGACACGTCTTAGCATAGAACACATGCTATCTTATCTAGACAGAGCTGCACAATTTGTCTATGACTATATTAAAAAGAATCATTAAAAAGCACATTAAAAAGAAGCTACACTCTTCTGTCTCTTATTTCTAACCACCACTCAATCTACCATTGTTTGAGATCACATCAACCTAAATTTAAGTGTTGCAGCTCTGTAGACAATTGTGTCAAGTTCTTGATCAAGTTATCCAACAGATTCTTTAGCACAGTGTGCAGTTACACAACCAATACTGTCTGCATCCCTGGCTGACTGCAGAATTAGGTTAAGAGTGTTTTAAATGCAGTGCTAGGAGATCTGTTGGACAAAATCTAATCTCCAGTTAAAATCAGAACACTTTGCATTCAAGGAGGTTGCATATTACTTAATAGATTAAGATGATGATTTTAGTAATATTACAACACTTCATAGTCTTAGGAGATTAAGATAAATTAAGATAAAATAACAGGATACTTCTAATGAAGGAGAGAACACCAACTGTAGCACTGGAATGATTGGATTCATGCTTCAAAGAAGTTACCAAGCCTATTAGAAGGTTTTTTAGTGGGAAGCTTCAGAATGCTCCTTGTCCAACCAAGGCAGCACGGCAGATGCCTGCACTAACTTCTGCTGGGGGCAACTTGGGTTTTAATGCTGACTTAGGGCATAAGCAGCAGACATTTTTAAGAGACTGTAAGTTTAACTGAGTCTGTAAACTACTTGAGTTAAACCAATAGCCTCTACTCAGATAGGGCAGGATAGGAAAGGATAAAGAATTGAAATAAAGCTATGAAGAATTTCCACTGGTGTGGTAAACAGGTTGCTTTTGAGCTGAAAATTAACCAGCTCACACCTAGCACCAGTTTCATCCAAATGAAAGCCTGTTAAATAAAATAGGTTTCAAGAAAGAATACCTGCCTTGCTTACCTTGCATTCTGTCAAATCCTGCCCTGCAAACATTTGACTTGCAATATGCTTGGTTTCAGTTTCTAATGCTGTCTGTCACCTCTGCACTCCCCTGAACTGATAAGACTCGTCTGTTCTTTCCCTGGCTGCTTCTGCCTGCTGAGTGTTAAGCAACAGCTTTGCCAAAACCCATCTTGTCCTTGCCCTCCCCAGAGGATCACCCGCCGCTGCAGATACACTTCCCATGAGCTTTCCATACAGTTCTGGGTTCCCTCAGCCCTGCAGTAATTAAGTACTTCTTGTTCACTTTTAGTCCCCAACTGCTTTGATACCCACCTTGAAACCAAGTATCTACACCAGAGCAGGACAGCCCTGGTGCTAAAATGCTATTTTACTTTATTTTTTGATGTTTCATTAGAAGAAACCCAGGCTTTGCACCTTTAAATCAGGTCGCTGCCTTCTTTTGTTATGACAAGCCATCGATTTTTATGTGATATTTTACAAATTCTGTTTGCCCAGATCCAAACTGATCACACCTTCAAACGGCTGTATATTCAGATCACATTTGATCAGCTATGGAACAAAAGCTGGTTTTCCATTACCTATTTCATCATCCACAGCATACTGCCAGAACTACCAATTTTGGGCAGAGTAAAAAGCTTATGCTTCCACTCAAAAGTTCATTGCCAAGCCCCTGGAGAAAAATAATCACATTTACTAAGCGTGACCTATGTTTTGGAAAAACATGTTCATTCCCCCATGTTTGAATCTCCCAAAACACTTCCTTATTTATCTCCCTATCCAGGATTTGCAAATGTTTTCAACAACTGAAGGTCAGATTTGCAGATCTTTTGTGGTTACGTAATTTTATGTGCATCTAAGCTGCACAGTATGCATTTTCTCTTTCTCTTTTGTTTGACTCTCTTACTTTTCTTTGTTAATTTTCAAAATATTATTCTAATTCTCTTTAATCAGGTAGTGATAAAATATTAATAGTATAAAAATGAAAGTACTCTAGCTTCCCAGAAGCAGCCACTATATTTGCCATCAGTTTTTTCCTGATATTCTTCATTGAATTTTACATTTTTTTGAGGAGGGGGGGATGGCAGTGGTCTGTTTGCACATTTCTCCATTCTACTTTTAACTTTTAACACTGGCATTTCTCACACTTTTCAGTAACATGAAAAATACTACACCTTTCATGTGTTTCTCCCTTTCATTAGACACAAAATAATGCTTTTATTCCTAGCTATTTGTAGTTGATTTTTGGACAATTCTCTGTGGTTTTCCTGATCACCAAAGGAATACAAATATTTTCTCACATGCAGAAAAATTTAGCTGAGGAAAACAAAGAAAGTTGGAATTACTATCATTGCACAAGTTAGATTCATATTCACTACTCATCTGCTTTAGTTTCTTTTCCCTGCAATTGTAATTTTTGCTTTTCAGCTCACCTATGTCCTGCTGTTGTGCAGCTCTCCTGTCTGCTGAGGAGGTGCCCTGGCTCCTGCAGATAATCAAACCCCATCTAAGGCAGAGTGATTCTCAGCAGTTAATTAACAGCACTAAATGCTGCCAGATGGGAGAAAACCTGCTGCCCTCTGAAGCCACTGGAAGCAGATGTTACACCAGTCATTTTGTGGTGGATAAAATGACTTAGGGTCACTTTAATCACAGAACAAAATTACTGCTTCCCTTCACTGTGACTGGATGAAGGACTCGTGTTACAGTTTAGGATATGCAGTGATGTGTATTTAAGTTCAGCTTCATGTCTTTAATTTAACAACATTGTGGGGTGCTGGGCAGTTTATCACAGTGCTGTACATTTACTGTAAAACTTAAGGCTGTTTAGTATTTTAATGTTTCCCTCTAGAAAAGAAAGTTCATGAAAAAAAAGCTTGAAATATCCTTTTATCTCTTGTCATGGAAAAAACTAAAGCCCTTAAATAACCAAATGACTGTGTACTCATAGCATAACATTGCTCCCTCTGGGAATTGCAGGGAGTTTGGTCTGTCTTTCTAACAAAAAGACAGTGATCCTTGGCTTTGTAAGCACTGCATTAATACAAGAAATCACAACACCCCAAGACAGCTTGTGTCTTGGCTGTAGAATCAGAAGAAATAACTGAACACCACTGCAGAATCTGGGGAGACAGGAATCCTCCAAACTGCTCAAAACTGGAAGCAAGGCTTGGCTGAAATTCCTGTTTAACTTCTCTGCTCCTTCTATACAAGGAACGCATGAAAGAGCAGGGACCACAACGAACGACCAGCCTAGTTCTCAGGAGAAGAGTGAATACAGGAATGGAATCTACAGAGAAGACCTGCAACAGTAAGCTGGAAGGGGATGGCATCATCTTCCCCTCCTTTACTGAAATGGCCACCCGTATTAAGTATCCATCTGCACATCCATGTCCCAAAGAGCTTGTTTCCTATCGGACAAATCAAGTGCCCATCCATTTCTTCTGCATGACTGGAAACAAGTTCACTTTGACTTCAATTTTCTGTAGAACATCCAGGAAAGACACACGTCAGGACAACTTGCAATTGTAGTGAATGGGGAAAGAGTGGCATTGAAGTGAAAATTTTATATTGCATCTTAAAGGACGCAAGGAGTCCTTGTTCCGAAACAGGAACATTTCCAAGTGCTTTCCAGAGCTGAGCCAGGTACTTTTGCTCCTGATTCATGCAGAATAATCAGCAGAACCTGACTCCTAATCCTCTACAGTCACCTTTGAAAATAAAACTTGAACAGTAAGAATTACACTGTGAAGCCAGAGTCAGAAGAGAAAGATAGTGTTTCTTTTTTCAATCAGGTTGTAGCCTGGGGCTGGAGTTGTGATATATAAGAGCAGAATAATCTTGGCAGGAGCTTTCTCTGTTCTTGAGTATTTTGTTGGGCTTATCCTCATGAATATTTCCCCCCTGAACCCCAAAGATACTACTGCATCATAAGTATGCTTCTTACTCACCCCTTCTTCCAGACTAACAAAGATTAATCACTACTTATAAATCACTTTGAAGATATTGAGTATAACTGAAGCTGTATTATTAAGCAACACATTTTAAGCAATACAGCCTAAGGAAATGGAAATGTGACAACAGCACATCAGCAGGAGAAACATTAACCCTGCCCTGAAAAGTACAACGGGAAGCCAGATGAAATTCTATTCAAATACACTGATGGAACTGTAACAATTCTCCATAACCACCAGGGAGAATGATCTTGTGGTAGCACTGCTCTGGTAGCAATTATCACTTAAATAGTAGTAAGGATACAGAGATACACTCAAACATTCTTTGTAGTATGTTATTACTAGATCGATAGAAGTGTGCAGCATAATTTTCTCAAAGTAGTTCTGAGAAAAAAAGAAAGTCCATCATGGAAGTGAAAAAACTGCTTTTTAGGAGGATTCAAATAGCTTTACACAAATACCCACTGGTCATGCCAGAATTAATTTGGTATTATTTGCACATCCAAAGCATAAAAACGCATCACTGTGCCAAACAGACTTATGATAATGTGGAAATACATGATGATATTCTTAAAGAAAAGTCTGTCAGGTTATATTTTTCATCCCTAATTGTAAATCTGCTTCAGAAATTCAGTATGAAATAAAAATTTCCTGCAAGAAAATTGCATAGAAAGAGTAATAACCTTTTAAAAAATACTCAAGGTATGACAGAAGTAAAATACAGGACAGAGTGAAAACTTACACACTGTCTGGCTCTTAATACATGGATATAACTTAAGATCAGGGGGCCTTTGGAAATACAAAGGTGTCCACACACCAGGAGTTAATAGTATCAGAGCAAAGTCTACAACAGTCAGCATGAATCAGTTCAGTCCTAGAGCTGTTAAGGTTGCAGCTCTACTATTTTTTTTTCAGTATGCCACACCGTCTTGCAGTTACTGCAGAATAAATCCTATGACACTCTTCATACTCCTTGTGTACCACAGGCAGTAATAAAGAGGCAGTTAGAAACCTGCCACTTCTTTCAGAGGCCCTGCAATCGACTGAGGACTTGGCAGTTTGAAAAGAACAGCTGGACACCAAAGAAAAGTGACAGAACTTTAAAGCAACTGCCTGGAGGTTTCAGAGTCCAGGCAACCATGTGTTTTTCAGGCTCACTTGCCAGGACACAGAGGCTGCTCTAGAGCTGTGGAGTGCACAGCAACTGGGCATTCAGGTGGTAGAATTGTCTTGGCAACAGCTTGAGAAATCACCTTTTAAGAATCACATATTAAGACTACTTATAGATAAGGATCTCATTCACCATCTAATGAGGCTGGCAGTTTGCACTGCTAATAATCTTAACGGACTAACCTGATATTCATAAATGCAGAATATAATGTGTTCATGTTTTGCAAAACAGGAGGCCTATTTGATCTCTCAGTTCTCCTACCAAACCGTATTTCAGTGTCAATTCACTTCAAAACCTCAAACTAACATAAAAAGGAAACAAATATGAATGTTGGCTGAACACTGTTCAAAAGTTTCACCTTGCTATAAAATGTCAGCATTTTGAAAGCAGTTCCAATATACACTGCAAGTGTCAGAGAGTGCATTTGTTTCTTGCTTTGCCCGAGTCTAGCTGCAGAGGGTAACGTACCTTTCACAGACCAGAGGCCTGGATTCGTTCAGGACCGGCCCCAGGGATGAGCAAGGCTGCCGAGGCGGCGGCGCTATTGGAATAGAGGAATCCAGGGAACTTTGTTTCCGATGCAGAGTCTCCTGTGCCAGCCCAGGAACCTCGCTGTCGGAGGGACAGGATCCAGCTTTGCTGTGAGTGGCTGCTGAGGGAAGCTCTGGCCCGACTGCACCTTGCAGGGCTAACTCTGCAGCTGCTTGCTCAGCCTCCAGTGTTGGTGACGCTGGCGGTGACAACCGGGCCTTGCGTTTCGTGGATGCTCCAGAAAGCAGTTTCAGCAAGCCTTTTTTTTCTTTCTGTAAACCAAAAAGCAGTGCTTGTTTTAGAACAAAAGCATCCCATGAAGAGCTGAACACTGCTGGCAGATGACAATCGCGATCAGAGAGGACTTGGCAAATCCCGAGGAGATATCTGAGATTGTACAAATTACTACTAAAGATAATGATCAATATTTTAAAAGAGAAAGACAATAAAATTCTAAAGAGGAAAAAAAAAGTAATTTAGAAGATAACTGGCTAAGTCCTTTCACTTGATTAAAGCTTAAGTTAAAAACAATGGCACTAGCCCAGAAGGTTGTCTAGAAAAAGGACTAAGGAGTTTGATTTTCAGAATGGGAATGTAAGAAGCAAAACATTTTATTAATATGGAAGTTGCTAGGAAGGCACAAAGAGTCATTTCAAACCAAGCAGGGAGAAAAATCTGCCCTGGGGGCTGCTGTTTAGGTAAGTGTCTTTTATTCATCCTCCCTCGGTAAGGGAAGACCTTCATAATTTAACAGAAACTTGCCACGAGGGGAATGTAATTGTGAGTTGCTGCTCAGCTAAAGGGGAGGATTGTAAACATTCTTTTTGCTTGTCCAGACAGGAATCCCTGAAGACTATTACTTACCCTGAACAGAATTATTTAAGCAGCTTTTGTGTTTCTTGTCTTTTTTTTTTAAGGGTGTGGCAGTGATCTGCTTACCAACCCTTAGACTGAGTAAATGCAGTGCTTATGAGAGGTGCCAGACCCTAAGACCTGGAGACAAAAATAAGCTATTTAACCACAGAAGGAGAAAAGCATGAGCAATGTGAGATTTTTATTATAGCTTGGGATGCAATGGAGTTGGTGAACTGTGAATAAAAAATCCTCTGTCCTTCTCAGCTGAAATAGCTTTAAGTTATTGGAGACTAAGAACTGCTGTCTAGCAAGGGGGGAAGAAAAAGAGAAACTCAAAGAAATTAGCATAGTCCAAATATGTTAGCATCTTTAACTTTAAACTATAAATAAGTTTTCTAAAAGCTCTGCCTAAGGGCACCTCAGTCTGAGTTCAGTGTCTATGGCTAAAGTAATTTAAAAATTAATTTCCAGGTACGTCCATTCAACCATAATCAACAAAAATAATTAAAAAGTGGGTGAGATTACTGTACAGCCTATGATTAAATCCTTCACAAGCTTTACTAAGGAGTGTATGTGGGTGAAGGGTAGTAAGGGAGAGTCTAAAACACTTGAGATGAAAACAAAGTTGTCAAAAGGAGAAAAAAAACCCAAATCCTTAACTACAACACTATTGTAAAACAAGTTAGAAAGTTGGAGGAATGGTTCTGCCTACAAGATAACATAATCACATGGCTTGTTGGACAGTGAAAAGGAGTTAGACACGGAGGAAAATGATTCACATAGGAAGGAAAGCAGAGTCATTACAGACTCTATTGATCTACATTAAGAAAAGACAGAGTTATGTCCTTTCTACTCTTTGGCCAATAAACATTACTGGTGACATGTTTTTCACAGTGTGTCTTCTTACTAAGGAAGACAACCTAAAAGAACACTGATATTCACTAAATATTATCTTAATTTTATTAGATGGAACTTCTTTTCCTTTTTAGTTCAGGTGTTTTTTGTTTGTTGTGTTTTCATTTCAGTTTTTTTTCTTGCATTACAAGCTTATTAGTTTACAGATCCTTACTGATAACATTTGCTAACCATACACCTTTCTAAAGTATGCAGGAAACTGACTGCAGGTAAAGAAAAACAAAATACTTGAAATTCCAACAGTCAAGGCAATAGCTATGCTGAACTTTATCTATTTACCTTTTGTTTTTCTTGCTTAAGGCATGAAGCTGCTACCGTATTTTTACCTAAGGTCTGCTCTGTATTTTATTCATGTTAGGCCAAGAATAAATTTTCCTATAGCTGTAATCACAAAATGTCTGCCTGAGTTTCAGGCTCAGTCTTAAAAACCTCACAGTGCTGGTATTCAGTAAATGTAAGAAAAAAAAAAATACAGATCTCTAGTATAAAGAAAATAAGACAATTCAATGGAATGATTTTATTCTCTACCCACCTTGCCATCCTTATCTGCTTTACTGACAGCAGCATTTCCACCAGCTGCTAAAGCACCCTCTGGAGATGCAGGAGCTCCAAGGTGAGCGCTTACAGTTCTTCCACTAACATCTCCCTCCAAAGATGCAGCAGCAATGCTGGGAGAGTTCAGAGCAGCTGCTGCACAGGCCAGCGGGATGGTTGAGCGGTTCACATTCACAGCCGTGACATAAGCAGCAGGATTTGGAAGCTGGGGCTGGAGCTGCTGGGAGGCGACGGAGTGGTGGGGAATGATCACAGCTGCAGGAATAAGGCATGTTGGACTCTGTGCTTGTATGGGTGTGACTGCTGCTGTAGGTCTTTCCTGACTGTGTGCGGCAACTAGAGCAAAAGAATAGAATGTGAGAGTTCATCTTTTCACGACACACATGGAGGGGGGTGCACCCACCTTCTTAAAGCAAATCAGTCATAAGAAGCTTTCTTCCTGCCTTTGGAACTTCCATGTATATCACTCTGATGACATCTTACACAGCATCAAATCTCACCAGAATAAAGTAGCAGCACTAGTATGCAAAAGGAGGATAACAGCACCGCAACTACATGGAGAAATCCAAGCTGCTAAATAAAATGCCTCACATACAGACAGATGCAAAGTGAAGATTACATTTTCCTTCAGAAGAGAGAGCTAAATGCTGCCTGGACCTTGCTGGTTCTTTTTAATATGCTGTGTAGTTGTCAGGGCACATAAAAAAAAAAGTAGGAAGAAGTACTCCTTATAGAAGCTGCTAAAAATATAATTGGATTGTTTTCCCTAAACTATTCACAAAATCCACAACAGATTTAGTGGGTCTTTCAAACAATAAGCACAGTGGCAATTACTGCTATGAGTGGTTTCTCTGAAAACGTAAGCTATTGTCTCTTGGGATGTTTAAATATAGAAGTGGATTTACTCATACCCCTGTGAAATAAGAGGAAAATCCACACTGAAAGTTGTAGAACAGCACAGGGCCGAATATACTAACCTGAGCTGCAGCCTAGCTGCAAAGAACAGAGTTCTGCATGAACTAACTTAGCCTTTCCAAACAGCAGCATTGCTATTACAGTTATATGGTCAACCATTTGTGCTTTTGGATCACTTCAACAGCTTGGGTATCTCTGCACCACAGGGTGGTATGAAGTGAGACATCCTAACTGAATAATATGAGGTAAAATGCAGCATCCAAGTGTTGCACAGCCTCCCTCCTTCAAATATTCTGAAACTTAGCATCCAAGGAGGTGTCACCCCTCCAGACTGGTGCATGTACATCTCAAATGTATCAATTAATTCTATCTTTGCAGATACTAATTAGAGTTTTGGCCTTGTTGTATGTGATATTCTGCACTCAAGCATCCAGCACTTGCTCACTCTGTTCTGCTCTCTCCAAATTCCACTTGTCATTTGGTTAAAATGCATCAACAATGTGTTAGAGAAGAGTGACAAAGTTCACAGGTTTGATATAACGATCCCACAGTGTTATACTCAATTACAGTATCTAAAATAAAACCCCACAAATTCCTTCTTAAAAAGAAAGCACCACTAAAGCTATGTCTATTATTTGAATACATCATCTCTTCCCCTGTAGCAGACCCTTCCCAAACTCAGAGTACCAGGAACATTTCAAAAAGGAAGATAAGGAGAGTGCAGCAACATTTTCTGCACAAAAAAACTTATTAACTCTGCCTTTCATTCAGGAGACAATTCCAGTTTTGTTACAAGTAGCTACTGTTCTTCAAGATATGTCTATGCTTACATGTAGTCAGTGGAGTATAAGCATGGAATAGCTTTCTGGTTTTGTTTTCTTATCCCTGCTGGAATCCATAGGAAAAATGCTTCAAGTATCCCTCTTTTCATACAGTACAGACTTTAAAGAAAGAGGCAGAATATACATTTCCTTCCCAGTTCCTTTCAATCCAAGAATGCATACCCCCTCATAGAGGGTGGTGTCAAGCAGTACCTCACTAGGATCATTGAAAGAAAAGTCCTCAAAATCCTGAGCTAAACTAAAGCCGAAGAACAGGTCTGCAAAATGCAGCATTGATCTGTGAAGCCTCATCAAGAGAGTAACACAAAAGCAAAGGTGCTAGGGAAAGCTCAAGATGACCAGTTTCAGATGCTGACTACAAAGTTCTCTGTAACTTTTGAAGATAAAAGCAGCCTTTATTGCTTCAGTGCTCAGGCCCTTACAAGGGACAGATCTGTGTTTGTGACCAAACAGGCCACCTTTACATCACAATCCAAAGTTAGGTTCGCTGGGAAGTGAGTGCAGCACCTTTGATTTTTCCGTTTGGGACCTGAAAAGTTGGCGAGAAGTATGCTGGCATGTTTTCCATCTGAATGGAACTGTAAGAGCTTATTCATCTTGAGAGCAGTGTAGAGATGCAGGGACAGAAAGGCCTCTGGAGCCCACGGGAGCTTTCTCCTTTCATGCCATCCTGTCACTTGCAAGCTTCTAGGCAGTTCAAAAGGAGGATTTCGATTAGAAACCACCTATGCCTGAAAGGCATGAAAGTACTGATGCTTTACTTAGCTTCTCTTACCAGTTGCAAATAGGTAAAGTTGTTACAGAGGACAATCACATCTGCTCCAGCCTAAGATCAGACTGGAGGAAGAAAGGGCCAATTAAAGAAATAAAATGTCTAAAGACATATGTACATATCCTACCTCCAAAAGCTAATCTGGTGTTGACACCTGAATATGCAGAGGGTGTTTTAGGAGATGCATGTCTCTGAAGACAGCATGGGCTAATTCATGGATCTTGAGACCATAAGAAACAATCAACATCAAGTTGATTTTTTTTTCATATACATATATAAAAAACAGATAGTGCCATTTGCATCTTTTGCTTTTTCTTCTGCTTGCAAATAAGAATCTTGTTATTAAAAAAAACCCAACCCTTTGTCACATGAGAACTTAGGCCCCAAATTCAAGGCTGAAAGAGGGAACACTGGGATAGCTTGAAATGGAGGTTTGATTTTTTGGTTGTTGTTGGGTTTTTTGGGGGTTGTTTTGGTTTGTTTTTTTCATTTGAGGCCCAGATTAGGCTCCAGTTGTGTGGTATTTTTCCAGTCTGGCCAATCCACAGAGGAGTGCAAACAAAAACTCCTGAAAACACTGCTGTCAATCTTTTTGGCTCGGGGTTTAACTAACAAGAAGGCATGTTTTGCTACGATGTGGCCTGCTCCAGACAGCAATGGCAGAGTTATACCTGTCAGAAATACAGAATTCTACGACACAGACACTATGGATCTTGAAGCCAGTGTAGCCTTAAGTGTTTCAGAGTCAAAGCTGAAAGAAGTTGCAGTCAAGGTTAGAGAACAAACTGGAATGCCTAAGGACCAACCCCGAGCCAGAGACCTGAAAAAGCAGGAGGAACGAATGCTAAAGGTCTTCAAAGACGTTAAGAGGTAATTTAGAAGTGAATGCTAAATTAGAGCAGTCTGTAGCTGCTATGCAGTTAACACGGAAAAATAAGCTATGACTCAGATGTTCTTACCACTTTTCTTACTCTATGAATTGCATACGAGTGGAGAAACTCAAAGAATGTCCCCATCCCAGATACTGCTGCAATTAAAGAAAAAAATCTACCTAAAGTACTTGCATATAAAATCCCCACAGTAGGAGGATGTACGTACGCACTGTTGCTCAGGAGAATAATAAAGGATTCAACAATTCAGAGATATATTGTAATTTCAGAAAGCATTCAACACTAAAAAGCATAAAAACCTCCTAAACCTCCCCCTGCCACATTTACACATTTCCTGAGATTTGCCATTTGCCCAGACAGACCCTACAGTTTGTCTTCTAGACATGAAAAAGTTTTTCTTTCTTTAATTTTTTTTTTTTTTTACCTGTTCTAACTGCATTGCGAGCCTGGTTGACTGTCATTTGTCCTGTCACATGCATAAGGACCTTGGCTTGAGGACTAGTTTGGATATGTGCTGCAGAAACCACAGCTGTGGGTACTGTGCTGGAGTTCACTGCCACACCGTTCCCCTGGAGCTTCTGAGATGTTCCACTGGCTGTAGAAGGGCTGACCATAGTTACCACTCGTCCTGTTTGGCCAGCAGTAGACATGGGGACTTTTGTTTGTGATGCACTTGTCACTGTCCTGCCAAAATTAAAAGCAAACATTAAAACACAACTGAAAAATTAGCTAGTTGCTAAAATCTACAGTTCTTCTATCATCCAATTTTAGCACTAAATACAAGAACTGAATATTTTTTTTGACTTGAAACTAGATAAACTCTTTAGACACTTGTATAAAAATATACCTTGTAACTGGAGCCACATAATTTCCAGGAAAAACACCAATCTTGCTCGTGTGCATGGAAGTTCCCTTGAACCAGCCATCCTGACAGCGTTCAAACACCAAGAACATTTCTCCCTTCCGCAGTTCCAGCTCGTCTTCCTTCCGAGGAGTGTAAGGGTATATAGCAATATACCTGAACCCCGGGAAAAGAGATGCAGTTGAGGGATTACAAAAAGGGAAAGCACCACATGGTTTCTGGCAGAGAGGGGTAAGTCAGAGGTGAGCAGGCATGGCAGAAAGCGTTACGGGTCGGTTGATCCATCACAGCAAAACACAAACCAAAAAACAGCAAAACAAAAGCAAAACCCTGGAGCTCCTGCAGTTGCATGCTGGAATATTCCCAGGGAATTCTTCAGATACGACTGGAGTTCCCTGTTACCTCATGAAGAAGTGATACTGTTTTAACCATCACAGTGTTCTATTTTCTGACACAGTTTGAACATAAGAAAACTGCTTAAACTGTACGTATAAAAATGTCTATATAATTATGGACCCAGACCTCTGGAGAATAGCATTCTATTAAATCACGTTTTCTCAGAAGGAATCTACTTTTCAGAAGAGGCAGCCAATTAAGGTAGAGAGGTAGAATATCCCTTTTTATGAAAAAGGACCCACAAATGCTCCCAGTGATAGCCTGTCTCACTCCCCTTGTAGCCCCAAGGATAAAAAAAGCAGCTTTACAAAACATTCTTTCATCAAAGTTCTCTCTTGTGCAGAGTAAGGACAGCATTAACTGCATGCTTCTCCAATTTGCATTATATTTTTGCTCCTTGCTGTCCACTCAGGAAACTGTATTATCTGCAAAAACACTTTAAAGGTATAGGTATAGGTACCTGGTAAAGCAAGTTCCAAATAGGCTGTAAAGGCAACAGCATGACACACTGACAATAAAAAGGCTTCACAGGTACAGGATTTAGGGGTGATCTGCAAAGCCACATGCTGAAGTGCTGTGGGAAAGCAACTGATGTGCTTTAATTGGTGTTCATTAACTTTTCTTTTAGCTAAATCACTCCAAATTTCATTAGTATTCTCATATAGAGCAACCCTTTGAAGATGGAGGATAGGAATAAATGAGATGAGAACTTGATTAACTGCACTAAGCAGAATAATCCATAAGAAAAGGTGTTAAAATGCTTGACACCAAGGAAACAGCCCAAATCCAGATGCACCTGCTATACAAGAAGGGCACTCTTTTGGAGTGGGAGGAAACCTGGTGGGAAGATAAAAATAATGACACAGAACAAAAGTGGTCCTTGCACTATTCAAATGTGTCCTGTTAGATGGTTCAGCCACTCCCGAATTTTACTTTTTCTTTTATCATTCTTATTCTCCAAGCTGCACACAAAGAGGTTTCCAAGAAGAAAGAGATTGCAGCAGAAATGTTAATATACAAAGTATTTTCACCCAGAAGGATGACGCACATTTGCTTCTATTACAAGTGTGAAGACATAATTCTAACAAGCAGCTTTCTGCCTTCGTTCCAAATTGCCATCCACTAATTAGATGAACTGAACTGTAGAATCTTCAGTCAAATTTCAATTGCAACTCACACAAGCAGTCTGACAATGACATGCTAATAGGACAGCCTAAAGGAAACACAGCACTTTCTGTGTTTTGGGGTAAGTTATTCCATATGCCAACAGCCTTTTTGTAACAGAAAACATTGAATAAATCCACTCCAGTATTTACATCACGAGCTCAAGGATTCATTCATCTTCTGCATGAGAAATACTTTCTATTTTTGAAGTGAGTCCTTCCCATACACAGCAACGGGTGATTATATTTACCAAAGACATAAATAACCCTCAGCAGGAAGGATGTTTTGGGGATACCACCTTCATGGATGTTTCCTTGCAGTTGTTTTGAGTTGTACGCCTGGCTCTCTGGGAATTCTAGCAGCACATAGCCAGCTGGCATGACAGAGGTACCTGTGAAATTACCAATCTCCTTCAATTTTTCTGATGGGTGAAAAGTTTCAATTTTACTTACACACTTGGACGACTTTGGGGTCGTAGATGTGTCATTTGGTCAGCTGATCCTGACGTAGGCCTTTGTATGACACCTGCAGACTGAGGTCCAGAAGAGGCCGATGCAATGACTGCAGCAGACAAGAGAGGTGGTGGTGGAAGTGGGGGATTCATGTTCTGATTTTATGAGAACAAAAAAAATAGCAACAGATGATCAATATTGTTTGATGAGTTGCATCAGCTGAAAAAAAAAGAGCGTGATATTCTAAGGAAATGGGAAAAAAAAAACAGCTGAGTTCAGTATTTCTGTATCTGCTGGTACAACAGAACTGAAGAGTTAGATTCGCCTGTATTTCTCCTTTTCCAGTTTAAAATCTGCAAGTCTTGGCAGCTAATTAATCAAATGACAAGCAATTTCTCAGCACAGGATTAGCGGAGAGCGTTGTTTCTAATTACAACATCTTTAGGATAGGACTCAACCAAAATTTCAGCAGCCTTCCAGGAGGTAGATTTTGCTACTGACTGTACTTCAAACCACGACTGTTTTTGTAACCTGAAGCTGAAACACAATCCACAATTCAGCAGCAGTGCACCCAAACCCACCCCTTCTGGGGGAGATTTTCTTTTGATGTAGGGGTTACAAAAGTGAGCACAATATGAGACCACAGTCGCTGTGCTATTGTTACCACTTTCTCCTATTCTTCTGGGTTCCAGAGGTAGCTTTTGAAATTCAGTACTACCGAGATGGGTAATCTTTAACAAACACCCCAATAAAAAGGCACGGTTCCTTTCCAGGCGGAACGTAATAGGGGTCCTGCCTACAGGCTTCTGTGCCTTTTGAGAATCAATGGAGCAATTGTTACCTTCTGCTCTGTAAAGCCTCAGACAATTCTTTAGGACCTTGTGTACTAACACTCCTGGGAAAAGTCGCTCACAAAAGGAGAAATTTTCCTTCCCCCCTTCCGAAAAAGAATTATTTGTGTTCCAACGCGCACACAAAGAGTAATAAAAACCCTCCAGCATTTTACATGTAAGCTGAATTCATTTTAACGTGATCTTCGACTTAATGCAGTTCTCTTAATACTGAAACAAAGCTCTAAACCATGCCACTTCAGGTTTAAAAGCTCCATAACAGAACTAGAAATGAACAGCATGCCCTGAAGTACTGCCTGACTCTTCCCAGTACATCAGCATATAAATGCACAGCATTACATTATCAGTTTGGAATACACACAATTGAAAGAAATGATAATTCCCCTCAAACAGCCTACTTCTAAAGGTGAGGTTTCAGTTTTTCTAAACAAAAGCCTATAAGGAAATGAAGTTTTAGTTCTACACTGGGATTATGACCTCACTGCATTTGGTGAAAGTGTTGATAAAGACACCTCTCCTAACTAGTCTTACACTGTCAAGGCACAGTAAAGAACTGCACGATTAAAAATGTACAAATCCAGAGAAAACTCAGTAACTCTTCCAGTTTTTCAGTCAAAATTCTTATGCTTAGTTATGATATAAAATGCATGGTATATTTTGAATTATTCCTATTTAAAACTATTCTTCCGGTTGTACGTTAATGATTCCTTAAAACCAAATATGCCTCCTGTATCCACACACAGCAGACGTGACCTGCTGGGGAAACATCAATGTGAGCTTTGGTACTAATAGTTGAGTTACTTACAAGAATGGCAGCTGCATTTGCTTCACATTCTAGTTCCCAACCCATCCAACAAGCTTTTTAAAGTATCCTGATAATTCATACTGAAATATTGGCATTTCTCTTACAGTTGCTTCAAAGCAGGAATTACTTCTCCCTCCTAGTTAGCTTCAACAAATGTCTTAGATGAATGTGAGCATCTAACTTTCAGGCAACCTGACCAGAGAGTATAAATTCAAATCTTTTTTTAAGCATCTAGATTCCTTCATACATTGTAGAAACTGTAAATCCACATCAGGAGATGATAAGCTGTAAATCTTTAAAATTAAACCTATTCAGTGCACAATATTAAGGTTGCCATGATTCCACACTTGTTGTCTTTTATTCATTTGAACACACAGTATACACTGAATTTTTAGCTGCACTAAAGGCATCTTCCCAGGTCTATTTTATTCTGTTTTATTCAGGTTCTGTTCCCCTCCTTGTAGTTTATTACTGTGGTAATGAAACCTGCAGTGAGCCACAGCCCAATTAAACTCCTAAAGACTCAGCAAGTTCTTCAAACTCTAAATCACAGAATGGCTTAGGCTGGAAGGGACCTTAGAGATCATCTAATCCAACCTCCCCACCACGCTGCCTCCCATCCACCCGATGGGCTTTAGAGGACTAATGCTCCTCAGCTTGCACTGCTATGACTTGATAAGAGAGATCCAAACACACGAGCCAACGTTTCAAGAGGTCTTCTGGCATGTAACCATTTTCCTAGCTATTGTGAAACATACCTACCTCTAGAGCAAAAGCTAGTTTTGATGGTTACCATATTCAGCTTTCTGTGAAAGAATATATGCAAACCCCACATGATTTAATAAAATATGCCTATAAAAATAATTGAGTTAGGGTTTTTTAGGCAGATGAAGGAAAAACTTGAAAGTTTCTGCAACTAATTTTCAGACAATGTGTGTACTTTCAAGCATATATACCAGAAAATAATGGATAAATTGTTATTTTAATTGGAAGATGAAACATTGCATATACTTTTCTGTAAAAATCTTCAAGTAGTACCTAGACTTATGCTCTAGAAACATACACATATTCCTAAGTTTAAAAACAATTAGGCTGCATTCCTGTATGAGTCAACTGAAGATCAATAATCAGGTCACTGAAAGAATAACAAAAAGCACAGCAGTGGAAAAAAAAAGTCGTTAACTGTCTTCGTTCCCACAAGAACTAGGAAAAAATATATGACTTACAAAATCCCCTGAAGGCTAACAAATTAAAGCTCATGTTTAACAAAATTCCTGAACTATAAATATACGTTATCAAGAATGGGCCTCTCATACAAAACCTCATCGTTTCTCTCAGCTGCTTCCTCTTCCCAGCAAAAGTTGAACTTTTGTTGGTTAAAACTCAAACAGTTCTTATTTTAAACCTCCTCCTGCCTTACACTATTGAATTAGCTGGAACTACATGAAAGAGAGCTAAATGTCACCAGTGTACTATAACCCTCACAGCTTGTGCCTCATTAATAGTAATTCAGACTACCTCATCTACTTTCATGTATTTTTTAATGGGTTTTGTGTGTGTTGGCAAGAGAAAAGGACCAGAAAAAGCAGAGATTTTTTATTATTATTATTTTTGTAATGTTGAGCATGAAAATGTAAACCATGCAGATACAGACCACCTATTTCTGCTAAGTGCAGACACCCAGACAGCCTTTCAAAGTCAGTATATTCAATCTGCAGAAGGATATCTACATTGACTGCAGTCCAAAGTCCTTTTAACTTCTCCAAAGACTGCAAAGGCAGAATGAGAGGAAGGTAAGTTAGCTGATGTTGTTACATTCTGTTTTTCTTCTGCTGCTTTTTAATGGAACTCCTAACTTTGCTGTGGTCTATTTTGTCTCTGCTTTTCCCATATCACGGTTCAAATCACATACTTCCTTGAAGAGCCTTTTCAGCAAAAATATATGGCAACTAGATCTCCTCCATTAGATAACTACCTCATAAATTACATCCAAGAATTTCCTCCCAAGTAAATGAACCTTGCATAACTGTATGTGGATATTTTCACCCAACAACTAGTGAATTTGACATCTGCTATTTGTATTTTAAAAAGAACTTCAAATGTACTGAGCACCCTCAAGACTCAAAAATGCCAGTGGCCAAGAAAAGCAGACCAATTAATGCCCCCATTAAGGACAAAGTGGTGGTTTGAAGTCCCAGAGAACAGTGTAAGTGATAATATCACAGTCAAAAGCCTCAGATGTGAGAAGTTTGAGAAGTCTGTCTCAGTTCATAGCTTCTTCAATTTCAAAGAATCAAACCTCAAAACACAAAACAAGAATTAATGCTGTTGGCTCAAGACCTAGGCTAAAGAACTGCTGCTCTAAAATAAAACCTTTAAAGCAATTATCCCAGGTTTTCTGAATGCAAATTAAATTTGCTTAAGTGATACAAGCAGCAGAGATTGTATATGGTCACTTGACAAAAGCATTCTCATTCCCAAGTCTTATTTGTGCCAATTTTGGCTGCAAACCTGTGAATTATTTAACTTCATAAAACATTTGGTACCAAATAACATCTACAAAAGGTTGTGAACAAAATAAAATTAATACAATTGGCATTTCTTGAACCATCATAATATTACCCCAACTAGCAATGACACAAACTAAAGTGTGATCCTATACCATGTACATAGATAAAAGACTCACGAGCTCCTTGAGAGTACGAATTGAGTTCAGCTGCCCTGGATAAACTTGCTACCCAACAGGACAGCTCAAAATATCTCCTCCTAACAACAACAAAGCCATCTCTCTTACAGAAGGTAAAGGACAACACCAGCTTTTCTTTGCTTCTAGAATCAGGCCAGATAAATGGTGCAAAGATGCATAAATTCAGGATTACTGTAAAGGCATGTCTGTCTCCTTCACTGATGGGGCATCATGCTCAACCTCTCCGATTACCTCTTCCTGCCTTAATCTGAGCTTGGCATGAAGTAAAAACAGTTGTATAAACTGCTTGCTCTCAAAGAACAGTCAGTTACTTTAAATAATGTTATAAACGTCACAATGATTCACAGGAAGGAGATCAAATTAAACCATCTTCATGCTAGAGAAACTCTCCCTCTTCCAACCCAACTCCCTTATCATTTGCTTAATATTCAGAGACAAAGAAAAAGCTATGGGGAGAAGGTCAGGAAAATGCAGAAGGTTATACTTAGAAAAGCAAAAAAGACAAAAGTAGAAGGACTCAAGGGAGCACTTCTGATGTATTAAATCATACAATTAAAGTTCAGAATGTCAGGGCAGGTATTTTCAGAAGGGAAACATCTAAAGGGACACAAACATCACTCCCTCTCTTGACCTGTCAGGACTGTTCTGCACATTTCCAAAACTAAACCAAGAGTTTATGAAGCAAGAGGAAAAGTGGACACAAAAGACACACTTCACAGTTTGTGACTATGAACTGCATCATCTTATAATATCATCTATAATAAAAGCACAGAGGAACAACCTGACTGAAGCCTGAGCTGCCAGCTTGTATTTTAGTCATGCTGAAAACAAGTCAAGAAGAAACAGAACATTATGTACAGAAGGTTATCGACTTTTAAAGAGGGTGGCAGAGAATAATTCAGATTCTCACTGGGAATTATATGCCTAATTGGAAACATAACCAGGAACATGGTTATCAGAAAGAGAAAGTATCACTCCAGGATACAGGACGACCCTGTGGCAGGAGTTTGACTGCACACTGCATGTAGCACTGTAATTTAATTCCTGTGGGTACCAATGGGGGGATTGCTTTTGAACAAGCTTAGGCAACTAAAGCACCCGAGGTGGTTTAATGACTTTGCACCAGCATCAAAATAAAATATTTTTCCATGTTGGCATCAAAGAAAGGACTACTGATTCTTAATAACAAACAAAAGTGTTTGTTACTGAGAGTAAAGACAAGCAACTTCTGACAGAACTTCTGAAATTATGCTTCGAATCCTGCCTACCCCATCCTCTCCAAAACACATCTTGGCCACAAATCAAATCAATTACTCAATGTTTGCAGAACATATGTTAGCTAGACTTGTGTTCTGCCTAACAGCACAAAACATACCAAAAGGGAATTTCTTTGCTCAGTTCTTGCAGGTATTTTCTGAAGGACAGGATGAAAGAACTATAAAAGATTACATGGCTGAGAATATAAGCAGCTAATTGGTTCTTGTATTAGATGTACATGACCTAGGGGTCCTTCCTCATGGACACCAAGTTGACCATGAGCCAAAAATGTACCCTGGTGGCAAAGAAGGCAAATATGTGCCCTGGTGGTAGTGACATCCTGGATTTCATTAGAAGGAGACCTGCTAGTAGGTTAAGGTGAATCCTTTCCCTCTCCTCAGCCCATTGAGGCCAAACTTGGGAGTACAGTGTCCAGCTCTGGGCTCCCCAGTACAAGAGTGATATGGCCATACTGGAGAGTCCAGCAAAGGGCCACTAAGATTATCATCTTTTCTAGAAGGATAGGCTGAGAGAGCTGGGACTGTTCAGCCTAGAGGAGGCTCAGGAGGATCTCGTCAGTGTTAGAAGGTAAAATGATGATGGAGTCATGCTCTTTTCAGCAGTGCCCAGTGAAACACAAACTGAAACACAGGAGGTTCAGTCTGAGTATCAGGAAAGAGATTTTTCACTGGGAGGGGGAGTGACCATTTGCACAGGTTTCCCAAGATGTTGTGGAGTCTCCATTCTTGGAGATATTCAAAAGCTCTCTGGACAATGTCCTGGGCCCTGCTTGAAGAGGAGGTTAGACTAGATGACCTCCAGAGGTTCCTTCCAACTTCACCTGCTCTGTGACATTAAAATATGAATCTAAATATAAGGAGATTATGAATTGGTTCCAGAGTAGCATACATTTATGAGTAGGATTGCACAGATGATCCACAGACTGAAGGAGTCATTAACAATAAAAGGCATTGCTATAGCCCAACCTGCATTACTCAGGAAGGCTGGGCAGAAGCACACTCAGGCCAGATGAATGGATGCAAATTCTCAAGGTATAAACATCAGACTACTAGGATGAAAGAAAAAGGGTCAGTATTTCCATCACTGAGAAAAGACTGTGCAGTACTGTACCCAGTTCTGGAATGTGCTTACCATGCCAGAAGGAAGTACTGGTGAGAACTCAGAAAAGAGCAGCATCATAATTTTAACACTGAAAACCTTACCGTGGAGCCCTAAAGAAGGCTGTCAAAATGCAACCTCTCAGCTGCAACCAAGCCACACCTAAGCATTTGCTTCAACAACAAAATGTTGATAATAAAAGACAGAAAATTCCGCCTTTAATTTTGCAGACAAATGTGTAAAATAATCCAAGTGCTGAAAGTTGAAAAAATAACCAGACACATTCAGCAGCAAGGCTATTCATCATGTTTTACTTGCTTTACAGACTTCAAGGATAAACAGACACCTAAACAGGATCAAGCCTTGGGGGATATCCTTGTTTGGGATATTTTTAAAAATTTTTTTTAACTAAGTGGAAATTTATTAGTCAACTGTGCCTCCCCCAAGATTAGAAGCACAATTTTTGGACTCAGAACAAGAATTCCCATGATCAAAGTAAAGGCTTAGTAAGTTCTCTTGAAGATCTCTGAATACTGGTATCCCCAGTCTTTACTGCAGTTAAGGCCTGGCTCTGGTAAGTGTGCTATGATGTAGCACATTTCAGAGTTTCTCTGCAGCAAGCATACCAAAAGAAAGCAATTCAGCTTTGGAATGAACTCCTGGACTTTTTGAACACAATGTCATTCCTCTTGTCCCAAGGAAACAGCACTGCAGTGTTCCTTCCTTTAAAAGATGGCCATTTGCAACAGTTTTCATGCTCCAGGAATCTAACTTGGACATGCTGGGTATGTTCTTCACCTGCCACAAGTGTACACACAACCAAAAGCATCATCTTTAATTAGGAGAAAGCAGGGGCTTCAAGCTTATTTGATAATATTGAGCTAAGTAACACAGAAATATCTGGTAGCTGTGTCTCATGTTGTTGGGGGTTTTTTAAGGTCTTGTTCCCCCTAACCTGCCCCCCAGCACCATCTCTTTCTTACACATGCTGCAAAGAAACACTGTTCTGGAAGGAAATATGCTTCTTGTGTTTACTCCAGAGAAAAGACAGAGGACAGCTGGAAATATGCAGGAGAGGATGCAAACATTATTGTGTCAGTAATGCTTTTGCTATAGTCAATTCATAGCACTGGCCATCACAGAGACAATCCTCATCAAAACAGTCATTTCAAATCAGTGCAGCAAGAAGTTGAGAGAAAAAATAGAATCAAAAAAAAGACCACACAGACCAAAGAGAAATGTCAAGGCTGACTTTCCTCAAGCAGTACTTACACCAAGAGCAGCTTGGTAGGTAACTTCCGAAGGGAAGGTAAATGAAGGGCCTGTCGTGACCGGGCTGCTGGGGGGTGGAGTCACAATTAGCCCTGTAGTACCGATATGAACCTGTCGGGGGAAAAGCCAAACAGTGGGGTCAGTCCAGAGGAGTTTAATAAGAGCTGGTTTTGACAGAGCTGTGGTTTCATGGTCAAAACCACCAGTACTAGCTCGTGTAAAATGATGCCAGCAGTCCTCAGCCTCCATTCCCATCTCTTCTCCCAAAATGGGAAACAGACAATTGTTTACTGTAGCTCATAATTAAAAGCTTTGAAGAAGCAGGAGATTAACAAATAAATAAAGCCAGATAAATACTTCTAATTATCACAGCCAGATTAATATGGTACTTTTCTGGAATTCATGTAATTTTCAAGCTGAATTTTTTTGCTTGCCTGCACTTCATTACCATGCAATATTATATTCAATTTAGAAAAAAAAAAAAAACAAACAACAAGAAATTAAATGACTCCAATTTCTAGTTTCCACAGCTTAATAAAAATCTCTGTGGCAATTAAGAAATTAACAACTGTGGAAAAAAAAATAGCTTCTAAGACCAAAAGTATTTGATATCACTGTGTAAGAAGTATTATAAAATATTTTCCTGAAATGTTGTAAGATAAACATTGTGTAAACATAATTAATATTAATTACATCTGATTAATAATCTGCCAAGCTCCGAAGCCTTTCTAGTAATTTCTTCTCAGAAAATAGATGTAATTGAGATGAACTCAGTCACCTGAGAAGGGGCACTACAGGAAAGGCCAGTCAGCTCACTTATGCGTGCTGCTGCAGTTGGGTTGCTGGAGCTGATGAGGACAGGAGGGCTGATCTCCATGGAGTGGCGATTCTGAGCGGACTGTGAAGACTTGTTGGACATGGTGAGGGAGGTAAAAGAATGCCGTTTTTTGGTGTTCTTCTTCGTATCCGTGTGCTTTTGGGTGGAATTGTTGTGGGCTGCCCCAGAGGTACCTTCTCCAGAGTCAGTAGCAGAACCTGAGGGCTTATCCAATTCTATCAGCTGTTTGGCTGCGGTGTTGAACTGCAAAAGATAGGTGGACATTAGTGATTTTTGATTTAGAAAAATTACCTGGCTATAACAAACAAACAAAAATATTTCCTTTTATTTATAAAAGATTTTAAACTATGCAACTTAAACCTGTGACATAATGACCTACTCTATAAAGTAGTCATTACCAGGGTGATTACCTTTTTTTGTATTGTTTGTATGACATAAGCCCATAGCTTTGCACTGTGGGCTCTTGCAGCCATTCCTCCCAGTATCCCTTGGGATTTATGCACAGATCTTTAACACTACCAGTAGTAACAACCAGGCTTCCTAAACATCTATCAGCTACTGACAAGGAGTAAATATACAAGCATAAGGTAGCATAAGGAGGAGAGAAACATGTATTGGCAATTCTGTGGAAGTATTTTCTCAGCTTCTGAATTTTCTGATTCAGAGGCAACATCTCTGTGCCTAGGAACACTCAAATGGATTTTTTTTTTTTAAGCTTACTGAATGAATTTTTGTTCACAATTAACTTTCTATTTGCTAATTTGTTACAACAATACTATATTGAATGCAAACAAATCCTTCTTTTCCAATGAAGAATACCCTACATCCTCTTACAGTGAAATGCAAGCTATGTAAGACTGGGAAAAAAACCCCAAACCAACAAACAAAATCCCCTACATTTTTAACAAACCCTTTATTTCCAGAAAAGCTTATTTAGATTTTAAAGCTACTGGAAATAGTAATACCAGAACTCTCACTTTTACATGAGCTGAAGAAACACCCATACCAGTTTTCTGAATACATGAATTAATGTTCATACATGCCACTAAATATGAATATTGGTACGTGGCTAAGGGTAGTAAGAAGGGAAAAATGTTTTCTGAAGAACACCAGGATCAAAGTATGAAATTAGATACTGTGGAAGTACTATTTCTATTCTTCAGCATATTATTTCTTTTATTTATTTTACCCCTTTTTCCACAAGTCTTAATATTCTTACTACAGTCATGAAGAGCTTTGAAGCAGTGTTTTACCCCATCAAAACTGTACCAGACAAATAGCACATCATGACTCATGATAGCATCAACACTGATTTAAATGCAGCCCCCACAAATGACAACAGCTTACAGTAACTTACACTGATAACCCTGAACACTTAATATGCAAAAGGTTTTCAAGAGGTTTTTAAAAGATAAGATCTGGAAAGAAATTCCATCCACATATAGAAGAGAGAGACAAAGAAAGAGGTCAAAAGTAGTACTGGAACTGGGATGAATTGACATAAAAACCTACTATGATGCAACAGCAGGAAAATTAAAATTCTGAAATGCTTGAAGAGGAAGAACTAACTACAACATGCAGCAGGGGCAAAATGGGGGATTTGAAAAAAGATACAAAGATGAGAATATAGAATTTTTTTTCCCTAAATGTTCTTATTGTTTGTCCTTTAGAAGGCAGATGAAGAGAACAGAAAGGACATGTCACTGTAGTAAACATTCCTGAGAAAGAGGTGGATGCTAGATTTTTCCTTCCTAATACTGGACATGGATCATGTGCACAAAATAATTTCGTATCACTTGTGTAGTACAGAAAACATAACTATACAGCTTGCTCCAAATAACTGGCAAGCTCATTGTTTAGGTAATTTTAGTTCATTTATTAAATTTTAAATTTAGAGCAAACATACTCTTAACAGACCAGGGAAAGCAATTGTTTGCTTGGTTTTTTTTTAATCACAGAACACCTATATGATGCTGAAGAATCTGAAACAAGTAGAAAATAAGACCAAAAAAAAGCCTACTCTGCTACTTAACCTGTCAGGGTCCTATCCTTCATCAAGGAGGAAGATGCAGGCTTTTCAAAGACTAATCATTTTAAGTATTTAGTACTTTGGTTTTTTCCCAACTCAGGTTGAAATTCTTCGTGCTCTTCTTAAGAAGCTGTGTCTTCCATATTGTCTTATGCAATGGCTGCAACCCCTTCTCTTCTTATCTAATCTACTCCCTTGTTTAGCAAAGAGTCAGAGAAAGGAAAGCAGCACTCATCTCTAAAACAAGAACTACCTAATCAGAAGAGTTAGGGGATCACCTAGAAAGAAAAAACAAAATCAAAAGCACTTTACTAAAAGCACATCGAGGTATTTGCTACACCAAATTGTATTTGTTGACCTTCTGAAGCTATTAATGCCTGCAGAACCTGATTATTCTATAGTGAATATTCAGTGAACAACCTGTTAGAGAAAAGTTAAGGCTTGCCCATGGGATTGATTCAAGACTGATTCAAATGTAAGGAGCATAATGAGCTTCCTTATGTAGGCAAGCACAGGACAAGTAGCATGAAGCTAAAGGTGAAAGTGAACTGATTCCTGGCCTTTTGTTACAAGTAACCTGAGGACAGCAATAGCTGCAGAGTATTTGGAGAGTGCATTTTACTTCTTCCTCAAGAAGAGAAATGAAGAACTTGCATGCATTCTCCAACGAAATGACTAGCAACCACTCAAGGTCATCATGGGTACACTATGAAGCATCCCTTTCTGCAGCAAATACCCCTCTATATTTGCCTACATTTCCTCTGCCAGTTGTTTTCCTGAACAGCCACGTTCAGCTTTCCTGTGCCGAACCTTCTTTACTTGAACTTTTACATTAGCATTTATTTTTTTTCCATTCAAAAAAATCTTTGCTGCCCTGAAATCCAATTCCCCTTCCCACCGAAACCCGGGAAACAGAATAACTTTCCAAATGTGGGCAAGACAGAGGCAGAGGTTGAGACTGGCAGATAGGTTTCCATCTGCCTGCAGCTCTCTGGAGAATTTATCAAGTAGATTACCAAGCAGGGCCTATTTCAAGGTCCCTTACAGTTGTGTTCTACTGTACTTACTTTACAAATAAATTCAGGTGTTCTTCACTCATATGTAAATAGTTAGAATTTAAATATATTCAGTTTCTGAAATTAAGTGAAAACACCATTTTCTCTCTTAAACAATCATTCTCTTCACATTCATCCAATTCCAGTTTATGGAATTTTACAATATCATCATACATCAAGGAATTATTCTTCCACATTACCAAACACTATTATTAGTCAAATTCCAGCTCCTAGACAACACTCGGACATGTATTTGGAAACAAAGGAGGAAAGTGTAAGTGGAACTACAGCAAACATTGTCCTTATCTGACAAGATTTTTACTAAGCATCATCCTGGAGCTTTGTAATTGAAGTTTCAGAACAAATATATTTTGTCCAAACTGGGAGAAGTATCATTTCAGAAACACTGAACAGTCCACAACCATGAGAAAAGCTTCACTCCTCCTGATTTTTGAAACAAATTATATAGTTCTGTATTGTTGGTTTTTTGTTAGTGAAATTAATCAAAACTATGATGCTTAGGAGTTGTCATCGGGATACTAACATTGAGATTATCACATTCAGATACAGTGGGGATTTCTACTCAAAATTAACAATTCTATTTAATGTGGCATAATCGACAATATTGACTTTCTCTATATATTTTTTGGTTTAAGTTCCAGGCATGCTAAATGGTTTAAAAGGAGAAGAAAGTTCCCATAAAAGGTTTTATCTTATTCCTCTGAGATAGTTCTGTTACAAAAGGCTGATTTTTTTTTTTCCTAAGCACATTAAATGAGATTAAATCACCTAACAGTGACAAAGTTTAGCCTGGAGTGTACATTAAAAAGACTGCGCTACAAATGCAGACTAAAATCCAATCTAAAATGTCCAGAGACAACAGAAAACAAGTACATTTCAGAACACTCCTCTTTGGTACAGGAGAAGATTCTAATAAAAAAAACCCTCAATCTGAGACACTAGGTACATAAAATCTGATGTTCTCATTGATTAAAATGTCATGGTAACTGATGGATGCAGTTGTATGAAATGACAATGAACTTAAAATTCAACTGTAGCAAACGTTTTTGATTACTTAGGGTTTTCCCCCCTACATTTCTCCAGGAATGTTTATAAATAAAACTACAAGAGCTGGATTAATAGAAAGGTGTTTCCCAGTTGTTCACATGAACTTGGGAAAACAGAAGCTGTCATAATTTTCTAGCGATGCTTTGACTGAAGTGTGTTTAAGTCTTAAACCACAGCAAAATGTCAAATTTCAGGACTTTGTAAGAAATATATATTGAACTGTACTCCACATAGAAATACTACAACAAGATCTGTTTAGCTCTGAATAAGCTTTCTTTTTGGAACAGAGAGAACCATAAATGTTATGAATTTAATCACACAGTTTCTAGACTCACTGCATATTATTTTGGCACTGTGCAAGAACCTGGCTGATCTGCTTTTAATGTAAGCACATTGAAATTCCACCAGTTAAACATCTCTCAATTTAGATACACTAATAAGGTCTTACTCTAATAAAACTAAAGGGTTTGTTTGGTTTTAGCACTTTTTAGAAAATAGAAGTTCTGTTTTCAAACTATTTTACATTTGCAGATATAATTATTTCACAGTGCTATGTGTCTAAGCTAAAGATACAACATTTTATGAGTCAGTTAATAAACTATACTTTTAATGGAATCTCTATTAAAGCTACTCTCAAAATGTTTTCAGTCTTAGCTTTTATAATTACCACAAATTAATAAGTGAAAGCAATGTAAAAGACTAACAAGTATTGAATCATAAAATGTTCCACCAGGTAAAAGGTTGTACTCAAATACAAGAGTTTTTCATGGACTTCAACATACCTAAAATGTTATCCCGTGACAGCATCATACAAGAAATACCAAAAATAGTAGAACTATATTACAGAATAAACATCACAGGTGACATTTTCAAGCTAATGACTTCAGAAAATCTCTAGTAAATGCAGCTACTAATTCACATTAAAAAAGAAAAAAGTATGTGGACTGACCTAGACAGGGCAAAGATGCATCTGTCATTATGACAAAAATAGGCAATGATTACAGGATTGGGAAATTTAACTAAAAATACCCTATTAAAAATACCTCCAAAATACGAATTACTTCTCATCTTTGGTGCCTTTAATAACACCACAGGGAAGAAGAGTTTGCATAGACTTGTCTGTTTTCCAGAACAATAGTTCTAGCAACTCAGAAAACAGGTATTTCAAAATTCAGATTGATAGGTTGCTGTGTATGTCACTGCTCTTCACCACAGCACGTGTTTTAGCTTATTATATCCTGAAAACACCCCAGCTGTCTGAGCTTAAGTGATCACACTGAGTATTATTTATTGTTCTAGATTTCCCATATCATTTTAGTGGGGGTCTGCAAGTGTGTGCACAAGTGCCTGTGTCTGTTTGAGAAGGGTTAACTGAGGATGCATTTTGCAAGTTCATGGAATCTGTCTGAAAACATCAACACTGAAATACACTTTGTGGCTGAGTATCATTTTTACACCATTTTTTCCCATGAGTGTATCTCCATTTTTCAGACTTTTGTAGAGATGGAAACAGAGTTGTTGGCTAAATAGTTAGCCCAAGTGGCAGCCCCAGGAAAGGGTTATTTTTAACTTGGCTAAGTTAAGTGGTTTAGTTTTAAAAACAACACAAAAAGCTTTATTGGCTGAACTGAAGGGGCAGGGAGCTAGGAATGAATAGCCAGGGGCAAGAACTTCTTAAAACTGGCTTTTAAAAACTTCTTAAACCGAAGCCAGAATTACACTGAACAGGTAAAAGCTCTTCTGGCTTTGGTGAAATCTGGTGAAATTCCCAAGACAGACAGATCCTTACTGATAAAAATGAATAGACATATTTTGCTGTTTAAAAAGAATACATTTTATGTTTGTTGAACACAGTCTTTTTTGTAAAAAGTCCCAATCCCATCGGGGCATTCAGAGATTGAATTAATAAAGCCTGACTTGATTCTTAGCATGGTTATACATCTCTCCTGTAACCTGAGGTACACATTTCTCATCCCACAGGTAATGTGAAAAAGACCTTTTTCTTTTGTTATTCTGCCTCATTTATTTAAATACAATCTCCTCAGTGCACGTGTATCTGACCAAGTATCCATACCATACCTGTCAAGAAAAGACAAACACCATTCCAGACCTCTAGAACCTTCCGTAGTGGAAACCACTGTTGCAGCTGTACACACTCCACTTAATCCCACTCCTTCTACATAGAAAATACAGCTTGAAACTCTTTAAAACTTAAAAGGTTGGGGAAGTTTCTCAACTGCTACCTCTAACCGTAAACTGTTGTATCAAATATGGAAAATGCAGGAAGATACAAAAGGCTTTATATAAGGCTCTGTTGGATGCAAAAGTCAATGCTTTACCTGCTTAACAACAGCCTATACTCTTTGACTTTCTAGTTGGGCTAATTTGGTTTTGAGAGGCAGGTATTAAGGACAGAGCAAAGTGTACTATTTCTCTGACTTGCTGATTGCTCTTCATTTTGCAGTTAAATGGGGGTTGTGATTGACGGCGTGACTCCAGTATTAGCAAGAAAACACAGGAACTGCCTCCAAGTACTCTCATTCCAATTGCATTCAATGAAAATAAGTATCAGATAGCTAAGTAAAAATCACTGGTTCAGCTGCTGAGGTCATTAACTTTCCCAAACTAAATCACACAGATTATTTTAGGTCTAAAACTACGTAATACTGGTGATGATTCTAAAATTACCTGAGCTTTGATTATTTTTTTCTTTTAGAAAATGAAATATGCAGTGGATGCGAACTTACTGAGGGCTTAACTTTACTCACCTCAACATATGAAATTGGAAATATTCCTATCTTGTCAGCCAGCATTCCTTCTGCCCAGTTTTCATCCACGCGGCGAATTACAGTCAGAACATCATCCTGTGTGAACACGCAGTGATTATGTCTCCCAGCTCTAATTAACCTTCTAATTGAATTTCCCTCCATACTGCACAGGTAATCAGAGAAGATGGTACATGGGCAAGAATTGCAGAGGCAAGGCAATTGCTTCCTCTTCCTCCTCCAGACCAGGAGCACGCTGCTTTAGGGGTTGAAGTCAGTTCCAGTCAATCCTTTTCCTATTTTGCCCGACTTCAGCTAACTGTCTGTGGCTAATCTCAGCCATCTGACTGTCCTCAGTGCCAGACTTCCTGCCGTGTTCCGTCCATGGTATTCATTAGCCCCCCCTTAAGTCCTTGGCATTGATCAATAGAGCCACAATCTTTTTCATTCTCAACTGACTCGTTACCTAATTCTCCCTAGATGTTGCTTTCCTACTGAAGTACTTCAGAACCCTGGTAAGTGATAGGATTTCTTTCACATCCACATGGAGGGTTTGGGTAAGATATGGTTTTGAGAACCTTACATAAAAAGGGACTTATGTGCACATTAAACACTGTTCTCATTGAAACTCTCTATCACGTGCCTCACAAGACAGAAAAGTAATTACAATAAAAACAATCTAAGAAACCTCTGTTTTCCAAAAGGCAATCCGTAGTATTCTAGAAGGACAAAGTTTAGCAGTACTTTGTGTCTAGGATCTAGAGCCTAGAAACGTTGCTTACTAAATTTAAAATGCATGTTTCTTTAGAGCACAGATCACTTTTAATTCATAACATTGGTTATTTCTCATAAATTAAGAGCCTTACCACTGCAATTATGAAAAATTGCATTCTCAGCAATAAAACCTCAGAGAAATTACCTGTAATTTAGGAAGAGAAGGAAGGCAAAGCTAATCAACACAGCAGAAATACCTGCACAAGTGCTTGCCCTTTTCATATTTGTGCAGCTCTTTAAAAAAAAATATGGAGGCAAGACTAGAGAAGATAAAATTATTAGAAGAATACAACACTTTTATTCTCTTTTTACCTTTGCAAATGGTAAACAGTCTTTATCTGCTTCCTTGTCTTTTACTTCAAAGTCATAAAGTGCCTTGCACTGCGGCGGAGGTTGAGGTAAAGGTTTAATGATCTGAACGAAATTAGTAGGAAAAAAGCCATGGATGCCATTGACTTCTCCATGATACCAATTTTCATCCACCTGTCGACGCAAAATGATGATGTCTCCTTTACTGAACTTAAGATCTCCAGGTTCTTTTCCTTCGTAGTTATACAAGGCTTTGGCACATGGTAGCTGAGGTACACCCTAAAGAAGAAAAAAATAAAGACACTAGAATTAGGCAATTATTACCACATAGAATTTATGTTATTTGGGAGACTATGAATGAAACTGTATAAAATTGCAATGTAAAATTATACATAATAAAATTATTTTATTGCAGTTATTCTACTGATTTTACCCCAATGTGTAAGAAGAACTTCGGTTCTATAGAGTCTTAACATCCCCCTAAATTTCATTCTGATTCTCAGTAATGCTACCATGTTGTTAGACACAAGAGGGGCAAAAACCCCCAAATACTTTAACCCTCATGTACCAAGGTTAAACATTAAAGCACTCCAAACAAACTGGAAAGCATCCTGACCACGTGAGAGATGTTACAGAGAAATGCTACAAGAAAACACAGCACTAGAGTAACAAATTTGCTGTAAGACCTTCACAGAACTTTTTCTGACTGACTTTATTATTATTTTCCTCATCTTACTTATCTCATGAGCACAGAATGCTAAAGCTGAGACCATAGGAGAGGTGTTTTCCAGCTTGATAAACAAATCTCACGTTACTGAAGGTAATATTCCATCCTGGAACAACCCCATAAGTTTAATTATTTATTTAAAAACTCAGCTAGAAGGAATTACTGGGGAAAAAAGTAGATCTAGAGAAGGTATGTTTCCTGGGTTTTCTTGACCTGATTCCTACATAATATCTCAGAAGTATGGGCCATTGGTTTTGGATGCGTGTCAGCAGGATTACAGCCTAATACAGCACTGTCCTCCCTTAGGACACATTATCATTAGGAAACTCATGAAGTGTGGGTTGGATGAGTGGGCAGGGGTGTGGACTGAGAGTTGGCTGAGTGACAGAGCTCGGAGGGTCATGATCAGTGGTGCAGGGCTGTGCTGGAGGCCTGTAGCCAGTGGTGTTCACCAGGGGCCAGTACTGGGTCTGGTCTTACTTAACATATTCATCAGTGACCTGTGTGACAGGACAGAGTGCATGATTAAGGGGTGGGCTCCTTTGCTGAGGTTACAAACAGCAACAACCTGAATTACCAAGGCAGACTTTCCACCACAGAACCAACATTTATAGTCAACCAGAGCACAGTGTTTCACATCCTGAATGCTATTCTTTGTGGAAAAGGCAAATTGTAATGAAAATCCACGTTGGTGCCATTATTTGCCACATCTACCCCCTGGTGTGTGTCTCCTCTCAAGTCTTCTACCAGCCCAGAAGGTAAATTGAAGTCGCACTCTCAATATCTCAAGAGGTACACAGAGAGTGGAGGAAATTCTCGGAAGGAATTAGCACTCTGAGACTGCCTCATTGGTCGGAAGATGGAGTACTTCGTAAGTTATTTCACATTTAACTTATAAAATTGTGTCTTTCAATACAATCCAATTTGTCTGGGCATCTTTAATTTTGCGTGTGACTTTATAAAGAGCTGAATAATTTCACAAATTAATAAATAACACCTTAACTATTAGCTTATTTAATAATTTTCTTTGTATACCAAAGGAAAACCGTATGTACAAGCAGAGGTACAGATGAGTATGATTTACATGTCAACACGGGTAAGTCACAGTTCATCCTGTTGCCTCTGGGATGGGTACTAAAGCTATTACTTTAGCAGGTTCCATGCAACTGTTCATAAAAACTGGTGACCTTCAGGCTAAAGCAGACACTATTTTTCTCCATGATGACACTTAACTGCATCAGTGCAAAAGACCACTGGCATACTCTGTGTGGAAAAAGGGAAAAGGGCAAAGACATCAACTAGAGAATTTGTGGGCCCCAATGGGTTGAGGGGGAAATCCATAGCTGCAATTGAAGAATGAAAAAATATTGTGTGCATGTGTTTTGTAGTCCTGTGTGCTCTCTGCAGAGTAAACAGACAAAATGAAGGAAGCAGTCAGTGTAAATGTAGTAAGGATCAGGGCAAGAGCTGTAGGGGGAGAGGGCAGGTTGGAAGCAAACAAACACATCTGTACACGGGAGGAAGCTGCTTGCTTACCCATTTCCATCCCAGTAACAAACAAGCCAACCAAAAAAAGTACAGCCCCTCAGTGATTACAAGCCAAGGAGCTACTTGGTAGAAAAAGTGCACCAAGCAATTATGGCTACTGCAAGACATTTTCACATCTCTCTCCCACCAGTGGGAGGGAGTATCTGGAGTTTTCCCAGGCATCATCCTGTTGTCCCAGGAGAAAGCTTTCCATGTCCCCATACTGAGGAAGAACTTCAAGGTTAGCTGTGTGTACAAAATCCAGCTGGAAAAGAATAGCCTTTTAAAAACAAGCAAAGCCAAACCCAAGCAGGAGTCCCAGCACAGCAGATCATGTTGAATTGATCAAACTCATCAATTAGCCATCACTTAATTGTTAGAACTTGATACTGCATTTATGCACTTAATCACAAAGCCTCCCCAGAACAAACCTTCCCTCAGACGGATAAACATCTGCTTGTATTTTATAGGAAGTTCCTTTCCCTGTGTATAGGCTGAGTTGCTGTAAAGCTTGTTTCCCACGTTAAATAAAAATGCTTCCAGTTTGTCATTTCCAATACAGCACAGCTCCATGAAACACCCAGTTCTCAGTCAGGCTGCCAGGGATTAAAGAGGAACGGTTAAAAGGACTCGACAGAGAGGTGAAGGGAACGCCTTTCCCTTCTGTCCCAGAGGGAAGGCGAAGGGAGGAGGAGCGGGAGTGCTGCTCTCAGGGCTATGGCATCACAGGCCCTCGAGCACCAGCTTTACATCCCACCTCCTCTGAGCAAGCTGGGAGCTGCAGCTCACAGCCAGTGCCTCCCGGGCTGGCATGGCTGGCAGCCTTGGGCAGCTTTGGCCCCTGTTCTACCTCTCCGGCTGCTCACCAGGAGAGAGGGCTCTGAGGATACGTCGAGACGGAGCTTACATTTCACTCTCTGTCTCTCACTTGGCTGAACATGAAAGGAAGGCTTTGGAAGAAAAACTTTGCAGCCTACCCTTAGGTTTACAGCTGCCATTTACCCTGCCAGCTCTTCAAGAAAGCAGCAAAAAAAAACCCAACACAGCCAAAAACCATTTTAGGAAATTAAAACATAAAACTCAGAAATAGGATTCCACACAAAATAGTTTTCTTAGAATTATTTCCTCAGTCCTTCTGCGAAGGCCTTATGCACAAATCTTTGAACTTCTAATGCTACTGCTGATGTACAAGCTGTTTCAATTCATTTTTAGCTAAGGCACAGATACAGAATACATACACATGCCATATTCCTTTAAAAAAACAGAATTAAGAGAATTAATAATCTATGATAGCACCAAAAATAAATGGCTTAACAAGAATATGAAAAAATACATGTGTATTTATATATATGAGGCTAAGGACCCTCAGATGTCTTCTCCTAACCCAGATATTTTCTCGTAGAAGCCTACAGAATTCACTTTGAATTTTCCCCTTGGGATTTACACTTTGTCTTCAGTCACCTTATTTCGAACTTTACTCTTACTTTTTTTAATGGACAATATGCAACTGTATGTATTTTTCATGAGCTTAAGCCAAGAGAAACTTCTGCATGTACAGAAACACAAGATCTGATTTCCTTTTATAAAGGAGTTTCCGTGGCAGAAGCCCAACTGTAAATATGCTTCCACTGGCACAGCCCAGTGTTCACTGTGTAACTTGACAGCACTTGGAGAACCAGCATAAGCTAAAGGGGCAAAAAAAGAAATCCTCTCCTAAGGAAATGAAGGGAACAGATACTGGTTCCTCAGCATCTTTGTTCCCTTGGAGCCTCCCCGGCTGTGGTGCTGCTGGTTGTCAGTGTTTCCAAGCAAGCAAGTCATTCCTGGCTCTCTGGCTGGGAGACTGGGATGTAGCACGGGCTTCCCTGTGAGGCAGTGTGAACCAGTTGAGTCTGTCTGGAGTATCTACACCTTTTTGACCTGTTTGAGGCCAGGAGGTGGTCTTTTTACAGAAGTACTGGTTGTATGAGTAGTAGGACAGACAAGAGAGATTTCTGAAACTGCCTACGTGCACAAGCAAAGCACCATCAGCCTCCAGAGAAGCTGGCTCACTCGGACCCCTCAGCAGAAGTTTTTATGCCTGGCTTTGCTAAACAACTTCTGCCTTGCTTTATGGAAAATCCAAAAACTGTAAGTTACTATCATCTTGATCCATGGCATAAGAGGATATTTAATAAGCATCAGTTATTTGCAATTTTCTTTCAGTTATTTTTCTTCACCTATCTTGTTATTTTCTTCACATGCAGTTTCTAAATCAGACCAACAGTCACATCAACAGCCAGGACAAGATCAGAAACTATTACCAAAACAAATAAAAACCTCCTCCACTTGCACAGCAATTGTAAGTACAGTAAGTCTAGTGCTACAGTGGTGCTTTTATCAGCCTGCTTGGGTTCTTCCCCAAAGAACCAGTACTGTAAGGCACAGTTGGCTGCCAGTAAAGGTGGCCTTTATGCAAGGAAAGGGGCTTGTTACTACGCTGCAGCCAACTTGTTTGCAAGGCAGAGTTGGGTTGAGCGAGTTCTTTATGTGTACTTTCTCCACTAGGTACAGGTATACCTGAGATTTCCTCTTCAGACTCCTAGGCTGAATGACAATATTGGTTCTCTTAATCTTCTAGTTCATTCTCTCTCATATTGTTGCTTTCTTTAGCCAAATCTTTCAAATGCATCCCTTGTATTTCCTCTTTTTTAATGTGTGTTTTTGCTTTCTTGCCTTCTTTGGCCTTTACCAAACCATCCAGTCCTACATGCAGGAACATCCCATTTTGCACCCATAGTTTTTGCACGTCTCTCATCTTGCTGGCTCCAGTATGTGTTTTCAGGTCTTAATTTTAAACCATCTGATCTGTCTAGTTTGATTTTCCTTGTTTCAGCCTTTATTCTTTATCTACCTGCCTTTAAATTTTCATGTATTTTGAGACACAGCGCTTACAGAAGTCTGAAGACCTTCTTGAACTGCTTATATTGAAAGATGTGTTTCCTCTGTAGGATTTCCTTCTAAAGGAAGGGAATATGTTCCCTGTCTTAAGCTGGAGGTATACTGATTTCACCTGAACAAATGCAATATTCAGTTTTGCAGAACACACCAGCCTAGAAGCACTAGTATTTGAAACTAAGTCTTCCCATTTCTTAGAACACAAAGTGTCTCTATAACCCAAGAAGAATGTTGAAAACTGGCTCCCTGCACTTTTCATTGAAGGAGCACCACAAATGAGGTCAGATTTGCTCAAAGAAAGGCTGACTCAAGTATTAATCTGTATCTGACACTGAATTATTAGTAGAATCAATTTTACATACTTCTACCATCAGACCTATATTTGAAGACTACAGAGATCATCAATGCAAATGAAATTACTTCTAGTTGAAGAGCCTCACAGGCTACTGCTATCTCAATGATAAAAGCATAAGATATTTTTATGTCAGGAAACTGTATCAAGTTGTCAGTATGCTGTAAAAAACATAAACCCAAACCTTTGGCATCATTCAATGTGAGTTACTCTTGTGCTATTGAATACAGTGAAACTATGTTTTATAGAACAGCTCACTAGATGAAAGAACTGAGAAGTGTTAGTGTTGGTTAAGGGTATTCATTCCTACTAGTTTCTAATGATGTATTTGCAGTAAATCTCCTTTTTCTCAGTATGCATAAAATAAATAACCAAGTGTTTGACTTAGAGTAAAAAAAAGTCTTTGTTTTGAAAAGCCATATTCAAATATGATTAGTTGCAGCAGAGTACAGTTTTTCATTTTAATGAAAGCAGGAGAAGTTGTGCAGAGAGGAAACTAGCTAGCCAGGTTACTGAGGTGATTAAAGAGACCAGGTCTTAAACCCATCTCTGTGTAACTTCACCGTGACCTACATAACAGCAATTATTTTGCAGAAAGATTACATCAGGGAGAAAATAGAATGCAGGGTAAAAAACACAATCAGGCCAACATATTTGTTATATTTCTGGAAAAGCTGAACAACTACAATCAGTAAAAATTTTAGGTTCTTGATAAATGAAGATATGGGATTTTATTTTTACAGTTATTTAATTTGACCATCAAGTTAAAATGTATTTAGTAGACCCACAAAGCTTCTCTGCTACTAGCTAACTATTAGAGAGTATGGCAAATTTTCTATAAAGCTTACACAAGGTAACTAACACCAGTACTAGCTCTAGATGTAAGAGTGTGACAGAGCAGAATATTCTTTATCAAATTCCAAGTTTCAGCCATCTAACTCAGGTTGAAAGGCAAGTACACATGCAGTCCTTTGCCTAATTCTTCTGAGGACTGGCTCAGTTAAGAGGAGCCAGCAGTGTGCACCCGCAGCCCAGAAGACAAACTGTATGTATCCTGGGCTGCCCCAAAAGAACGGTGGGCAGCAGGTCCAGGGAGGTGATTCTGCCCCTCTACAGCAGCCTAGTGTGACCCCACCTGCAGTCCTGTGTCTGGCTCTGGAGAACTCGGCGCAGGAGAGAAATGGACTTGTTGGAGTGGGTCCAGAGGAGGGCCACAGAAAAGATCAGAGGGCTGGAACACTCCTCCTGTGAAGAAAGGCTGAGATTGGGGCTGTTCAGCCTGGAGAAGAGAAGGCTCCAGGGAGACCTTACTGAAGCCTTTCAATACGCAACCTGGTCAAGTTAAAAATGTGCCCTGATCACTGCAGAGGGCTTGAACATTTAGAGACCCCTTCCAACCCAAACCATTCTTATGATTCTATGAACTCTGGTTCTGGTAACTTGGAGAAGAACTTCACAGCACAGGCTTAGAGCAACCCTGTATTTCGTAATAGAAGGGTAGCTCCTCTCCTCATATAAACAGTTTTTATGTGTTCTTTTGAGGTAAGCTTTCAATGACCTACTTAAAGTAGCCAGTTTATGGAAGTCCTTCTGCTTCCTCTGTTTTAATAACTTTTACAAGAAAACATTTTGGCATTTTTTCTTGTCTGATGTCAAGAAATAAATATAAGGTTGTTTAATGTAAGTATGAGCAACTCTGTCCCACAAAGTTGTTTTGAAATTAAAAGCTTAAGTACAGGAGAATGAAAGGAATTTAAAAACGTTGCCTTAAGGCCAAAGCAATCAGACTAATAATATGGAAGGTTAGAAAGGGACGTTTATAAAGCTTTCCAAAGACACTTAGCCCAGTCCCTTTCTATGCAATACCTGTGGGTTTGAAAACTTTTTTTTTTCAAATGAAAAAATTAATATCTTCAGAACACTGCCTTCTTTCTTTTGCCTATCTGAAATGCAAAGTTCTCAGCTACTTAACTTTCTGAGGATTAAGTAAACAGAATTTTGAATACTTTCCACTAAACTATGGTCACAAAATGACCAAACAAGTAAGCAAAAAAAGTAGGAAAAAGTGGAGAGAAAATAATTCTATCCTGCACACTGCATGTCCCCAAATATTTTCACCGTATGCATCTGGCAGGTTAAAGACTGCTGCTTTTCACAGGCAAAAAGGAGTAGGTGTGAGGAAACTGCACAGGAAACACTGAGCAGGTAACTTTCAAGATACAGAAGAGAATTTGGGTCTGTATTCCCACCGAGTTTGAAAAGGAAAGCAAATGCCTATCCATTTCATTGCAAGTCTTTAAAAACCTTTTGATTGTTTCCTACAAAACCATTTTGCTTTGAAAAAACCAGATCCTTGTAAGAACCTAAAAAAACTTAAAAGTGTGTGCTATGCAGAGCTAAGATGTTTCTATAAAATAGTTCTTTCCAAAAATACCAATTTGCTTTAAGATCTGCTCTTCTCAGCTGTTATGCCAACCTCACTGGTCAGTCTGAAAAATGTTACTATCCCCATGGGTTTTCTCTTGGTGTGCTACAACACTGACTGGCCTTTGATGTCTCCATTAAACTGTTGTTTTTTCTTGTCCCAGAGCCATTGCACAGCAGTCTGGATCTCCTAATCTCTTTAAGTACACCAAATTGACATGCTGCAGCCTAAACTCATTCCATTCCACTTAAACTCTACTACCAATGTGTTTTGGAATGCATTCTGTTTTCATGTAGTATCACTTACAGCTTCTAAGACCAAAATACTGCCTACTCCAAGAAGGAAAAAGACAGACACCCACCACCCTTGGCAAGCATGCATCTAGAGGAGCAGTACCATTGTGAGACTGGGTTAGTGGGACTTTACTAGTCCTGCTCCAAACTGCCACTACCTATATCCCTGAAGAAGTCTCAGTGCAGGGTGGATGTGAAAATGTATCTGGTGTTCCCCAATGATGTCAACTTTGTCAACATTAAAAAAACTAGGAAAAAACCCAAACGTTTTAAAAATATCATACTAGATGAAGTATATGAAGGTGGAGTTGCCATCCCTTTAAGAAAAGACTGGATGCTGCACTTAGTGGCAGGATTCAGCTGATGTCATGGTGTTAGGTCATAGGCTGGACTCAGTCTCTTTTCCAGCCTCAGTAATGCTGTGCTTTGACTGTTCAAAACACCTAACTGCTAGAGAGTACTTCATTGTTTAGCAAGAAGCCTCCTTTTGCTCAGCACTCAGTAAATGCCTTTCATAACTATTCACTCCTTGTCCAAATTCTCTTATAGGAAGTGTGACAACTTTCCTGTGCCAATACAGATTCTTAAATACCACTTGTCTTTTTTGCTTGTTTGTTCTATGACAAAAAAAAAAAAAAAATCAGAAAACAGTAGCTACAGAAGAGGCAAAAAACCTAACTGAAACCTCTGAAAGCTACCAAAATACAGACCACATTTGAGTGTTAAATTCTTTTCCTAAATGAATTCTTGCTTGATTGTTACGCAGCCTTCCTTTTTACTCTGCATTTTAGTTGTCACATAAACTGGAAATTACACATATTTGGCATCCTTTTGCTGCTGCCTAAATTCATACATATATTTATAACAATACAGTTAATCTGCAATTTACTCTCCCTGACAAAAGCCACATATGCAATTGGTTAAACAGCCAAATAACCAATTCCCAAACAAGATGTATGCCATTCTGAGGTCCAAGTCCAGATTAAATAGGAAATTTCACACATGATTCTTTCCTGTTGGCTTAATGGGAGGCAGCTAAAGATGCCACAGACCTTCCTATACCCTTCCACAAATAAAGCATCAGTAACTCCAACTGTCATCTTTCACAATCTGCCCTACTACCTGAACTGCTATCTGACCTTATAACAACTTTTATCAGTTCCTTTTATTTCTTTTTAAATACATTAACACAACCCCTCATTGCATTAGAAGGAAATAAAAAGGAGTCTCCATAGCCCCACCTGGTATTGCTAACACCTAGAAGAGATTCCATTATTAACACGGTACCAGTAGGTTGTGCTATGCTGGAATAATGCTAAGAAACAAATCCAAATATCTGCCATCTACCAGTCTTAACGTGGCTTCTCGGAATCCTTACCTTCTCTTTCAGCTTTGCATTAAACATAAGCCATCCATCCTGAGAAAGCTGATCTATTTTAATGACCACATTTAGAATCCTCTCACAAACCTGCACTTCTCACCACCACTCGATGAATCGCTTTACAAACACATTCTGCTTGCTTACTTCAAAAAAAGAGTTTAATTAGTGTAGAAGATGGGAACATTTGGTTTATCAACAAAGCAGTGGCACATGGAAGGCCCTGGCCCTACTTCAGGAAGCTCGTATTTTAACAGTCGTATCAAAAGCTCCAGAGGGTTTATCAACAACATAAAAATTTCAGAGTAATGCTCTGTATTGTTCTAAAGCTTTTTACACTTCCAAATTGAACATAAACAAGCTTCCCTCAGTGTGATGTGTAAATGATTGTGTTTACTTGTTGCACCATGAAAAGGAGAGAGAATTCCAGGTGAGAGAAGACAGATTGAAAAAAACTGAAAACAATAAATGAGAAAAGAGATTGCCAAGAGCAAACTCTTACTGCGCTTTGAAGGTGAGGAGTTTGAACATGATAGAGAAAGAGCAAAGCCAGCAAACGACTCTGAACAAGGGAGTGACTTGGTAAGATTGCTCTTTGTGAGATCAGCATGAAGAAATGTTCCTTTAATCTCTCAAATACTTTGCTGCCAAAAATTGGGCAATGGGAAAACACAGAGTTGCAAATGAAGAGGTTCCTGCCTTTTCTGATGAAAACCTCTCTCAGTTGACAGGCATGACTATTTCTGAGCACGCTTTGCTTTCCTGCCATTATGATCAAGGGTTCATGTATTTCCCACCAAACTAAAGCGAGGCGTAAAATTAAAATGACCCTGGGAATCATATTTTAAGAAGAGAGCAACCACTCACAGCTCTCCTCCAGAATGCGATTTAAAAAATGCGAGATAGCATCTGACATTCCACTACCTGCTGAGAAAGTGGGCTTAGAGTTATTTTCCATCACTTCCACTAGTTTGTAAAAGTTCAGGTGCTTGTTCAACCTCCTGGAAGAAGGGGACATCACTGCTACACATCCTTCTAAGGGGTTTCCTGCAAACTCTTGTTGCCAGGCTCTGGAGGGACTGTTGCTAAGCTTGATTTGGGACCAGTGCTGTGTCCTCCTTTTCCCAAAACCCCCTCCCTCCCTTGACATTCTTTGGGAATCAATTTAATTCCTTTAATACTCTGACTTCAAACAGCCGCTTGCCTATTGTGAAAAAGAAAAGGTGCTAACTTTAGTGGTCACTGTAGTATACACAAATATACATCTGCTACACGTGCAGAGTAAATGACATACTCCATTTGCTATTTATTTTTACTTATCCTCTCAATTTTTCATGCTTCAAAGCTTCCTGGAATATATTTTTTTTCCCCAAACATGTTTACGGCACTCTACTTGAAGCAGCTGGTCGGCCTTTTGAAAAGGAGACTAATCCTGGCTGAAATTATGCCTTTTTTTTTTGCAAGATAAATGTTCTGCATGCTCTTCACCATAACAAAAGAGCCGAGTGAGCCAGAAGAATGCTACGTTAACATTTATCTCTTGTGTGGTGACAAGCTGGAGTTTGCACCTCCTGGTTATTTCAGCCAGACTGTAAAAGCAGACAAACAGCCTGGCACAAATGAGCCTTCTGCTCAGCGTAGTACATCTTCAACAGGCTAGAACCCATAATGCCTACAGAGAGCACTAAGCTTCACATTTCTTACTGCTCAAATGAATACAGTTGAGCATAAATGCATTAGTGTAGAAAATGAAATCGATCCACACGTCTTTAATGGGTTTGAATTGGTAGCCAGGTGTTTCCCAGCCATAGCTGGCAGCACCACGCTCCTCTCTGCTGTCACTGTACCCTGGCGAGCCCTTCCCACCAGACCTGCTAACCTCTCCAGTCTCCATTCTGCCTGAGCTCTACCTTTCTTAACCTCAGACCTACATGCTCAGTGTTGCTAAATCTCTTCAGCATCACCCACCCCTGCTTCCACCCTACTCTTCCTTTCCACAAGTGGCTCAGTGAGGAGCTTGCTTTCCTGCAAGCCTACCCTGCCAACCCCCACCTCCAGCTGCCCCTGACCTTGAAGATGAATTTGGCTCTCTTGGGGACAGGTATTACTCTGCTTCTTAAGTGGCAAATGAATTTCCAGCAATATGTGACTACCTCACTGTACAGTAGTGCAAAAACCTCATATTCAACCTATTTATGTTAATTAGCTCCTTATTCCATTTAGAGTTTCCACTGGCTTTAGGTGAGAGCTAATATTCAAGCAAGGTGTCAAACTCAAGTCACGCCAGCAGATCACGGCCAAGTTTTCTTCCAACCTGCTCAGGTCTACACTATCCATCACTGTGCAGGAGTGCTTAATTTTTACAACAACTATCAGCTCACATGAGGCAAACCCTCTCATGATTGTAATTCCACTGCCAGAGGTAGGGAGAGCTGCATAAGGAGCACACAAAGTAGAACTAGGTATTCCAGGATAGACAAGAAAGAATTCTCCCTTTTGCTTTCAAGTGAGGTTGTTTATTCAAGAGGTTTGGTTTTAAGCACATGTGAAGAAGCATTAGAAATGCTTGGTGGTCAGAGGCTGAATATCACTGAAAGGATAACCTGTCCACCTCTGTATTTTATCACAGAAAAACAACTAGAATTTAGGTCAAAAGAGGTCTAGTTGGTCTGTGCTTGCTTACAGTGGTTCTGCCCTCTACACCATGTGCACAGCTGACTTTGTATTATTAGTTGGCTACAACAGGCCCAATAGTTTTCACTGTGCCACAGAAACTACAAGCATTTGAACTATGTAAATGACCAGTCTTTCAGCAACTGTGTTTGCACGTGCTGTGGAAAGAAGAGGAGATTTGAAAATATGCTGGTTTAACAGGTTAAATCTGTCTACAGATGATTTCCTAGGACTATCTTCCCCTGTCTTTCTCCTATCTGGTAGACACTGCCTCAAAATTGTAAGCTTGGAGTATGATGTGCAGAAAGCTGATTCTTGACAGTGGTCCCCTATTTCAAAATACACATCCTTTCTACTTCAAACAGTGATTTCAAAGCAGTGCTATCCTCTTGTCATATGCGTGTTCCTAAAAGACCTTCACCTCTCCAAATGCCTTGAGAACTTTGTAGTCATTTTGTAAAACAGCATCTGAAGGATCTCTTGGACTTGTACCATCATTTACCAGTCTCTGTACCTATGAAAAATACATTTATACAAGGGACTTGGGGTTTTTTGTGTGCGTTTTGTTTGGTTGTATGGGTTGGGTTTGTTGTGTTGCTGTTGGTTTTTTATTCCTGAGTGCTTGGAAAAGGTAAGGAAGGTAATTTTAATTTTTTTTAATTTGCCTATGGTATAAACACAAAAGAAACAATCTGTTCTTTTATCAAGCTCATTAAAATGTCCATTTTCCTTCCCCACCAAAGGGCGATTATTTGTGTTTTATACTGTTAAATACCTCAGATCAGCTCATAACTTTCATTTATGTGTTCATGCCATAAAGTATAGCCCTCTATAAAATGATTTTAATCATGTAGCTATACGTAAGGCAAAGTTTAATAAGTAGTGTATTCTTGTACCCAGTTGTTTAATATTGGAGCAGTTCTAAAATGTATGAACTACTCTGCTTTTTGATTAAACTAAAATGGAAGACATGACCCAACAGTGATTTACTGTTCCAACATCCCCTGGAATCAGAGTAGAGTCCGCTCAAAGTATTGCCTCTGAAAAAACCACTGGCTGTGGCCACCAAGTCCTCTGCACCCCCTGTTTTTCTTCTATGGATCCATTCCCACTGCAGATTACTTGCTAATATAGATAGAGCCAAAGTTTTTCCAACCTAAAAAAAGGTTTTGGTTCTCTGGTTGTAAAATGTGATACATGCCATGATCTCAATGTTTTCTTTGAAATAATTAAAGCAGTTCTCACACTGGCCAGGTTAATCCCACTAAATGAAAGTTAACTCCATGATATCCAGACATTTTTTGCAAATCCTGCCTCCTAGGGATAGTAAAACTGCTCAGCTAAAATCACTAACAACAAGGACGGACTAGATATCAGAAATTCTTTTGGAAGAGATAGCAAGCTCTTCTGTGGTGCTGAGACCATGCACGTCTTGAGCAATTTTCACTTCTAAAACTTTAAGGAGCCTGTAAGCTTCTGCTACATAAGGACCTCCTGCCTTTGAGACTCCATAATAAGCCAATTAATAACCACCTACTTATACTAACAGGGAATGTGCAGAATAATTATGTTCCACAACTAAATTCTCAAGAACAACTTGGGAGAAGTACAACTTTATCATGAAGATAAAAAGTATTTTAATGACGCGGTTCAATCGTAATGCGTTGTTATGGGAAAGCACTGCTTTGGAGACAAGAGTGAAGAATCAGATAGGATAATGAAAGGCTGACAGCTCTTTAATTCTCTCAACTATTCATGCTACTAAACTAGTTGAGATATATTTGGAAAGAGGAATTCACTGAGCAGGATACTCAGCTGAAACTCCACGCTTTTTGCCACCTCAGTAGGACAGTCAGCACCTTAAGGCCCACCAGTAATGGAGCTGCTATTTCTCAGCTCTTGTATGGGACTGTGCCTTATCTGTGCAGAATTAAACTGATCACCCACTCTTTTAAGAGCCACAAACGTACAGTCAACACCCTGCACATCACAGCTGCCTTAGCAAGGCTCTCAGTTTTGCAACTGCTGCACTCAGCACATTTGTGCGAATGGGTGCTGACACAGAAATCCTGTCCTGAGTGAAAAGCCCTGAACGTATATTCATGTAGGTGCAAACACTGCACGTGATACAGCCAAGTTGGTATCAGGCCAATGTGCATGCCCTTGTCACACACATTCAACTTGCCCACAAGGCAAACACTCTCCAGCCCACTGACTTGAGTTCAGAGCTCCAAACTGTCTTGCAAGCAACCAAAGCCCCATGTTTTTCCCATCTGTCCTTCCTGTCAAGTTTTGTGGACATTCCAGTTTTCCTCTTTATTCACTCACCTCTGTTCTCTCTTTGTGAGAGGGCTGAGGCTTAGGATTTGATGCGACCCCAGACAGTGTGTGAGTACCATGACACATGCTGTCCAAAATTTGCTGCCTTCAGTGGAGCTACTTGTAAGTCTGCCCCTGCACTGCCTGAAAGCCTGCATTTAAGGCTGTTTCTAAAGAGCCCATTAAGCCTGCGATGCAGAAAATCACTTTTTCCAGAAAGGCATCAAATCTTAGAACACTGACAGATGAACAATTTACCCCTCGTGTTATGAGGCTTCCACTGGCGTGCCATGCTACAAAGATTTAGATGCTTCTTCAAGTACTTCTCTAAGTCAGGGTAACTTTAGTCCCTTATTTACCATCACTCTTCTGATTCCATAAAGCTTTAATTTGTATGAATTATTATTCCTTCTTTCTACTAATTATACGAGTTATTTTTGCTAAAGTTGTTGGTTTTCAGCTTTGGGAAATTAACCTTTTTGAATGGGAAAAAAAAAAAGAAAAATATATATATCAGAGGTTGCTTATACCAAACATTATTTACTGGTTTTCTAAGCAACCCATACTTTGTTTCAAACTTCATTATGACAGTCCAAAAATGACTAAATTCCTGGACTAAAACTTATAATTCAATCATGTTTTATATGTTTTGATACGTTCTTTAAAGGAAAATAATTAACTGTATTTTTAGAAATGAACATTATGTTAATACAAGCTGCATAAGACCTCCAGTAGAAGAAAAATGTTCTGAAGAATTTCAGTTTCAGACAATTCTGCCTTTATATTACATTAAGTGCTTAAGACGTAAATAATTTTCTTTTTTAGGCTTTTAATAAAATTTTATTTAAAGTGCTGACAGCTAATTACATTTAATCTCTCTTTGCTCTCTTCTTCCTTCCAATACTATTTAAGGTTTTCTCACATTTCCCAGTAGATTAACTTTTCTCAAGTACAAAGTCAGACTGATCCTATTTCATCATCTACATCAGTTATGAATCCTGGAGGAGAAAAAAGCCAGAATGTAAGAATAAACACAGAGAGCCTGTGCAGGTCTATTCTTAAATACATTAAAAATCCTTCCAGCTGTTTACAGCTTTATCTTCAGGTAGCTCCAGTCAGAGAAATACATTTTGAGTATTCTCTACATTGGAAGCAAACACTGAGAAGTTATTTTGAAACCTGGGATTTCCAAATCAGAATGGTCACACTGATGCTACTGCTAATGCTGCTGCACTGCACCGAAGCAAGATCTCCTCAGCATCGAAGGAGGGTTAGTCACATAAGCACAAGTTCTGCAGCTCTGCAATATTTACACAGAACTGGCATGGGAATAATTGCACTTGTGGTAATTCTCATAGGCTTCCACGGTTCAGTCACACCAGTCCAGTTTCTGTGACTTTCAGTCTTCTGATTTGAGTATTTATTTCAAAAGTCTAGGCTTTACAGTGTTTAAATATACACTCTGATGTGCTGACCAATAACTTCATGAAAAAAAGGACTAAAAGGTAATGCTGCAGTTTCAAAATCTGAGACTTAAAGTTGCCTCCAAACTGGACTTTTTTCTTTTCTTTCAAGAGGAGTTTGGAATGTTCTCCCCTACCATCCTGAATTCTTTGAGTTGCTGGTAACAAAGACTAAACAGTCTTTAACATTATTTATGAGACCTGGACTACAAAAGAGAAAGAAGCAAGCCACACACTGCCACATACCTTTTCATAGCAGGCTTTGTGTCCTCTACAGGCAACTCAAATCTTCCCTATTAAGAGGCTCGACTGAAGTTTTTGCTGGATCCCTAAGAGTCTTTATATCATTCAGGAAGGAAAGGCCAGAGGAGTAACTCTCTGGCATGATGATTGTAACAGGAATCCTTATTTACTAGAATTGCAAGGCTTTCTACATGAAACTATTTTTTTCAGTTCCCTAGATTCAACTCACAAACTTTGCAGACTGAGAGGAAATGTCAATGCAAGAAACCATGGATTTGCTATTTTAACACAGTTTATGATGCAAAAAGCAAGGCTACCACAGCTCTTTTTCCCACATAGCAAATAAAAGACAAAGAAACGGTAGAAGTTTTTCAAGAATATTATTTTTCAAGATAATCTATCATAGATTCTTGACCATTCAAAAGAAATGTGAATATATAAGTTGTGGACAGAACAAAACTAAATTTCTAAAGCATGCCTTCAGTACAGTTTTTGGGGAACCCCACGAACCGTGTTTCCTGGTACGTACGAGGACACTTTCCTCACACCACGTCTCCATTCTGGTTAGGAATTAGTGTGGTCATCCCGCAGTACACACAAGATTCTACCCTTCAGAAGCAATGAGTATGACACCACGCTGCTTGTCAGCATTCTGCTGTGGTGAGAGCACACACTTCTGCAAACCTCATTTATCATTTATGCATCAGACAAAACACGTTGCACATCTTACATTGTCCAAGGGAAATAAAACCTATTATCTCATTTTTCAAGTGTTAACATTTCATTTCCTTACAGCTTATAAGTACCTTACATCTAGATTAAACTTCCAGATGAATAGTAAATAATTAGTTCTGTATTAAAATGGCCAGGCTTGGCAAGATGATGTCTCCTGTGCTTCTTGCATCACACCAGGCTTGCGCTTCCCAAATTTTCCACTGGGAATGCTAAACACACGCTCCTATTTGTCTTTGCAGAGCTATATGCTCAATGGTTTCTTAACATAAGGTTTGGCAGGTGGCTTTTCCAATTAAGATTGTCAGATGTGACAGGTCAGGCACTGCCTCTCGTCTCACCCATTTCAAAACAATAAAGACATATCCAGGAATGTGCTTCAATTGTTTTGTGCCAGTGAACATGGCACTGATTTAAGTGGCCTCTGCAAATACTCCCCTAACCCATTACAAGCAAAAGCTTTTGCAGATGGGCCAAATGTAGTACAGTTTGATTTTGTAAATTCTGTTTGCAGCTGACGAAAGCTTCTGTGTGAAATGCTCTTTAAATTCAAGAAAGAATTACAAAATATTCCTTAGCAATTCAACCTACATCTGTAACATTGCCCCTAACATTAACTAGACACAAGTCTTCTGTTTAAATTCATCACAAGTCTTTGAACACTGTACAGAGGAGCTCAACATACCAGAAGGAACGGTGTTTTACAAATCAGTGTTGTCACCATTACAAAACAGCACGGATTTCAAAAGCACCTCACTGATTTTCTTTCAATATATTAAACCTCACCATAAAAAAAGCCACACGTACTTTGGAAACCTGTTCTAAACAGTAATTGTTATTGTTAACATCTGCTCTAAATATGAGCTAGAATATAAACCTTAATAACGTGGATGAAAACTCCAAGGTTTGATCATGACTTGACCCAAAAAAAGCCAATTTGTATGAAACGTTCCATGTCTGCTGTGGAGCCAAGGGCAATTTTTAGCTTGGTTACATTTGAAAGGGAATCCCTGTGGTCTTGGCCAGCTCCACTCCCTACTCCATCAGGCTGCATTAAAACAAGCAGGCACGTCAAGAGGCAGAGTGCCATGGTAGTGCCATCCTCCCCTTGGTTCTCTGTAGCTGCTGGCTGCTCACTGAGGACAGGTATCACCTGACACCAGCTACGGGCATCCCTTTTTGAGCTGGCTGGTAGAGGACACAGGAGTGATAAGGGACACCAGCAACCCCAAGTACTGTGGGACATAGAGGACGTGAAGAGGCATCACAAGTCACTGTGGTGTTGGCACAGGCCTAAATCTTAGTCTAATGAAAATAAGCAACCTTGTTAACCAGAGGAGACTTCAAGCTCGAACGCCTTTCAAGGAAGTTACAAAAAGCTGCACAAGAAAGTAGATGGTCTTCTACACTCCCCTAGCCAAGGGGCAAAAAGGAATAAAATTAGTTAATTCTTTTGCTTGGGTTCACTGGTCCAAATGTCGCAGCACATAATTGCTCAGTATGTTGAGTATTAGCTAAAGACCAATCAGTTAATAGAAGGAAAACTGCTAGAAAGCAAACATTCAGGCAGGGTAGTGAACTAAGATTTACAGCATAACCACAGCTTCAGCAGGACACCGACCAAGGCAATGAGATTCACCCTGTCTCCCCAGGGAAAGAAGAGATCTGTGCTGCCAGATTACCCCCGAACACACTGACCACTTTGCTTCACTCACTGATGAATGTCCGTTATCTTCTGCCTGATTTGTGAAATTAAATTCTCTGCCTCAACAGGGAATTACAAATCCAGCCTCCTTCAGAAAAGCTCCTGAGAGGGGAACATAAACATACCAGACAGTCTGCAATGGCCACTTCTCAAACATCATGTCTTCTCATGCCAATGAACTTCAAGAACAAGCACAGAAAAACCTACACTTAAAATCTTATCCATAATACAGGCTTAAGGTCTCCTCCAACAATCAACTGTTTTCTCCCACTCAAAATGCACCTTCATGAAATGATCTAACATGAAGGCAAGGGATCAGAGTCAAGTTTCTCTTCAAAGGGGTCATCATCTATCAGGTCACCTACAGCACAAATTTTAGATTTTCAAAAAAGCAGCTTATTTTGGAACACAGAATGTACTAAACTACTTGCTTTACATAACAATAGAGAAATTATTCTCCCACTATATCACCCCTAAAAGGTCATTTTGATGGTACTTTATGCTTCGTATTGCATTAGCAAAGTTTCAACTAAAAAGCCTACTGACAGTTAGGTTTTTTTCTCCTTAAATGAGATGTTGACACCCAAGTTAACCCAGTAAGAACTCAGAGATGAATTATTTAGCCTTGTTTTACTGCATACACAAATTAAATTATGCTAATATATATAATTCTAATATACTTTCTTAATTTTAATCCTCTGAGATATCCAGAAAATATGAAGTCAAAAGAGAAATGAGTTAGAGCAACTCTGAATATATTTGGACTGTATAAAATAAAACAGAACCTCTCTGCAGCTAGCTACACATACAGAGGTCATTGTACCAAAAGGTTTGCTTGCAAATCTGAACGTAGCAGTTGAGAAATGAAGTTCTGTCTTTAATATTAAAGAAGAAACATTGAACAAATCTGCACGTTTCCAAGAGTTTTAAAACTCTAAAAATTATTTAAAGCAATAAGATTCTTCTCAAATGGCTGCTTGGTGTTTAGTAGATGAAAAGATCCATTCTTTTGTAATTCCATTTAAGTATCTGTACTATCACTGACTGCAAGTACAAGTCAAGCTCTCCCCCCTCCTGTCTTGGCTACAAGTGCTTTGCTACAAGTGCTACAAGTGATAAAACCTTTCCTTTATACCCCATCCTGATGAGGCTTCTCCAAAATGCAACATAAAAAAAGAACCTATTATGTTTTTAAACCTGTTAGCTTAATCCTTTGTATTTGAAAGATGTGGATTAACCACTCAACTTCTGTCGTTTTCTGGGTCTTTTTTACATTTGCCAAACACATTTTGGAAGTGGTGTTTGTTTACTATATGCAGAAATTAGTTAACCCCAGCACAGATAACAATTCTGCATTGTTAACTCTCCAAATATTAGGTGATCCCTATTGCCTTCCATTTATTAATACCTATAACTATCACTTATTTAAATCCCTGGAAACCTCATCTTTTTCCATATAAGTAGGTAGATCAAACTAAGTGGAGAAGGCAAAGGCTTTGAACCAGTTTGTCTTTCTGAGACCAGAATAAGAGACATCTGAAGAGGCTTCCATAGCATGAGGATGCCATACCCAGTCCTACACCTCTCACATCCAACTGAGCAACAACCCAGCTCCTCAGGGAATTTTCTCTGATAAAGGGATGGATATCAGACTGCTCAAGGTCCCATCCAGGCACCAAAAGCTCAGTTTTGTTGTGTTTTGTCCACAGATTAAAGAGCAGCGATGCCACAGTGCCACAAAAACCTGCACTACGAACAAAGGAAGCTTTATGCCAGACAGCATTTTAGTTTATTATATAAAAATATTTACCAAATAAGGTACTTGAATAAAGAAATGAAGGATGGGAAAGTAAATATGGAAAATGAGAGGGTGAAGAGAGGAAAGGCATACCTCGTGCAAGTTAGGAGATCCTCCACAAAGCTAACAGGCTGGTTTTATATTTAAGAGGAAGGGTATTGACAAGACACATTGTGACACAAAGGAGGATTTGAATCTAACCGCAGCTTTTCTCGTTAGCTTCAGAAAGTGTTAGTATTTTGCCTTACTTATAAACTGAAATACAACAATAATTTTAACAAACTGGACTGATAAGATCCCAGATTTCTAGACAGACGGGCAGCTCTTTCAACAGAAGTGATCCCATAGAGGATCTCAGTAGCTCTACTCCCCCACCCCCTTTTTACTAAAGGGATAAAAAAAAACCCTACAGAAATCTGTAACCCATCATGTTTAACTTCATCTACCCAGGCAAAAGTGAAACACTAGTCACCCAAAGAAGCCCTCTCTCTGGAGACAGAGAAGCAGCAGAGAGTGCAGAGACTGCACCTTACCTGCCAGTGTCACGGTGGGATCTGAAGATGAAAGGCTTTTTAGTCCAACAACAAAGCAACCCCTCCAACAATACAGCAAGTTGGTCTCCTTAGCTCATTAGTGGAACCAAGCTAGATTTAGACACCAGGGAGCTCTTGCAGTTCAAAGCCAGTAACATTACATACTCAAGTACTCCAAGTTAGTAAATGCTGAAGGGAGACTGCCTGGAGAACTTGACATTCTACACACCGTACGTACACACCATGATTCTGGCTCACATCACTCTTTTAACCTTCTAGAGATGAGACTGTGTTACACTGTCGTCTTATCATTCATCAGTGATTGTAAGTCTCCATGTCTTACTTGTCTGACCAACCTAAAATACTACATTTTCAGTTTCCTTACTAAGGTTTTAATTACGTTAAGCACAATAAAGTTCTTCTTAAATAGCCAAAACTGCTTCAGTGAGAAGAGGAGCTGCTGTAACTTTCACTTTGCACAGAGAGACAAAAAAAGTTAACAAACAGAAGTCCTCACAACCTTCATCTGATTTGTTTTGTTCCCTTCTCTCTCCATCAACCTTTGCGTAGTGGCTGTCCTAGGTGAACCAGCTATTAGACTCAATCTTCACTGACAATAAGAAAGAGGCAAAAGTATTGACCTTTGCAGGAAAAAAAGCCACAGTCCCTTCCTTCCATTTGTGGTTTGCAGCATTCTCCTGGCCCTGCCTGCCTGAGTGGACCAGCTAAATTAGCACTGAAAGAACTTGGAGAAGGAGGAAAGAAGGCTTACATGCGACTGCGTGATTAAAGTCACTCAAACCTATGTTTTTATAGCAAAGAATCATTTATAGCTCACATGCACGTATCAGATTAGAGAATTTGTCCCTTGCTTTAAGACCTGCAACATCTATTCTCTCCTGACTTAGACTTCATTTTTAGTTAGCTATAGATAATCTCATATAAATACATCTGGCCCAGGAGAAAACAGCTGCAAAATGCAACTTTTTCAGACTTCTATTATTTTTTGTTCTCATTCTCTACTCCTCCCTGGCCAAGATACCTCATTTTCTTTCCTGGACAATCTCACACTTTCCTTCCTCAAGATGGACTGAGCTCCACTCCCTGCTGTGGGCATCCAAGACTTCATTCAAATACCAGGACTGGGCTTACATGCCATCACAATCCCTACTTTCATCAGTACAAACCCAAGTGTAACTTAAACTTTAAGCACAACAAATTAAGAAATTAATAATGGGTACACTAGTTGTTAAAAATAATAATAGTTAAAAAAGGGAATACACACATTTCTCCCCTCATCCTACTTGAAGGCAAGTATCACTGAAAAAATATGTGTGTTGGGTTAAGTGGACCATTTAAATTCATTACACTAACTACCTTCCCATGCTGACAGAGTATTTTGAAGTCTGACTCACAGTGAGGATTACAGTATTTGAGGCAGGCAACAGAAAATGGAGAAGGTAATGCCCATCAGCCTAGCTATTTTTTATGTACTCTTTGTATATTAGCATTTCAAAAGATCTTTGAATTAGAAATCAGCCATCTCCAGATGGAGAGTTGGACTCTAGCTACACCCCAGAAAATGACAAATTATGTCTGGAAATCCAAGAAAAACTCATCAGTATGTTAAAAAAACTAAAATTATGCAATAGTTAATGACCATGTTATTATAGCTTGCAAAATGCTTTCAAAAATCACAAATGATGATTTAAAAATGCTCACACACAAATTTACACTGATGGCAATGCACAGAGAGTCATCTTAGACATTTCCTGTCATGACAAAAGTGAAAGAATTAACTCTTAGTCTTCTGTTCCTTAAAAAAAGCAAGGTAAGGTTACAGTTCAGAAGTTGGCCAGTGTTACCAGAAGCCAGACAGAACATTCATTCACCCACCTGGACGTGTTCCTGGGTGACCTAACTGGGTGATCCTGCTCTGGCAGGGGGGTTGGACTGGATGATCTTTCAAGGGTCCTTCCAACCCCTAACACTCCGTGATTCTGTGATTTCTAGGTGGACAAGCATTCATTGATATTTTGGCACAAGCTGTGTCATTAGCAGCTTGATAGTAAAAGGAGAACAAAAGACCTACTATCTGCATACAAAGCACAGTTTGGACGCAGCAGAAAAAAGGGGGTATTTTAACAGAGGAGCTAGAAAATGCACATTTCCATGCTGAACCCTCCAAACACCAAGTTGAATACATTACAGGAACAAATTCACACAGTTAAAATGTAACTAACTTCCTTGGGAAGGGGATTTCATTTTGCAGATGCATTAAGAGCTTTGAGTTTTGGAAGGAATCACTTGCAGAATGCTGAAGGTTAGAATGTGTTTTGTTTCTCTCAGTGTTTGTGGTATGAAATATAGGTTCTTGAGAAGAAATATGCTTTTTTGTTGACCCTCATTTCTCCCAGCAAACAATAGCTGCTACTGTCCAGCGTTTAAATGACCTTTGCCCTGCCCTCCTACTTTGTTTCCCTTAGGAATGTCATTCATCCTTTTGTAACACATTGCAACTCATTATTGCCTTATTTTTTCCTGCCACTTTTGTTCTGATCTTCAAAAGAGAACATATACACTCTTTCAGTCTAAGGGGGGAACAAAAATTAAAAGGAAATTGTTAGGACTTGGGAGAATGCTCAGAAACAAATGTTCGTGTTGTGTTCTAACGTAATCTGAGATTTTACCCATGAACTTCCCCAAACTAATTAATGACTTAGTGAACCAACCACACACACTACGAAATACCACATTAAAATACAAAATTTAAGGATATTTCTATTTTCTCATATTATTTCTTCTTTCTCATTGCTCCCACCATCTTCAACATTTCATCACACGTTCATATGAGAAGAGGGTTTGCTCCAAACCTATCCCAGACCAATCTACATGTGTTCTTCATATACTCACACTCTTCCTTACAAACTCCAAATGTATTTAGCAGAGACACAGCCCTTATCTACACTAATGAGTTTTCACAACGTGTTTGCACTGTTGCTATTGCTACTTCTGATCCACTGGCACTGAAGAACAAAGGCAGACCTCCCACTTCAGTAACACACCGAGGCAGCTGAGTCAGTATTAGCAGAGACTGAACCTTTTTTAACGACCACTCCTCATGTGTGCAGAGGTACAGTATATATCTTTGAAAATTCCTTGGCAAAAGTGCCTGAAAAGTATAATTTTAACTTGGCTAAAATACAAATGACCTTCAAATCCCTTCAACTACTATAAAAAATGGAATTTTCCGAGCCAGCAATCCACACTAAAATAATTTTCACTGACCACAGCTCTTTGCCTAATAGCAGTAAAGACGTTAGTAATCAAATGTGAAAACACCCAAAGATTACAGAGAATGGCAGCTGCAAAAGTGCAAAATTTTAGACTACCCTAGAACTCCTACATATCAAAATATACCTTGGTAATCACACCAAAGTCTCAGAAATATATGGAGTAGTTATACAAAGATTAAAATAAGTGGTTTGAATAATCCTCCTTAAAAATAAACATTACATGTGAATGGTTGGGAAAAACCTACTGTTATGAAAGTGACACAAACAATTATTAACAACTCTTCACAATGACAGTTTAGTCAACCCGGTGAGAAAGGCACGATTTGAATCAGTGGAAAAAAGAAAGGAAGTTTCTAGAGGATGTGGATGAGGAGACACTGAAAAGATTCAAAGATTCAAGATTACAACTATCTACTGTAAACCAGCAACCCTGGCAGGAAAAATGTTTCTTGTCCTTGTCTTTTAGTTTACCAGATATTTCTCCCCATGCCTATGCTACACGCTAGCAAGAAAAAGGAAGTCTTTGTTTCCCATTTTCCTTTGCTTCCTAATTCTGTGGCTCCCAAAGCTCCCAGTCTCATGCAATGAAAACTGCCCCTGGAAACAGTACAACATCATGTCAAATCATACACCAGAGTACTTCCACAGCACACCCAACTGCTGCTGGGGAAACCAAAGGCCTCGCTCATAAAAAGATAGCTGATATGGTGAACATGGTATTTCATTCTTTATCCTTTTTCTTTTCTGCTTTTTCAATCCCAGCTGTCAGTCGCTGTACCAGCCAACAGCGAGAGGGTTTCCCACGACTGTGCTATCCGGTTCCCGCACGGAAGCGAAAGGTGGGATTTAACACGAGCCCTCCCGCAATCCACCTCTCCATTCAGAGCACCTCAACTTTGCAAATAGGTGCCAAGATCAACCCAAATCATTTACAGCTTTGCCAACCAGCTCCTCATTCCTCGGGCTGAACCTTTTGGCAATTTAGAAGAGCTGCTCTCCTTGACTGCCTTCCAGGCTGAGCAGTATTTACACCATCTTCCTCTTCAATCCGAGGGCAACAAGCAACAGTGCAAGTTAAAAGGACACCAGTTCCCATCCCGACGGGAGCATCTGAACTACTGTCTTCAGGGGAAGGATTCAAATAGCCTCCTACATACTCACCAGAACTCGACATAAGAGGAGCTTTCATCTTTCAGATGGGAGGGTGAAACGCTCCAGCCACTTCAGAGGGGAAGCAGCCAAGAGCCTACCAGCGTGTGCCTTCGACAGCCCAGCTCTGACAAGCACAGGAACCTGCTCTGCTCAGAGTTTTCTCCTGGAGAATTGTTCAGCATTTTAATGCCGTAACACAACAATGTGAGTCACTCTCTTTGAGGGCACCAGTTCATTTCAGATTAATAGCAACTGAGGACAATTAGGGGTTTAAATTTTAAGCTCATATGTGAATATTTGGGCTGAGATGCGCTCAGGCCTAAATGCCTGAAAACAACGTGAAGCATGTGTAGGAGGAAGGTCTGGGGGTTGACTAGACCCACTTCTGCAACTAATGACAACTCTAGCTAGTGAAAATAATAAAGTTTTGGTCCCTTTTCCAGCATGGAGGTGAGAGGGGACTAAATTACTTCTAAATAATACCACTTTTTCAAGCTGATATAGCTTGCACATTGCTATTGCCTTCAATCAAAAATAACTATTAACAAAATAAAATTAAAGATTCTTTCTGCACAACCACACCTGTAAGGTAACACGTGAACAAAATTAAACAGTAACTCTAATTGTATTTAGTGTGATTTGAAATGTACTCCCTTTTTAGATCCTAAGAACTAGAGACAATTAATAGGTTTCTCCTTTAAGCATCAAACTTATTCTAACTACCTCTAAAGGGTGGGTTTTGGCTACCACTGGATGACAAATAACAAACTAAACCCACAAGAATGTTCTTTAATTAAGAAGAATTCAAAAGGATAGAACTCACTTCAGTTTGCTTTATTCCTTTGCTAAAACAGGTACTTTTTTTGAAGCAAAACACTGGACAGAAGTAAAAATCAAGTGCATCATGTCTGGACATTTTACAATAATTAACAAATTGAAGCTTCAGAAAAGAACCAGAAAAGTCAACCTACTTTAGACTTGCCTGCTGTAAATCAGGAAACAAGTCTGCTTTTCAAGGACAAGATGATAGCATGAAGCATACAGCTTAGAAGATGGATTTTTGAACATGTTTCCACAGAGTAAATTTGAAGATAAAGCTTAATCTTTAAATTTCTTAATTGAAAAGTGGAAATTAACTAAAAAAATGTAGTCAAATGTGGGAGCCCTTGAAAAGGTTTTCACAGAATACAGAATTTTCTGGTTTGGGTGATTTAAGGGGTTTATTTCAAACAGCAAATGAGCTTAAAAAGCCCCACCCTCAGTTTAAACAAGAATACTGGATGCCACAGCTCATGATTCACAGTTTTGGTATAAAAAATTGTCTAGTGCAACCAAAACAATTTGCTACCATTCTAAGTATTTGTAGTTACTCATAATATCATGAGATGCTAATAGTTAGAATTCAAATAAGGAGAGCAAAGATCTGAACTTTATCAGTCATGATTATTAATAGTGACAGGGCATGATGCTTCTTGATTAACTAGCCCAAAATAAAGCATCAAGCTCTGTAGGTAAATCATGCTTATTACTGATTAATTTAAGAATATCTAGCCTTCAAAAAGCACTATGCCAAGGAGGGGGGGATAAAATTAATCCTATTTGTACAAATAGTAATACACAAGTTAGGTAGAGAAGTTTGATTCTCTTCTATGATAAATTCTAAGAATCAGAAATCTTAATGTTGAAATTTGGGTAATCTGTTTTGAGGTTTTTACTACTACTGTAAGGTACTATAGTTAATCCCCAGCATGCTCTGCAGTGATTTTACTACACACGTCTCATGTGACTGATTAAAGTTTTATTGATCTAACCAGAGTAAATCAGAACACATGCACATCCAAGATTATAAAAACTGGATTATAAAATGACATAATGCAAGAACTTAAGGACTGCACATGAAGAAGGCTGTATGCTAGTTGAATTATAACTTTGAGGTGAATACTCAAAGGCAGATTACTAAAGCTGTACACATACATCTGCAATAAGAAAAAGACCATTTTTCTGTTTACTGAATGTATGATAGAAATAATTAAACATCAATTAAAAAAAACCACCACAAACACAGCAGCCTATATAGTTAATCTAATTTATGCTAAAAAGATCTGATTTATATTGCTATAATCTACAGGGGGGTTGTAACCAATTTTGCCAAGACTTGCCTATATTCTTTTAAGACCCTGCTTGACATTGGACAACTTCTATTACTTTCGTTTCATCAGCACAATGATTTCCATTTCAACAAGTGTGTAGATACAATCTTTAAAAACTCATTTATGAGTAACCAACCTTAACTGCTTGTGTTACAGAGTTCAAGAATAACATACATAATCTGAAAAATACCACCATCAATATGCAGTGCTTCCAGATTTGAGATTTCTTATCTATGACACCCACAAAGGAGACCTTAATGTGGTAGAAACTAAATGTTTGGTAGGTAGACAAATTCTGTGTGCTCATTTCATTAAAAAACAGGAGATATGCAGGGCTTTTTGAATGACAAATATCCAATAGAAAACAGATCTGCTCTTCAAAAGATATTTAAAAGTCAAATCAGGCCTCAAAATACAATTAGTCAAATGATGAAGAAACCCAGCTCCACCTCTGTTTGCTACAAGGAGTTACCTCATTCCTTGCTTTACCAATGCAGGTGCACCACTGCAATCAGGAGCTTATGATTTCAGTAACAAACATCTGCTTCTGTAAAAATGTACTACTTTTAAGACTTGATTGAGGTGTAATGATTTGGTTTGATAAAAATTCAGCCTAGAAGACAGCACATTTCATCTATTTAATAAATGAAAAATACATGGCTTCAGCAAGCATTCTGTAAGAACAACAATGGAGAGACTGAATTGCATAAGCTAGAGAAATGCAGTATTTCTCTTTAAGGACATCTGGGTGTTCCTTCATTCCAAGATCTAAATATAGCACAAGATGATTTCTGATCCCTCTCAATCAGTGGACAAAGGTTGTTGTTTGGTTTTGTTTTCTTTTAAGCTTTGGTTGGTTGGTTTTGTATGCGTGTGGGTTTTTTTTTTTTGAAGAAAAAAGAAAAAAGGAATTGTAGTAATTTTACAGGTCAAGAACTAAAGACTAATTTATCCTCTCTGCAAGACATGACTATAGCATCTAAAATGTTATTGCCTCTACTTTCTGCTCCACTTTCCTGCTGAAGATTACTGTCTATTTGGCAAGGACGACAGGAAAAAACCTCCTGTGCTAGCTCATCAGCAGGCATAGTTCATAACCTGCTGAATAGCCTCAACTGACTTTGTTCGTAACCTTCAGCAGAAGGCAGAAGTGATAACAGTTTCAATTGCTGCAGATAAACCTGCCAAAGATCACGATTCAGCTCACAGAGAGACTAAGTGATTTGCCAGATGTCATATATTCAACTTAAGAGGTGGAACTTAACTGTAACTGACAGTCTCAACTAGAAGAGAGCATTCATTAATGCATTTTATTATCAAGGGAATTCATTTTCAGATTTCTCCCAGTGCTCTCTCTCTTTTCCATAACATACAACCCCACCAAGCTTATAAAAAGCTACAAAACCTCCACAGCTTACCTAGAATACACTCTCTTACAAGACAGCAATTTTATCAAATTCATATACTGATGTATTTTCATGAGGCTGGACTGGGCACAACCTTGCCCACATGACCTTGAACTGGAAGAACACTGCTAGATTCATTCTGGAGCTGGGATACAAGGTCATGTTACTCAGTAAAATCAGTTGGGGTTGATTCTTATTCCCAAAAGTAGTTTATTTTGCCTTTCTTTTCAAAAGAAAAGTCCATTAGTAAAGGAAAATAATCCCACCCAATAAATAGAAACTGAGAGAGAAGCAATAACCTCAGCTGGGAATAAACAGAACTAAGTTATACAACCTCCATTAAAGACTTTTTTCTTTTTTTTGATACTGCACTGGACAAAGATTAACTTTGCTCACTATTTATCTTTTTATCTAACCATGAAATAAAAAATGCATTTTTTTTCTTTTAATAAACAGACCAAGCTATCTAATTTCATGACAAAATATTTCATGATTTGCTTCAAAAGTAAGTTGCATTTAATCACCACGTGTACACGAGCTTACCACAGCAAAAAGTATCCTGGAGAGTCATCTAAGTTTGTCAAAGAATGAAAGAAAGATAAAAGCACCACGGAAAGATCCTGACCACAATGTGCAGCCCTAGAAAGGCCCCTACATGTACATAAAAACAAAGCACAGGAGCAAACTGCCAGTATGGTAGCAAACAGGAGAATAGACCATAAGAAGAGGTACCTTGCATAGGTAACATTGGCTCAACCCCAAAACAGCCCAGGGTTCATGAATGTATGAATACACTGGCTCCTGAAGATAATGTGGACTGATAATGGTGCTGTGCACACCGAATGAAAACAACTTGCTAGCACAACCTGTTATTTGTTTGGAAGGAAATCATGGGATTCAATCATATCTCTGAAAACAACATGTTATTTTCACAGCTTGCTGTACTTACTGCAGTGGACAGTAAAATAAACTATTCTGATAAGAAATGTCAGTGGAAAAAGAGAGTTCAAAACTTAACGAGTGGTATGTAAAGTGCATCATGACTATGGGAGAGAATCTTCTGTATCTGATTCAATCCAGCTCTCTTTGTTCCATTCAAATGTCCTTGTTGGGAATTACAGGCCCCACCTCCCTATCTGCTGGGAACAGAGTCTAAATGGCAATCCAATTCATTTATTTTTATACAGTATTTTGGTATCATAAGATAATCTTTCTACAAAGGGCTCAGGCTCAAATGGAGATTCCAACAGCAAGAAAAAAAACAATCCAACAAACAAAACCAAACACACCAGGAAAAAATGGTGATTGCTAAAATGCAGATAGGATCATAGGTGAAACTAATTTCTGTGTCTGAAGTCTTGTCCCTCTTCCCCCCAAAAAGAACTGGGAATACTCTCCATCAGCTCTTTTAGAAAGAAATACAACTTGAACTAAGTTTATCCGTGTGAATCGCTAATAAGAAAATAAAAATTCTTATTTGATAATACCTTGTTGTGCCTTCTTAACAGCTGTTTCCAGAATGGGTACACTAAAACTAATTTTCAGTATCTTCACTTTTACATTGACAGAAACCAAGAAATACTGACTTTGCCACTGCAGAATGGAATACACTCCTCCTCCTATTGCTGCTCAAGTCCTACATCTTTAAGAACCATGTTCAGGTTCTGTATTAAGATGTAACATAGACCTGAAATCTTGATGGATCCAGTGACTCTCTCCTTATTTCTACCACTTCAGACTCCAATTTAACCTGTTGTTCCAGGCTCCTTCATCTATTTATTTATTTTTTACCTACATATTTATTTATAAATAAGACCATTCTACCCAAGATGAAGGAATTAATCTGTGTAGTCAATCACTGCCACGCTCCAGAATAATTCAGGGGCAGGAGCTACAGAACAGCTCACACCTTGTGCCCCAGTAATTTCTCAAGTAATTCCTGAGTCATAAATACTACTAACAGAAGCAACTTCCCCGGGAGCTTGGAATCCTAAGCTCCCTAAGCATCTGACACATCAGGTTTTCCTTCATGAGGGATTTCTCCCCCACATAAAAGGAAGCTGAACAGCAGCACAGAACGTCTTCTTTGCCAATAAACATTTAATCTCACATTATTTTATATTATCCAGCATTAATTTTAAAATACTTATAGTAAATTAGCTTTATGTCAATTTTGAATATTTAAGCTAAAAGTTGCTGTTGAATGCAAACATGGTATCTGAACACAAATATAGGTGATCTTAAAACACTAGGAGGGTGAGTTTTGTTCACCCAGTCAGCATGCTGACTGACTCTTTCCCTTCCACCTTCTATTTGCATTAATTAAGTGGATTCCATTTAATTTGGGAAGTCCAGATTAATCTAAGTACCATCAGGCATTCATTTAATTTTTTTCTTAAAACTGTGCCCTCTAAATTCATGGAGATGTTTCTTAAGAAGCAAAAAAGATTCAAACAAAACCCCCAAAACTTAAAAATGACCAAAAAACCAACAAACTTTTCTCACTGTGAGTGAAGACCTGCTTGACATACAAGTGATTTGCTAACATTTGCCCTGCAATGCAGCATTCAGTCTGCAGATGCTCTTTAGCTGTGGCTGTTTCATGCTTTTCTGCCTGCTGATAAAACCCCACTGTTTACAATCTTAGGTCTGTTTTATCCTGTCAGAATTTCAGCACATTGCCACCAGCAGCACCCACTACACTCGCCAGGACAGGCATTAAAGCAAACTTCAGTTTTACCTTTGGTAAATTAAGGGGACAACACCATCCCTCAAGCTGATCTGGCAGCTTATTATCAAGTAATAAAATGGATCAGATCTTCTTGAATCAGAGATGCAGATCAGCTCTGGTATCTGTCTTATTCCCTGTTCATTTTCTACTGACCTTTTAAAATTGAGTCAATTATTCTTTCTTTTTTTCTGGCATGACATGAATAAGAGGGTGGAGATGCCTTGCAGCTCTTCAGCCTGTAGGTGGGTGGATAATGGCCACCCTCCAGAAGCAGGAGTAGATGAGTCTACAGCTCCTCAAACTGAGGATAAAGTATCAATGGATTTTGGGAAGTACTCAAGTGACTGAAAGAGCAGGTAGATTTTTTGCTGTTGTTGTTTTACATGACTACAAAGGGAGAATTTTTTTCCCCAAGAAAAAAATAACTTTTGAAGGAATTGACTGGACATTAGGGAAATTTTTTTTCCACAGAGTAGCCAGGCACCAGAACAGGCTGCCCTGGGAGGTGGTTGAGTCACCATCCCTGGATGTGTAGATGTGGTGTTGCAGGACATGGCTTAGGGATGAACTCTGTAGAACAGGGTCAATGGTTGGACTTGATGATCCCAAGAGTCTTTTCCAACCTGAATGATTCTCTGAATCATCAAACTCCAGGAGAGGTTTTCAAACCGGGAATACCAGACAGTCCTTACAATTTCACTCACCCATGGAGAGGCAGGACTTCAGACACTTGCTGCTTTTCAGTGCTACCCATGGGCAACCTGCCCATTCCCTTTTGGAATACCAGTCATTGGGAAGCCTAAATCAAAGCTCATCTACGTGATCAAAGCTGCAGTATCTTGCACTTAACAGCCAAGTTTTTGTCAGCCTATCAAAAGATGGTAAGAATATAAACACAATTTAGTCAGAGCCACATTTGATGTTGCCCACCTGACTGCAACAACAGGTTTCCATAGAACAGCCTGTGGGATAAACATCTGCCTGATACAAAAAAAGTACCTAAAAATAGTTTCAGAAAATAGCATTTAAAGTGAGCTCTCTCACCAATAATTGTCAGGGAAAGTGCACTGAATTTTGACAAGAGCAAGTTGGTGGGGCAAGGCTTCTGTTACTAAACTTTATCATTGAAGCTATTACTATTAAGTCTAACCTCACAAAGACTACTGCTTATTAACAGTTCTCAGCAATAGATTAAGAGAGAGATGAACAGCTCAGTTTTACTGTTGAAGTGCTAAAGGCTCAGAGCAATTCTGGTAGACCTTGGTGGCACATGTTATCATCACAAACTGAGGAATCCAAACACACAAAGCACGCCCAATAAAACGCTGGTGGATGGGCTTAGAGTTTAATGTAATGGTCTTGCCCATTCAAGGAGGATTCACTGCAGAGAAGCTTCCAGCACAACTTCACTTACAGCAAAAATTTCTCCTGATTTTGCCACCCTGGGTCTAGGAAACATCTAAAGCAGAGTCCTGATGTAAGCTCGGCTCCAGTGGTTTGGGTTCAGCCAAGAACAGCCTGGGTCATACACTGGTAATAACCCTGGCAGCACACTACTCTGCTTCTACCACTGCCAATACTAATGAAACAAAACTGGACACAAGAGATTTCTTAGAAACTTGGTGTTAATGCTGCCTGGCTGGAACTATCTGTAATGCTTGTACTAATTATTCCTGAGTAGATTAGACCAGAGAGTGCCAAGCCAGCCCAGCAGCACTTTCTGTGCACACTCTGCTGGGTGACCACATTTCTAAGTTCCAAATTGGATTAATTGCTTGACACCAACACAAATTGCAACAAAGCTATAAGAACTGTTATAGCCATAATAAGAAAATCATCACTGAAGCACCCTGAATACAAGTGATTTAAAAAAAAACCTCAAGCAATATAGAAAAGGCATTTACATTAAGAAAAATAATCAAGCTATACATTAAAAAGTAGTTTTATTAACAAAAGCTAAGCCATAAAATACACCCATAAAAATCCCAGCTTTGCTTTTTATTTGAAATATTGCAGAGAGTAAATGAAGAACATGGAAAGAGAACAAAGGGATGATTTCTACACAGCAGCCATTCAGCTTTCCAGTGCAAACATTTTATATAGCACATTACAGTCACTTTTATGCCCTCATCGCCTCATCTACATGCATGAAGTTAAACAGTCTTCCTCTAGAGCCACAATATGAGCATGTACTTGTATTTCTCAGTAATGCTACTTTTGTACAGCCTCACTTATTCTCCTTGGAGGTACAAGATTGTGGTACTATTTTGTTTTGGGTTTGCCTTTTTTTTTTTAACAAAAAAACAATAAAACCAACACACACACACACAAAAGAAAAAAAGGAAGCAAAGGAATATTACACTGCTCAGTGATTCTTTTAAAATACAGCTATACTACTCAGGGTTTCAAATACTTTGCTCTGTAATGTTTTGTGGTTTAACCCCAGCTGGCAATTCAGCCCCCCGGAGCTCGCTCCCCACCCTGCGCTGGGATGGGCAAAGAGAATGAGAAGGGTAAAAATGAGAAAGCTCATGGGTGGAGACACAGACAGTTTAATAATAAATCAAAAGCTGCACACACCAACAAAGCAAACCAAGGAATTCATTCCCCACTTCCCATCAGCAGGCAGGTGTTCTGCCATCTCCAGGAAAGCCACGCTCCATCCCATATTAACAGTTCCTTGAAAAGACAAACACCACAACTCTGAATGTGTGTGTCCCCCCCCTTTCCTCCTCCTTCTGCCAGCTTTATGTGCTGAGCACGAAGTCGTATGGTGTGGAACATCCCTTTGGTCAGTTGGGGTTGGCTGTTCCAGCTGTGTCCTCTCCCAGCTTCCTATCCATCCCTCCCCAGCCTACTCACTGGTGGGGTGAGGAACAGAAAAGGCCTTGACTCTCTCTAAGTGCTGCTCAGCAGTAAGCAAAACATCCCAGTGTTATCAGCACTGTTTTCAGCAACAATCCACAACGTAGCCCACATCAGCTACTCTGACGAAAATTAACTCTATCCCAGCCAAAACATAAAGCACAGAAAACTTAATCATTTTTTTCCACCACCTAGAAAGAACATCCCTGAAACTCTCTTTTTTGTTAAGAGAGGAACACTGAATTGGCAGAAGTGAAAGGCTAGATACAATGTGCAGGGTCTTAAGAAACCTTGAAGTCCACATGTATCTCAAAGCAAGTTGCTGGTTATTGTTATTTTTAAGGAAAGGACATCACACTGAAATTACTATTTTTACTTTCTTTTCCCCTCAGACTCAATAGCAGATATATAATCCCTGCAATATCATGGAGATAGAGCTAACCTGAAATGCAATATTCAAAGTAATGTGTGTTTCTAAAGCTTTTTAAAAGTGATTTAAATTACCCAAACATAATTTATGCTTTGATAAACATTAGTTTCTTTCAAAACAATAATACTCCAACATGTGAAGTTTTCTCCCAAGAGATACTATTTTCTCATTAAAAATGGAAGTCAGAAACAAACTTTCACCTAAACTAATCTCATCTTTACATTAGAGAGGAAAATGAGAAGAGAAATATGACAGCTGAGCTAACACAAACAACAAATGTTATGCTCCCCATCTGATAGGCAGAAAACAGAGGAAAACCACAATTCAAGCCATCCTTAATGTTGTGCTTTCTAGACAAAATATACAATCAGAATTATTTTATCTCACCAAACAATTCACTGGGGACACAGACCAAGAGATTGAGGAAAAATAAAAAAAGGTGCTAGTTCCATAAAAATTGTCTTCAGTACGTGCAATCCACGATCCAACGTGACCAGAGATCCAGCTACCAAACCACGGATGTCTGGGGGGGACTGAGAGCAATGGCAAAACAATTCTCTGGCCTGGTGACCCAAGCACTAGCCTGGGATTTGAGCAGTTGGGTTTTAGTTCTTTTTCCAGTGGGTATTTTATTTTCAAAGAGCACAACTTCAGTTTTAGAAAGAGGGCTGAAAATCTACATGGCTAAGCACTATAATCGCCAGTACCAATCTTCACAGCACGTTAAATGCTGAACAAAAGCCTGAATTACCTTAATTAAGGTGATTCACTTAAGGCAGATTTAATGCATACTGACAAATGACAAAACAGAAAAAAAAACAGGGGACGTCCATATCCAATGCTGGTTTTCCACTGTCTTTTCAAAGCATGTGCAAAGACAAACAAAAAGCATGGAGAAAGAATACTGAGTGTTTGCTAGCCCTCGAGCTGAACCACTAGCCAACATTCACGGGTCCTTGCTGGCTTACCCCCGTTAGAAAGATGAAAAGATAATTCAAAATAGTGCTTACCAAGAACATTCATAAAATCATGATTCACCCAAGAAACACCACCCACATACTTCAAAATTGCTAGTGCTACCAGCAAGTCCTGGGGTCTCTATTCTACTGCCTCGATGGTTCATGGCTCTGCTTCTTTTCTCCCTTCTTTTTAAGTCTCTCAGAAAATTCATTTTTCTTCAGGCACTAACCAACGACCCAGCCTTGGTATTTATGGCCAGTTTTATCAGTCCTCATGGGTAGACCCCTGTTCCAGATTTGTTATGCTGATCACTGCCTTCAGCAGCAGCTTCTAGTGCTTCAGCTACCACCAGAATGCCAAGACCAGTGTCCCTCTAACAAAGGGGATCCACTGCACTTGGTTTCATGGAAGCCATTAACACTCTTCTGTATTCTAACAGTATTCTCCAATTATATATTTTAATAGCAAAGTTCAAAACTGCAGTTTTATTTCTGTAACTACAAGACCTTCAAAACCAGAAACACAGTGAGTGTTTACACAAGATCATTTTGGACAGATTTCTTCCATTAAGCAATATGCTGAATAGAAGAAAGAAATCTGCAAGAAGTACTCTTTTTTTCAAAATACAGCACTGATGAAATGCTATTTCACCCACTGAGTACTGCTACTTAGACATCCAGATTAATTTATCCTAACAAAAATCAACTTCTCTGAAAATAAAGCACAGTTTGGCACCTAACAGGATGTAATTGGAATCTGTACCCAAAACCAGAGCTCTGTGGCACTGCCAAAGCCCTGCCACGTGCCACGTTTGGCCCACCTTTGTATGACAATGGGTTATTCCTAAGTCAGAAAGCAACACTCTACAAAAGGTTTCACTGACTCTTCCTCTTTCTCTGAAATGAAACACATGAAAGGATGCAGACCTGAATTTTTAAACACGTTCATGCATCCAAACCTAGGAAATGAATGAATAACTTGATTTTGGCTTATCTGAAATCTTAGAAATTCTTACTGAAGTCCTAGTTTGAGAAGCAGAGGTATTTGAATTCCTGTTTCTAGGAAGACACAGGGTCCCAACCTTACACAGCAGTCAGAGAAGAGAACACCGTGATTTCCTGAACGAGCTGGCAGCCAACGTCCAGATCTGAGCATCAGGTTCTCTGTTTAAGCATGAGGAGGATTTCTCCAACATCAGAAGGTAAATATGCAAACAAAACTTACAAACCCTGGAGGCAATTATTTAACGTCTGCTTGAAACTTATGATTTGGAAAGCTCTGCTTTACTACAGGTGAGACTAACAGAGCACAGCCATCAGATATGCTGGGCTACAAGGTTTTTTGAGCTGTAAAACATGTCTGTTTAAAATGACCAAGTTAGTGCTTCCGTTTGATTCAGATAAACCACTTCTCTTCAACCTGGGCTTCACTCTGACTATATCTAAGTGAACTTGCATTGAAATCCAGTTTTAAACAGACAAAAAAATTTCACTTGCACAGATTTCTTCTGAGGACTGTCTTCTGAATATTGTAAATCCATATCCTTCTGTTACTGCAAGTACAGAACTGCCTCGAAAATGATTTTATTCCTTCTTTTTTAGCCACTTCTGATTCAAGCCCTGTATCTGCAAACTGAGCAGTACACTCCAGACAAAAATACACACCCACTCAGACAACCACAGCTTACAAAACCCAACAAACAAGGGCATAATCTTCATCAACCCATCCATCTTCACTCTCCTAGCTCCCATCAACACTGAAAAAATAAGGAATTGTGCAGTACAGCCTAACTGCATGTGCACTGCAGACATTTTAAAAGCTCTCAAAGTATTAAGGATGCCATGTTAGATAAATGTTTGCTTAAGACAATATTTTTTAAATGCCATCTGCTTTTGCATGTAAAATTCCATGATTGCTGCAGGAAAAAGGGCACAAACATGTCCTGACAGTCATGGTGTTTTAGCTCGTAATCCTTTTTTTCCTTCCTTTAGGGCAAACTCAGAATGTGAAACAAGAAAAAAAATGTGTCCCCATCAATCACTAGGTATGCAGTCATAACTCTTTCATATTTAGCTTCATCAGGTGTGGTATTTATTTAAGAAATAAAACAACACAACCTTTCTGTGGAGTGTGTAGAATAACCAGTTCCTCTTCTAGGATGTTTAAAATAAAATCTGACCTCGTTTTTATTCCTTTTAAAGGTAGGGAGATGGTAAAATAACAAACAGGGAAATAGAAAAGCCATCAGCCTGTTGCAGGCAGCAAAATTCTGAACTGACTATATGAAAAGGAATGATTTCCTGAGTAAAGAGCAAATACCCACAGCAGGAGCTGAAGTCAGAAATAAGCTTTTGTTGACCCTTCTGTTTCTTTCCGGGTTCACAGATTTCAGTGTAAGATAAACATTTCCTGAAACTGTAAACTGCTTTGGGAGGCTGTTCCCAGAGAAAGCCCACGAGCTGTTCTATTTCTCAACTGAAAAAAGCAGTTCCACATATTAGTGCAAGTAAAGATAAACAGTGGTGTCCCTTGGTGCATGTATTTTGAAGACAGAATTCTAGAAAGATAGTTCTCCTTGTAACCCTGCTGCAGAAAGGTGAGCTGAAAACACTCCACTATTTTTCTTGGAGAACCTGAACCACATCTATAATTATTCTTATCTATCCAAGTTCAGAAGATGAGTATGTCAGATTGCAGCCACGCTCTGTAATGCTGGTAGGATGTTCACCTTCTTATTTTCAGGTATTACTAAAAAAAAAAAACCAACAACTACACAAAAGACCAAGGAAACAAGGAAGCAAAGTGAAGGAAAATGCTCCCAAATGAGAATAGTCACAAATGCCTTCCCTCCCCACACCCTTCCTTGTGATTCTATTCCAATTTCCAAGCAATTCCTAGGACACTAGCTCACCTTCTGCTATATTGGTTTTGAGTTTAATGACCAGAAGACTCAAATGGGTAGCTGTATTGGTTCTAGAAGAACTAGGAGAATAGTTTATTAGCAATAAAATTGGCATTTTCAGAATCCTTAAAGTGATTGACAGAGATGCTAGAAATAATCCTCACAGCCCTGAAAAGGAAATTCTTCAACTCTCTTGGAACTGGACTAATCTAAATGTCACACAGTCCATGACACAGTATATCAAAATAAACAATGGAAAATAACATACTCAGTAGTTTAAAATTAAAATACACACATCTTGGAGGAAAATAGATGGCATGTGAGTCAAGATAATTAATTCTTGTTCTCTCCTCTTGTCTAGCCAACTCCTCCATATCAACTTTTCTATTTTGATGCTCTCCAAAGCTTTACACAAATACCAAGCTACTTCAACTTGTTCCTCTAGCACCTCCTCCTCACCAGGTCTCCACTTCCATTGAGCACAGTGTCATTTGCTCTGATTTCCTCCTCCATCACTTTTTATCCAATCTGTCTATTGCTATGTTCCAAATCTACTACCATAATTTGTTTTCTTTCAACATAGAAGCATAGAATGATTTGGGTTGGAAAGGACCTTTAAAGGTCATCTAGTCCAACTCCCCTGCAGTGAACAGGGACATCTTCAACTAGAGCAGATTCCTCAAAGCCCCATGTAACCTCACCTTGGATGTTTCCAGGGATGAGGCTTCTACCACCTCTCTGGACAACCTGTGCCAGTGTTTCACCACCCTCACTGTGAAAAAATTCTTCCCTATATCTAGTCTAAATCTACCCTGCTTTAGTTTAAAACCATTACCCCTTGTTCTGTTGGAACAGGCCCTGCTAAAAAGGACTGTTCCCATCTTTCTTCAAGGCCCCCTTTAAGAACTGAAAGGCTGCGACAGGGTGTCCCCAGAGCCTTCTCCAGGCTGAACAGCCCCAACTCTCAGCCTTCTTTCACAGGAGAGGTGCTCCAGCCCTCCAGTCATCTTGGTGGCCCTCCTCTGGACCCACTCCAACAAGTCTATGTCTCCTCTGTGCTGAGGAGTCCAGTGCTGGACACAGTACTGCAGTACTCTCACTAGAGCCAAGTACAAGGGCAGAATGGCCTCCCTCCACTTGCTGGCCACCCTTCTTTTGATGCAGCCTAGGAGATGATTTGCCTTCTGAGCTGTGAGCACACATTGCCAGCTCATGCCCAGCTTTTTTTCCACTAGTATACCTACATCCTTCTCAGAGCTGCTCTCCATCCCCTTCATCCCCAGCCTGTATTGATACTGAGGACTGCCCAAACCCAGGTGCAGAACCTTGCACTTGACCTTGTTGAACCTCCTGAAGTTCACATAGACCCACTTCTCTAACTTGTCCCAATCCTTCTGGATGTCCCCCTGCATCCTGTCCCTCAGGCGTGTCAGCCACACCACTCAGTTTGGTGTCACCTGCAAACTTGCTGAGGGTGCCCTCGATCCCGCTGTCATTGATAAAGACATTAAACAGCACTGGTCCCAGTCCAGACCACTGCAGGACACCACTTGTCACTATTCTCCATTGAGCCATTGGCCACTAACCCCTGGATGTGAAAATCAAACCAATTCCCCATTCACTGGACAGCCCCTAATTCACTATTGCTCTGCTCCATCACCCCTCACTATTGAAGCNCAAGGCCCCCTTTAAGAACTGAAAGGCTGCGACAGGGTGTCCCCAGAGCCTTCTCCAGGCTGAACAGCCCCAACTCTCAGCCTTCTTTCACAGGAGAGGTGCTCCAGCCCTCCAGTCATCTTGGTGGCCCTCCTCTGGACCCACTCCAACAAGTCTATGTCTCCTCTGTGCTGAGGAGTCCAGTGCTGGACACAGTACTGCAGTACTCTCACTAGAGCCAAGTACAAGGGCAGAATGGCCTCCCTCCACTTGCTGGCCACCCTTCTTTTGATGCAGCCTAGGAGATGATTTGCCTTCTGAGCTGTGAGCACACATTGCCAGCTCATGCCCAGCTTTTTTTCCACTAGTATCCCTAAATCCTTCTCAGAGCTGCTCTCCATCCCCTTCATCCCCAGCCTGTATTGATACTGAGGACTGCCCAAACCCAGGTGCAGAACCTTGCACTTGACCTTGTTGAACCTCCTGAAGTTCACATAGACCCACTTCTCTAACTTGTCCCAATCCTTCTGGATGTCCCCCTGCATCCTGTCCCTCAGGCCGGTCAGCCACCCCACTCAGTTTGGTGTCACCTGCAAACTTGCTGAGGGTGCCCTCGATCCCGCTGTCATTGATAAAGACATTAAACAGCACTGGTCCCAGTCCAGACCACTGCAGGACACCACTTGTCACTATTCTCCATTGAGCCATTGGCCACTAACCCCTGGATGTGAAAATCAAACCAATTCCCCATTCACTGGACAGCCCCTAATTCACTATTGCTCTGCTCCATCACCCCTCACTATTGAAGCTTCTCTGCTTTTCAGTAACTCCCTCCCATCCTTTCTATGAGTGATTGGTTTCATGCCTCAAACCAGATGTGTACTCAGCTCTTCTCTCTCCTGCCCCAAATGCAAGGTCACCCTTGGCATCTCCTAGACCTGGCCTGCACCCCACATTTACTTTCCCATTGCTGTATGAACATGTGTGGCAGTGATCCTCATGTTAGAATGAATTCTTCCACTATAAACTGTGTTTTTTTCCTTTCTCCATCTCCACTAGCTCAGCAGCTCTGCTCAGCAGACAGACACAGCTTAAGTTTAATAGGGCTAGAAGAGCCAAAACTGAACAAAACTAATACCCAGCCTGCAGTGGTGGCCAATACCACATTATCTGCATTAAAGTTTTAATTTCACTTCTTCAGCACAGATTGCCTGAAAGAGTTTCAAAGATAGCTTGCAAAGCAACCACAAAGAAGATTTAATTTGCATACATATAATGACAATGTAACAGCCTGGTCTGCTTTGGATTTGGGGTTCTTTCCTTTTTTACCTCATTCTACATTTAAAATATAACTTAATTTTTGTTGGGCTGTAAACTAGGAATTCATGCATTAAAAAAAATAATCCTCCTAACAAAACAAAGTGATAGTCCTTTCAACTTTTTCCTCAAGTTGCAGGTACTGTGCTACCATGTCTTATACTCAATAAAGCTCAGATCAGCATTTCTCAACCTTTCAAAACTCAATCAACACTCATTTCTGGCAAACCTATATATCTTCTGAAGGATTATCTATTCATCTACTTTTTGACTATCCCTGCCCTGCTTAGACCAAAGATCTAAGAGGATTACAGAATGTGGTGGCAAGGCTGAAGGCTTATTAACTTAATAAGGCTGTGGATTTAAAACTGTGTTAAATTAAACAGGTTTTGAAAATGGCTTAACTCTGCTAGTGTGGATAAGATTTAAGAGTCTCCTCTCAGATCCTGGTCTAGCTCATGCAAAAGATGACCACGTGAGACAGCAGGGCACTGGCATTCACAACCAAGGGAAGGTCCACGAGATACTGAGTTTCTTCTAGTGAGCTCTCACTTCACCTTTACTCAGAGGCACAGTACCACAGCACACTGAATTCATCTTTAGTGGATTTGTTTGAAATAAGCTTCTAGAACAGTTATGCCCTATATATGCCAGCTCAGATCGTCACCTGATTATCTCTGAATTCTTGTCATCTTCACACCTTTTAATCAGTCACGAGTGCCTCATTCTTCCCCCTTTTTTTTTACATCTACAATTAAAATGCAGGTTATAACCTAAAGATAGCATGCTAATAATAACTGAAGAGACTGGCTTCAAATTATTCAGTATTGATCCTCTTACACCTCTGTGCAACTAAGAGTACCTTCTTTTATCTTGAGTTCAGCAGCTTGAAAGTCTCGTAGGAGTCTGTACTTTTGTCTTTAATCAGAGCTTTTCAAAAGCCTGTCTTGTAAAACCGTGGTTCACACAAGATAAAACAGGGCTTCTGTTCTTTAAAAAGCTTTTAAAGTACATGTATATTCTGTAAGTTTAGGTGCTGAGGAGAGGAAGTTGAGACACATAATATGCACATCTTTCCTTTAGCAAAAGGAGAGCAGAGCTACTTCACCTTAATGCAACACTCATGCCATGAATCAAAACCAGTTTTATGAGCAAAGGAACACTGAAGGCTGAGGAGCACTTCAGGTGCTGTGAAGTCCAAGAGGACATTCTCTGACACCTGGCTTATCTCTGTGCAACCCTGGCAGAGTACTCCACTTCAGAGAGGAGAAGAATGCTATCTGGATTAATTTTTAAGCACCACTGAAATGCTTACCTTTGATCAAAATGCATTTATGATTAATAGCATACTTCCCAGCTAGAAGCTGAAAAATTGTACTTTGCACATTGACAGAAAAGAAACCAGGCAATTTCTATTCAACTGGGAAGAGCCATGCCCACTTGGAATTCAGAAAGAACAGGCAAGCACCAGACCAGAGCTTTCAGTTCAGTTTAAAATACATATAAAAAAAGAAAACCACCAAATTTCACAGCCAATTTTTAAAATGATATGAGGGAGGCTGAGCCTATCAGCACTGCTTCAAACAAAATTACTGTGCAAAGAGACACTGTGCACATACATGCACACAAGAGAATTTTGTGCTCATTTTTAGGAGATCAGACACATTCTTCAATGTTCTGTTTTTTTTTTAATATACTTGAGCATTTAAGTGTTTATACTAGAGGTGGTGATGGGGAATTAATCAAGGGCCAAAAGAGATAGGAACAAAGACCTAGACAAGAAATTAAATTACTTACAATTCTGAAGTGTTCAAACTCCTATGCTGCAAAAGCTTAACCATGGATAACAAATCACATGCTTGAGTGCCACAAAAAGAGTCAAACGAGTGCCACAGTGCTAAGCTTCTAAGGGTACAAGGATAAATGATTTCCTTGGTGGGTTGCTCATACATGCCACAGGTGATTTTCGTGTGCCTAGCAGCCTCCCATTTTGAGACACTTTGACAATAGCATCTGTAAATGAAACATGAAGAGTTTGACTTCTGTGCTTCCATTTTCCCCTCAGCTGGGGAACCCAAACGTGTACATTTCCAGAAAACATTGAATGCCATTTTAATGAATGACATTTATGCATGTAAGCATCACATGTCAAAGAATTCCACATATTAGACTCAGTTTTTCTCTTTGGAGAGAGTGTCCTTATCTCCAGAGCATCTTCGTGTGTGTCTCAAGGATTTCCTGATGTTTAAAAGAATGCAGAAGAGAAAACAGGCTTAACTGTAGGCCTCTGTGCTGACCAACATGAGCTAGGGACTTTGTGCTCAAACTGCATGGCAGCCCTGGAATATCTATGGGATGGGAATAAATGAAAGCAGTTATTCAGACACTCTCAGTGCAGCAAGGCTCTAACTACAACTAGCCACACTGCTTAGTCCAACTATCAGAAGACAGTGCTGCCATCTCTCCCTCAATACCCATGAAAGGTAAGAAATGCAGAGAAGAGCACTCTGATGTATGATTCTCCTACCTCTGGGTCCCTGGCTTCCTAAACTGAGGCCAGCTCACCTCAAAGCATTCATTCTTGATCAAAAAAGAACCCAAAAAAACCCCACCCACCCAAAACCCCTCCAAACTTGCTCTCCAAACAGATCCTGACTTGGTGATGTGAAAAGAAAAGCAAAGAAACTGACCTAGTGAGACTGACCCAAGAATTTGCTGCCGATTTTCTGAGAGGAGCTTTCCTGTCAGGCACTGAGATGTAACTGATGCACACTTTCCCTTCACGCCAGCAGTAACGAGGTGTGTGCATGTATGAGCAGGGCTGGCTGGATGATATTTCAGTTTTACTTATTGAGACACGTTCTTATCCACACTAGGATGTGCATAAAAGCAATGATTTAAAGGAGAAGATAAAAAAAGGGAAACTTTCAAACAAAAAGAGGTTAAGTAATACAGTAATATTAACCTACACTTTATGCTCTTCATTCATTTAGCAGATTTAGTCATAAATACCACAAGAGTGCCTGCAGTTCAGATACTTCAACAGAACATTTTCTTTCTTATTGCTTATTTTATGTTTCCTATGTTTGACACAGTCAAGGACAAATGAGACACAAGAGGGAAGAAAAATTATATGTTTTCTTTTTCTTGGAAGTAGTGCACCAAAGATCAGAGGCAAGAGAATGTTTGAATAAAGGATAATGATGGAGCCAAAGACCAAGGAAGGTGTTAAGCATATCCCAAGGAGAAGGCCAAATGCACTGCAAGGGGAAGTTCACCAAAAGAAAGACAAACAATTGAACATAACAAGTTTCCAGTTTTATTATCACAGCTGCAGTTTCAGGCTTGCTGGTTTCCACAGTTCCTACCCATGTGCTAAAGACAGGGACAAGAAGAGGCAGCACCATGTGAAAACCATGGAGAGGGGTGGAGAAGGATTTCTCACTGACCCCATTCCAATTTGGCCCTTCACCTTATTATAAAGGATGCATATTAAGCCACTGAATGAAAGGTACTCGTTGCAGAAAGCCAGATGCTACACACAGAACATAGACTGACTTGTCTAAGCAGACCCCTATGTAAAGCAACTTTGTTGGCATTAGATTTTTGTGGTAATAAGAGAAAAAAAAATGGAAGACTTTTATTCTCTTAAAACAAACAAACAAACCTGCTCTCTTCCACAAGCCCATTAAAAGTAAGCACTTCAGAGCTCCTGAAGTTTAAATTTTCTGCATGATCAAAGCTTTCTGACCAGAGCAATAGCCTGTAACTCACCAGCCAAATTCAAGTGCAGAAAAGACAGCATTTTATTTCAGGTAGGCAATTTTAAACTTATCTACAGAAATGGAGGAGTATTAAATTGGAAAACAAAGGGAAGACAGTCCCCTTTTCTACCTGACAACAGCAATCATACAGAAGGATCTTCCACTAACACAGGGGGAAAAAAAAAAAAAGGTATTGGAAACAAAATAAAAAAGGGATTTGAATATCACACTTCAATACTGTGGATTTGGTTCACTTCAAAACCTAATTATTTTCTAAATAAAAGGGATTACACTAATTTCACAGCTATTTCATCAAGAGGATTAATGCTAGCTGGCAGGTTAAACCTGCCATCAAGGTTCAAGGTATAGCAATAAATATTTCTGTACTACCAACATCATGCATATCAGAGAGTCTCTTTTTATTCTTCTCAAATAACCACACACACCCCAGTGTGCCAGGCAGATGCAGACTTCTCTAGATGAAGAATGGAAGATTGGCTTCCACAGATAATTCTTAAGCATCTGGCTTTTCCTCACCAAGGTATTAATGTGATTCCTTATTAAACATCCAAACAAAACAAGTCCTTTTAACAATTTAACACTAGGCACTGGACCATCTTTAGTACAGGAAATGGATTATGAACAGCTCTCCATTAATGTGGAAGTCAACAATTTAAAGAGTGAACAGTAGTATCTACTGACCTCAGCTGAGACTGTAGACCCACTGTAAACCACCCTGTGGATACATCCAAAATACAAAAAAAGTTGATCTCTGCCCTACAGAGCATGGAGTTTAAACTAGTGAGTGAAACAAAGGAAGTACTATCAGCCATATCTGCAGATGGGAAACAGAGGCACAAAGAGCTTTGGTGACTCTGTGCAAGGTTATAAAGGATGTCTGTGGCAGAGCCAGGAACTGTGCCCGGAAGCTCTCAATCCCAGCCCGATGCCTTTGGACATTGAGACAATTCATCCTTCTGCTTATTCTCCCTCCCTTTCCTTAATTACTTATCTCTGAGAGGAAACACATTAACACCATGAGAAACAGTCTGATTTCCTTTTAGAATCTCCATTCAATTTTTCCCTTTGTAACACAAAAGTGTTACAAAGAAGCAACTAAAACTGTACAAGCAATGGGAAACATAAAAGCAGTATCTGGTATCTCAGGAAGTGTGAAAGGAAACAAAAGCACACATACATGATTTGGAGAGATCTTCCCAAATGTTTTCTGATGATCACTCCTGCAATACGAGTAGGCAGCTGACTCCACATTCTCAAATTAAAGTATCTGATGTGTTGAAGTTGCACCTCGACTCTCCTTCCAGGATGGAATACATGAAGGAATGCACACTTGAAACTACACAGAAGGTACACTTTTGTTTATTTATTTTGTAAGTAAGGGGGGAGGAAGATTTCTTACAAGTTTGCAGAAACACAATCCTCAAAATCAGCATCATCAAATGATGATTCTTCAGCCTACCATCACTAAAGCCAATCACAAAACCAACTGCATTAGCCAGTTTCTTACATATTTCTACAACCACTTTTCCCCTCCAGTGGCATACTTTACATTCTGATCTATTATCACAACGTGAGGCTCCTCTAGGAATACCTGACCAGCAGATGTTTACTGATGTGACTTTTCTATGTACTGTTTTATTCTGCTAGCTCTTCTCCAGAGAAGAGGAGCTTTAAACATCTGTTCCAATCTGCTTGGCAATCCCATATTTATTTTCAATCCTTCAATAAAGATATTTAGGAACACACATTTTCAGCCTCATGGTTGTTTTCTAATCTAAGAAGTTTCTTTTGAGAAGCGAGTTCTGCCAGGATCTACAGCAGGACAGTGAGTGCTGTGGTTACAACAGCAGCACTTGTTTCAGCTCCTATCAGGTTTCTGAATCCAGCTCAACAGTCAAACTGCGTGAGCTGCCACCCTGAGCTCTCTTCTCCAGGGTGGGTAGGATAAACCAAACCCAACTGCTAACATCAGGCGTCCAGTCCAACAGACAAGAAGCCTGACCTGCCTAAGTTCTCAGGGAGCAGAAGGTGTCCCACCATCCCTCCTGCCTCAAGTTATGTGCCGAGTTCAAACACCACAGCTGGGGGAAGAAAATCTGGCTCCATTTATTTTCCTTTTTGGCACTAAAGCTGCTTCGGCGGCTCCCAGGGAAGCCTACTGGATCTCAGGCGACTGCTGCTGCTACAGTATGGATGTGGGGGTTTAGAGCATTACTGTTGCTTTCCTGTGTTACACAAGCATGAGGATGGAGGTGTGGGTTCACACCAAAAGGCAACACAGCTGAGCATTAGCAGAAGCTCACGGAACAGCCTCCTGTTTGGGAGACTCTCTTTCCTCACTTTAAAAAAAATTATTGTAAACAGCTCAGATGTTAGTGGTCCTCCACAGAAAAAAAACCCAAAGTTTTAGGAATGCACAGAGCAAGAATTTATTAATGCAATTAGAAAGCCCCCTAACGTCAAAATGAGCACCTTCTAATAGCCTGTCATGTTCTTCTACCCTCTGGCTTCAAGGTTTTGCCACAAGTGGTATCACCAGAGGTCTCTATCAGTTTTCCCGAGTAAAGACAAGTAAAAAGGGAAAAGACTGAGGCCTTTCCCATTGTCTGCCCTGTAACATTTCTCAGTGAGATTCCCCACTGGCAGCCAGTATAATAAACTCAAATTACACCATCAACACTTTTTTTCAGGAAAAGCATCAGCTCTACTAGACATGGCCAACTTTTGGGTTATTCATGCTTTTCTTTTGAAAAGGGTGAATCCTTTGCTTATCTGCTCCTTCTTACACTTGGCCTGGCCAACAGATGATATTTCAACAGTGAGGAGATTTGAGACTACCTAGACAACTCCGCTCTAGGCTCTGCTGAGAGGACAACCTCAACTTCAGAAACCTGGACTATAAAGAAACTAAAATGAGAACTAGTATGTCATAGACACATAAAAATTCAAGGGAAATGTTAAACATGGATCAACCTAAATTTACCCTCCAGCAGAGAAATTAGAGCAGCTCTCCAACATCTGTCAACTTATGCACACAGCTCCGTTTAAGACTCCTGCCATAAGCATATCCTTGTAAAACTACCATAAGGAACCTCAGATAAAACCTCTTTGACACACTTTGTGAAAATGACAAGATGAATAACATGAGCATAAATCTGAAAGTAAATATCCTCAAATTTTCATATGCTCTTCTGAAGGAAACTAGGCTCATGTGATCATGCAGTCCCTCAAAAGCCCTCAGGAACTTGCTCCTGATGACCCGTCCCAAACAAATTTGACAGCAGGCTGCAGTTCTTAAAGCTCTTTCAAGCTATCAACCTAGATGAAGGTTTTCACTTAACAAAAAAAAAAAAGGAGAGAGAAGCATTAAATTAGCATCCATTCCAGAGGAAGCCACAAGCATGAGCATAACTATTATTTGTTCTCACAGGCAAGCTGGCTGCTCAGAAGAGAAGAGCTGGGCAGGCAGCAAACAAGAGTTTTCCATGAAGTATGGCAGCATGCTGCCTTTGTCCAACTGGTACCCAGGGAAAGGTGCAGAAGGCTTTATCCATCAAAGTAGCAGGAAACAGAAAGAGGTTAAGAACTTGCAGGGAGAAACTGCAATTACAGTGGTCAAAGATTATGGAGCTTTACAGAAAGCAACAGGGTTATTGCAGCAGGGGAGATGCAAGGCACAAGATTTCTTAATCCCCATCACCCACCCAGCTTCATTAGTTTTAAGACTCAAGGAACCATTTGTTTGTTTATTGCCACGTCCCTCTACATACACAGAGAGTGTAGGAGGCCTGTGCAGGAACAGGGCTGGCAGCTCCACAGTCACCAATACAGTTCAGGAAATCACGCTGCAGTACATGCTGTATTAACCTCTTCTGAAAATTATGGCATCCTCTGAAAGGGCATTTATGAGCTTAGTATTACTTCAGGGTATAAGCAGAATGTTTATAACTTGACAGCCTTCATCCATGTTCACTTCATTTAACCTAACAGCAACTTTTCATTTACTAGCACCCCTTCAGCAAAATTAGTTTAGGAAATCTGACTCTGCCACTCATCTAGAAACAGATTTTCCTCTCCAATTCCCAGAGAGGAACCCTATGTGCAACCATATTTATGTTGTAGCCAGCAAAACAAATAGGGCATTCACTTCAACACTGTCCACTAAATTGGCATTTTGCTTTCTGAACTTGAAAAAAACCCAACAACAAAACACAAAACAAAACCAAAAAAAGCACTCAACACTTTTCATATTAAAAAATGAAAAGTTCTTATCTCCCCCTTATCCCTCAGAGTCAGCTCATTTTCTTAAAAGTACTGCCTTTCCAGTAAAAAACACTCTGAAGAAGTGGACAGAAGATAAGAAGGTCATTTTCCCTGACTCCCAAAGGAAAGACAACGTAAGAGTGTCTGTGAAACCCCTGAAACAAAGATGCATTCAGACCCACCCTAAAATGCTGCAATCTATCACTGTACATACACTGAGTATCAGCCACTTGCATGAGGAGTGCACATGGCCACAATTTTAATGGCACACTGTACAGCATAACTAATAAGTTGAAGCAACATTCCATATGTTATCACTTTCTACTCTGCACAACATCTGGAAATGCAAATTTCACACAACAGGATATTACAGAACATTAAAGAGACTGAATAGTGCATATTCAAGTTATTTTTTCTAATAAGGCTTTGAGAAACTCTGATGTGCAGTCATTCACATATGCAGTGCATTGATGCACAGAAAGCACTTTGGGAGCAGAAGCAGTGTCTGAAAATCCCCAGTTCCTTACAAAGGTCAGTGCAAAAATAGATAAACAAGTCATATGGATATTTTGCTTTAAGTTGAAGAGCTTTTCAAATGCAAGGTAACAAGGTAAACATGTGAAGGTGCTGGAGAAGACCAGACCAGTTTTGATACTGCTGAAGCTTCTTTGCAGTATGTTTTAAGGTTTACCTTCAGAAAGGGAAAAAAAAAAGGCAACAAACTAACAAAAACAAACAGTACATCATCTTCTCTCCTCCCTTACCAATTAACCTATACACAGAACAAAACTCATTAACAGGAAGTGGCATGATAATTATTATTTTTATATTCTAAAGTAAAGAACCTAATGAGAGTCTCTACCAAGCAGAGAAAACAATCCAGTCTGCTGGAAGAACACCTGTATTTTAAACCCTCGTGCAAAGTGAAGAATTGCACCCAAGATGCAATTCTTCCAGTTTAGATTCAACGTAGAGAGATTCCAACAGAGATTCTGACCATGTAAGTGCAGCTGAGGACAAACCAGTGTGAGGCTTCCTTCAATGGGCAAACAAACTAAATAATTCAGCTATACTGTAAAATAAAGACTAGTCCTGCCAAATTCACATTTAAGCCCTCTCCTTGGAACTCCTTAGGGTATTTCTTAAAAATAAAATCATCTCCACAAGAAGCAAGCCACCTAAACCATTCAGAAGCTTCACTTCATACACAGGAACCCCGAGCATGCAACCATCCCAAAGTGGGTGGCAAGACCTTTCAGAGAATCTGCTCTGCCTTGTGATTGGAAAAACCAGAGCAAGGTCAATCATCTCGTAACACTGTGTTTACCCAGGACTGGCTCTAGAATGGATAATCATAAATGAGGCTGCTGAGTCTGGATTATAAAGTATGGCAGAGTCTACAGGTTGCGCAGATGCTAGGGAGGAAAAGGAATATACAGAAGGCAATGTCTTCCCACCACAGTACAGGGATTTGCCAAATCACTTAGGAAAAATACTTTGAGGAACAACTAATTAAAGGGGTGAGGACTAAGAGTACAAAAAAATACCAGACCAGGGTAAATCATACATTTCTTTGTAAAGGAAATACAATGTAGCTCCCTAGAAGCCAATGGCAAAACCTAAATTGGTTTCAACAAAACCCCAACTCCCCTGCTGACATTTAGCACTTGTTATCTTTAACTCTAAATTTGCTAATAGTCAGAATCATTACAGAAAACACAAAAGTGTTCTCCAATCTTGCCATTGACAAACCAAGAACAATTTCAAGTATTCTTCACAAGATGATTCTCTGTAACAGTTGAGTTTTCCACATAAATCACCTTGTTCTATTTTACTTCCTTTTAATAAAAGGGTTGAGGTATTGAGGTGCTGCTCTTCTCCTTAACAAAGAGTGTTGGTAAGGAAGTAGTGTTGCTGGTATCCCCCTAACAGTTAGCCAGCACTAAAAACAAATATGCAACAATTCTCAAGAGCACTTTGTTTTGCCATATTCACTATCTGACTTCCCTTATCCTGAAGCAGAGGCCACCAACAGCTTTGAAACAATGCGAGAAAAGAAACAATTGCACCAAAATACTCATCACACTGTACTCACCCTAACAGGCGGGCTCCGTGCTTGCACCCTTTGCTGCTGTCCACCTTGAGCACTCTGCAGGTCTTTCGATCCACAATTAGTGATGATGGGGACTCTCAAAGCATTTGTGCTACCGCTCCCACCACCAGCACCGGCTTTTCGAGGCCTCTGTTTGATGCCATCCAGTAGTCTAACAAGCAAAATATTACTGGGAAGTTCATCAACACTGCAGTCCACTAAAGTCCTGCACTCTGGACATCGAAGCTCATTCCGAGAGCTCACAATGCCCAGCAGACAGCGTTTACAAAACGTGTGTTGGCAAGGCAAGACTTTTGCAGAAGCATCAAGGCGTTCTAAGCAAACAGGACACTCCAACAGATCCAGCAAAGCTGATTCATCCATTTTCTTTGTATTACTTAACCAAAAAGCCAAATCTCTGGGTGTTTCGAGCACTCCAAGGATATCATGTTACATCCATTCCTCTTCTGACCATGCTCTGAAATATTTTGATGGAAAAAGGCATTAATAAGCCAGAATAAGAGTCAGCAAGGCTATTTTATATGAAGATGGTCATACAAAGAGCAAAATAAGAGATCTCTAGACTAATTCCATAGGTATTTTCAATAAATGCAAGAAACGTCCAAAGAGCAATAAATAAAAATAGCAAATTATAATAAATATATTACAGCAAATGCTAAGGTTTTCAAATTCAAGTCCCCATAAACATTATTTTGAGGAATTCTATTTTCTCAAATTATTCCAGAATAAAGAGCTATCCCCAGTACAGCACTGCAAGAGAGCTTACTTTTGGCAGCTCTTGCTTAATACACCTGTATCTCTGAACATTTATTTGAAATTAGCTTTTTCTTCACAACAAGAAGGTGGCAAAGGGAACTACAACTGGGTGCAAAAAGCCAAAGCATCCACCGATAAGGCACTGCAAGGGGAATTACATCTATGCCAAGACTTAAGCCTACAGCAGACCCCATTTCCACCATTTCTGTGAAAAGTAACAGCAGCACACCAGACCCATCCGTCTTGGAAACAGCCTCTAGCTCACAGGGTTTTAAGCTCACCACAGGCGCTGGAATGAGGGTTCATTACAAGGCCGCCTTTAGAAGCGCTTCAGAAACTATCGCGAAGTGATTTCCAGCAGGAAGCGCTTCTGCCCTATCGCCAGGACAAGGCGAGAGCTGCGTGTGCAACCCCGGAGGCAGCGGCGAGCCCTCGGCCAGCTCCAGGGGGTGCAGCGAGGAGCGGCAAAAACGGAGGGGGGAAAAATCCCCAACAAAATCCCACCACCAAAAAGCCCCCTAAAAGAAAAATACCCTCCAGCAGGCTGCTCCACAGGGGAGAAAACGGCTTGTTGAGCTCGGCAGACCCCACCA
>VWZY01010272.1:368220-421316 GCA_013399075.1 Chloroceryle aenea
TGACGGCCCTGGGCGGTGGTCGGGTGCCGCGGGGGTGGGTGCGGGCGGGAACAGGGGGCTACAGGTGGGTGCCGTGATCCGCAGAGCTCTGCCCCCGGCTGCTGCAGCGAACGCTGCTCCGGCCCTTACAGACCGCGCCGTGAGAAGGTCGAATGCAGCGTAGAGTGCCGGTGTGGGGTGAGCCTGCCTCTCGGGATCACGCGAGGTTATTTGTTAGTGTTGCTCAATTCAATAACCGAGTGAGGTCAGAAACTGCCCCGCATTGGTGCGTGCCTCTTTACACACGCACTCGTGTTCAGGAGATGAAGTCCTTGCTTTGGAGGTGTTCAATGCGAGGACTATAGGAAGGAAGGAGGAAGTAAACCCTAAGGTACATACAAATTACCATAAAACAGCGGGAAGGAATTAAAAAAATGCACTTTTTCAATCAGATGAGGTGAAAAGCCTGGAGAAATTTGTAAGTTCCAGTTAATCATCCTGTCAGCTGCGACTCCGAAAGGAAGCAATCCGAAAGCTTTCTTCTTTTGTGTGGTTTAGAGTTATTCAAGTTTGTTGTCATTCTTACTGAATTTTGTGTTCATATAAAAAGCTGCCTTTTTTTTTCCTCCGCCCATGACTGTGTGGGTTTGTCTAAGCTGGGAGTGTGATGGGCTTTTTCTGGGTTTGTTAGCTTGATTGTTTTCTATGGTAATGGTATTCTGTGATTATTAGGATTTCCAAGTAAGTGCTCACACTGAATGCGTCTCTTTTATGATGATGATGATGATGTAATTTCTGTAGCAGTAGAAATATTGAAAATGCTTAATATCTACAGCTCATTAAGAAATAAGGTTTCCACCCCCGTTCTGGAGTTTAGGAAAACTGATACAGATGGGGTTCTGGTCTGTGTCTGTGCTTTCCAGGGAGTATTGTAACACAAATAGAAGAGAAGGGTATAAACATCTGATATTTAAGAATATTCCCCTATCTCCCAGCATTCCTCTTCCTTGCCAAGTCAGTGCTGCTGCTACAGAAAAATAAAAAACCCAGTATGTTTAAAATAGGGACTTGTTGGATCTAAATATAAGTTTGTGTCACAATTGGATTCCCCTTTTGGACAGAGACAGCTTTTTCCCAAAGATCTCATCAAGGTTGCGTGGTAATAATATGCCAGCCTTCCCAGCATAGTTTTGTAAGCAACACCATCGTTGTTGTCTAAACTTTATTTTGCTGCCAAAAGAATGTAAAATATCTATTAAAATGCTGGAGGAATTTGCAATACAGGTGGTGCACCAGAGAAGATGAAAGTTCAGGGAAGCAGAATAAAAAGCTCAGCCCTTTATCAGGGCTGGGTTTTGATACTGTTTTCTGTAAAGTCTGTAAAATACTAAATAGACTGTGGGATACTAGCCAAAGCAGTAAACATTAAGAGCATCAGATAAATCTGTTCCTTCCTGCGCAGCAGCAGTAGTTAATTTTCAAGCAGTTATGATCTATGTAAAACCACCCAGCAAACCGTGGGTGTGCGTGCTGATGTGCACCACTGCCCTCTGACGGGTGAAATGTTTGACTCGGAGGGGCTGGAATAGGCTGGTGACAGGACTGAAGGAGCAAAACTGTTACTGCGTTGAAGCATTTGTTCATTCTCACTTCCAGCCCCAAGCGGGGAACCCTATGCTTTGCTCATTTTTACACGAGGAGACTCTCTTCTTGAAACGATTCCGCTCTTCTGTACGGTTCATTCACCCCTTGCACAGCTTTTACTCAGTCATTGATGCAAACCAGAGATTGCATGGGGCAGAGAACCCTTAAAACCACAGATCTGAAGGAAGAATCCCTCCAGTTACTCCAATCCTTAGATGTCTAGTTATAATGCCTAATTAATACTTGTTTATAGTTGTGAAAAAAGGCATTTCTGGTGTAATAAATTGTACTTCTGAAGTTGGTTTTCAGGCACAAACTTTTTTATTATTTTTTTTTTCCCTAGAGTATGCTCTATCTTTTTATCTGGAAGCTGTTGAGTGAAGGAAGAAGCAAAGGCTGGTAGGCAGAACAGCAAAAGGTAAAAAGTCAGTAGCAGAACCAGGTAATGCCTGGTTTCTTTCTTTTTTACTGCGTTCTATATCCAGCATCCTTGGTGTAATAAGCCCACTATGTCCTGTGTGCTCCTCCTTCCTTCTTGCCAATAACCTTCTTTTTCTTCTGTGGGCCAGCCAACCTACAGGCCTCCTCCTGTGTTTCATCTCTCTCTGCTAAAACAGTCATGCTTTCTATTCCTCCCTAAACCATACGGCTATAATTCCTCTTTCTATCAGATTTCCAAGTATCCATTGTTTTTCCTCTGCCTTTTACACGTGAGGCAGCGTATCCTGTACCTGGCTTTGAGCAACGCTGCACAACTGTCGAGTTGGCAGGCTAACAAGAAGAGATAACTCAACCTTTGCTGCACCCTTTTTTGTAGAGGGGACGTTAAATTTTAGATCTTTTCTGGCTATAACCACTGTTTTCCATAAAATGTATAGAATTTTAATATCTTTACAAATATTCTGTCAAGCTTTGCCAGTGAATTGTAACGAATTTGGAACGAGCACTGACAGATACACTTTGTAATCATTTACATCTTGTTCCTTAGGAAAATGACCTAAGAAATAGCATGAGACCTTTCAGAATAGGATTCCTCTTGTTAATGTGCAAATCATTCAAGACATACAGGCATTGGCAAACTAATGTGCAGCAGTACAAAAGCATCAACTACACTAAAATACACTACTGCACTGGAAAAGAAAACCAGGTCCAGTCTCCATTCTGATGCTACAAAACAGCCCTGAAGATCCTGACCCTGGTGGCAAGATAAAAGTCACGTGAGCAGTCTGTATATTTAGAGTCATAAACCAAAACTGACTGAGTGCCAAGCAGAGAAACCCTGGCCTGTGAAAATAAACACAGACAGGCATATTTCATTAATTTGTGAATGCCATCCTTAACATCTTGAGATGACTACAAAAAACTGAAAGGTAATCACTGTCATGGGGCAAGCAGGAAGAAAATATAACTGAAGATAGTGCCTTGGGGCAGTCACAGTCTGAATTATTTTACTTGTAGGTTCAGGAATTAATTTTAACAGTAAGATTAAGCATGTTTTTAAGATACAGTCTTTTTAAACTATTTCTATAGATTAATTTTGTTGTTGTTGTTGTCAGAAAAGATGGTGTTTCCCCATTTGTAATGTCCACATTAGCCCATTTTTCCCATGGAATATAGATCTGGAGCACAGACCAAAAAAGTTCATGATACTACCTTGGAGATGCAGTGGGGTTTTTCTTCCAAAGGCCACACACAATTCCCACTGACCTTGGTGGAATAAGAAGATGCCACTGGTGGCCGTGCTGATGCTGCTGCCTTGCTGTAGCCAAGTACCTCACACAGTGAAGTGTGGCCAACTTCCTTCATTCTCTGGTGGAAATGAGCAAGGATGTTCTTCAATGACTTTGTTCCTTTTTCATCAAAGAGTTTGGGGATTATTTTCTTGTGTGTGTGGTTTTGTTTTCTGGGGAATTGAGGGGATTGTGGTTTGGGGTTGGGGTTTTTTTTATTGTTTTTTTTTTTACCACAGGATGTCTGTGCTGCTGTTAGTGCTAGCTTTAAATTGCCTGGCAGAATTCTAGCAGCACGGAGCTCAGCATGGTTGATGCTGATCCAGTCAGTTTGCTGGCAGCCCGAGTTTTGTGCTGCCCCTGCTGCACTTTCTGCCTTGTGAACTCATCGTAACTAGAACAGTGAGTGTAATACAAATGTACTTGCAAGGCTTCTGCGTCCTGCCAGAAGGATCTCTGCTGTTCTTGTGTTTGTGAGGAGGCAGGAGAAATGGGTGGTTGTGCTTTCAGGATGCTTTGGCTTCTAGTTGTACATCTTTATTCTGTCTTCTAGGCATCTAGCTTGGGGTATAGACAGAAGTTGCTTGGTTGTGTCTCAAGCCTGACAAGACAGAGGTGATGCTTGACTTTTGATTACTTTTTGGTTTCCTCTTTTCCTGAGGAGAGTATGATTTGTGTATTAATGTTTGGAACTAGCTCTCTCTGACAATGTGAAGCTGGAATTGTACTTTAGCACATCTTGATGCTTTTGTAGTAACTTGTGTTGCAGTGAGGGAGTATGCAAGAGGAGAAGTGACTGGGGGGTTAAAGAACAAACATGTTACAGATTCTCAGTGTTTAGGTAAGCTTTTTGTTACCTTAAGACATTTCCACCAGGCTAGTCACAGAAAAAACACTTACTGAGCTCATGGGTGCTTGTGATCCCCAGAGCCTAGCTGCAGCACCCACTGCTGCACCGTGCAGAAAGGCAGTAAGGTGTTGGTGTGTGTAGGTGGTCAAGAATTTGATTTAAATGATGAGAACATAGTGCCTGCATCTCATTAACCAGCAAGCTTGAAATTGCCCTCACTACAAACAAGGTTAAAGCAAAGGAGAATGTTTAACTAAAGGAATAGAACTACATGGCACAGCTCTGAATATTTTAGAAGAGGTACAGAAATATAAGAATCCATTCTTAGTAAGTTTATTCTAAACTAAAATTACCTTTTTCCTTCCTTGCATGCAGCTGATAAACCAGAGGTCTCATTTGTGAGGCTGCAGAGTGGGTCCTAATGCTTCTTTGTAGCTCTAGAATTAGCACCATGTCCACTGAGCCAATTCCATAACAAGCCAGATTCTCTCTCCAATCCTTTTCTTGGGATCTCCCAATCCTATTTAGATCTGCTCTCCCAAAGATTCCTAAGTGATTCATGATGTAGCTTGAGAATTACTGACTGCCCTACACTTTTGGGAATACTTCCATGCTGTTTTAATAGTCAACTATATTGTTAGCAAATTTTAAGCTGTTAATATTTTCCCCACTTGCAGAGGCTACGTACGAGTCACAGGGTAAAGCTCTTTCATATGAACAATGAGCCACTAGTTCTATAAATGTGTAAGTAGAATGATTGTGTTACTGACTCTAGATGGAGGTCAGGCAGAAGTGTAATGAACCACATCATGTGACAGTGGGCTGGAGTGACTATTTTATCTTCGAGGAACATTGTGACAAATGTTCGGAGCTTTCCAAGCCCAAACAGATGAGTTGAGTTGCAGGCCCCAAACTTTTATTCTTTTTTCTTTTTAAGTGAGTGAAAACATGATATCAAAAAGGATATTCAACATTCATAAGAGTTTACTTAGTCTTCATTACCACACCTCATTACCAAAGTAGCTGAAAGAAGCTGGACGTCTGGAGACCGGATACTTGGCATGTGTACTACTTGAGGAAAAAAAATGCAGCATTAGATAGGAGGAGGAGGTGGCAGTGCTGAGGAGAGTCTTAGACACTTTTGCACAACAGCTGTGCAGAGGGAGGGAAGTTTTGAGTATGGGGAGAAGTCTGCATCCGTCATGTGGGGCCTACAGTTCCTAGGTTGTGTCTTTTGTTGTATTTTGTGTTTCTAGAAATGCCCTTGAGCTTCACTAAAATCCTGCAAGTCAGACAAAACTAGTCAGTAAGTTTTATGAATGGGGAGGAGCTCACAGCACTGTGCTATCTTATTTAGAGGGGTCCTGCTGACTCTCCTAGAGCCAACATCCTTGGCCAAAGCCTATCCTCAGAAAAGTGTCCTCCAAAAAGTAGCAGACTGGCACCTTGGACCTCTTTGCATTTTCACAGCACACGTATCTTCAGCACCCACCCCCCTTCACTCTTTCTAGAGGAGAAATTTTCGTGTGCAGTCAGACCACAGGCTCTGCAACAGGTGACTTAAGGGATGTTATTTCTCTTTTGCACAGCTGCATGACAACATAATGACAAGACACATTTCTGCAGTTTTTTTACCAAACACCTTATTCTAGGTGTCTTATTCTAAGAGCAGTTACTGGAAGTACATTTACAGAGGAGCAACTCCTAAAAACCACTTCTGCCTTTGTGGTCATTAAGTACCAGGAATATACAGTACCAGTAATGATATGTCTGTAGCATGGTTTGTGTGTGCTTTATGGTGAGTCCTGCAGTTCCTCCTGCTGTTCAGATCAGAAAATCTGTTGAAAAGCACTGCACTCTCTTCAGCTAGCAGTGACAGTTTGGATTTTGTCCCAGAACAGTCTGAATGTAGCTGTGCCACACTCCCAGGCTCAGGAGCGGCGAATGGTAAGATGCTCCAGGATAAATATGTGACACTTTTCCATATGAAACTCATGTGTTTTTAGAGCAAAAAGAACTGGCTAGCTTGTTCAAATTCTAAACTAAGCCACTTTCTGAATGCTGCAAGTTTGATAGCTCACCAGAAACCAAACCAAACCAAGTGTTGTCATGTCAGTTCTTAAAAGCATGCTTAGCTAGTTTTTTTCAAAGAGATTTATTTCCTTAGAATAGCATTTTCCTACTAAAACTGCCAGCTGGGCAGAGCTATCTGACAGGCAAGTAGAATTATCAGCATGTTTACTTTTCAAACATCTCTGCCACACTTAAACAGTTCTGCTGTGGTATCAAACATACACGAGTGATGAGAGAGGGTTTGTAAGAGTTTGTGTACTAGGATAGGAGAAATTAAAATGTGTTGCCAGCTGCAAGGGAAGTTGCATCCCCATTAGCACAAATTACACTCCTTACGTTGACTGAAAGGTACAGAAAAAACTTGTTTACAGCTTCAGGTATGGGTGATTTCTAGTGTACTTGGGAAGGAAAGCTGGCAGAGGTTTGGATGTGATCAGTGTGCCATTGTTTTTGCAGTATCTTAGAAGCAAAAAACAAGAATTTTCAATGTAGCTTGGTTCCGAAAGAAACTTCTGAATTGCATTGGGATGAAAGTAAAGAGAATAAAGGGACAAGGTCCCTGCTGTTTGGATGGGGTTTTTTCAGAATCACTCTCATTCTGCTCCTGTAATTCTGTACAGAGGAATGTAGAAAAAATAAACCCCCCAACTTTCCTTCTGGAAGTGAGGGAAATTGATGGAGCACTTGTAGCACTACTTTGAATTTCTTCTATAAAGCTTGGGAATTGACTTTTAAGTCAGTGAAGACGTTGAGACAGAAAATGAATTCTCTGAGGCTGCTAGTGCTAGAAGGCTATATAATCACTCTGGCATTGCCAAGGATTTTTTTATTTTTTTGTAGATTTGTGTCACTTTCACTCCCACACATCTGGCAAAAGACCTCTCTCACTGGCTTAGTTGAAAATCTTATCTCATAGATCATTACTAGCAATAAATTCCAGCCTTTGTGCTTACTTAGATTGTCCCACAGCCCGGAGTCCCTGATTTTGTGGAACTAGGAATTTGGGCTGTAAAATATTTACTTACTAACATACACACACACAAAAAAAAATGCCTCTGAACCAACCCTCTGGGTCTTTCTTTGTGAAGCGAGCTCTGAAAATGTAAATCATATCAAACTGACTCTCAGGGCCAAAGAAAACAGGCAGCTGGATTCCATTCCTTCAGCTAAGAATCAGCCCTTAAATACCTCTTAACTACACACTCTATATGAGCTACAGTCAAATTAATTTCCAAGTAATATTTTCCCAGAAGATTCAAACAGCAACTCTCTGTGTGGATGTTACTGGGGCACTGACAACAGATTAGTGTGCCAAAAACCTGTTGACAAGCATCACTGCAAACTGCTGATGCACTTCTACTGCTGCTCTTTTCTAAGGTCACACCTACACTAAAAAAGTGATGTATTTTTAATCCGTGGTGTGTAGCTCAATAGTTAAATCCAGCTAAGACAGGTGTGCTCAAACTAGTCTGAGTTGTTCATGTTAGCCAGTGAGCTGCCTGCTGGTATTGCATTCTGGAAAAGTTCTTATTTATTGTCCCCTTCTTCTTCTCTGACAGGAATCAGGAGTACAGAGGCAGAGTTACCACAGCCATTGAAGACTTGGCAACTAATAACCAAAAAGACTGGAAGAGGCAAGACAAATGAGGGGAAGATAATGACTGGTATAGCTGCAGTTAATCTCGGCAGGATAAATGAAGTAATTTGTTGCAGAGTGAGGAAAGGGAGAATTCCCAGAACTAATCTGCAGCTCTCCAGTTTAGTGACTTGTCCCCTGGAATACTATTAACAAACTTAGTAATGGTCTGCAAGTGCTGCTGGGTAGCAGATGCATTCTGTAGGTCTGAAGAGACCTGGCATGAACATTTGAAATGCAGTGTACTCCAGGATCCTGTCATTGCTCATCATCAGATTTTAGAAGAAAATTGGCAACTGGCAGATAACAAAGCCAGAATATTTTCCAAGAGTCCCAACCATCATTCCTGAGTAGCTTACCCCTGCAAAAACATAGCAGAACAAACAGTCAGGCTATAATGAACTTGAAATGCCTTCTTCCTTTGTTTTCATAGGACAAATTAACAAGCTTTGGACTCTAGGTAGTGTTGCAGAACATGAAACAGGGTAGTTTTAACCAAAATACCAAGATAATCCAGACACAAGCTGTAACTTAATTTTTGGCATTTTCATTTTCCCGAGTGAGTGCCAGTGCATGTGTGGAAGGGGTTTTTAATCAATCCTGATACACATGCACACACACTGCTGCCTAGAGTGAGGTGAGTGCATTATAGCTGCTGCAGGGACCTTAACTCACTTCCATTGACTCGAGGAGGATTAAAGCAGAAACAATACTATTTTAAGGGGATTTTTTGTTGTTTTTTTTTTTTTTTTATTTACTTGGCAAATACTCTTGTAGATTTAAAGTTTCCCATGGGAGGTGTCAGGAGGTCACTGAAATTTTCCTGGGCAAGGAAGGGAGAGTAGTTGAAACCTTGGCCTCCCTGCTGCTTCCTTCAGTGTTTTTCTTCATGTCATTAGTGCTGTACTCAGCCCTTTTCCCCCAGCTTCCATTAGAGGAGGGAGGGAGGGAGTGTAACAACTGAGGAATAGAGGCAAGAAACACAGAGAAGGCTTCCCTGCTGTTTTATTTGGCCAATTCTAGGCCTCAGTAAACTTAGTCACAGAAAGTGAGTGTAGAATAGATTGCCTAGTACGAGTAAAAAACTGCCAGATGCTTTCTGCACATTTTTTTTTCCCCAGGTCATTCTATTATTCTACACAGTCTTCTGTCCAAGGATCACAAAGCCTTCTGGCCTCTCTGTTATGCTATGGTGAGGAAATACAGTTCCCTAAGGCTGAAAGAGCGTCGGGGTTTGATTTCTAGAAATGAGGTACCTGCAGTTTCCACGAACATCAGCATCACTGTAAGTGAGCAGCATGTTTTTCAGAACAGTACTAAGACAGAAATGCAAACTGTGGGTTTGTGTGAGCCCTCTACAAGCCCCCATGGTTTATCATAAGATAAAATGGGCAATTTCACAATTACAAGATTTGTTTAACTATTTCAGTTACTTATTTCTCACATTTTTAACTGCTTTAAAGCAAAATAAAACATCTGTGGGGAGTTTTGCCAGCAAGTGAAAACAACAATAGTATTAAGTACACTATGACTTGATCAATGCAAGCTAAACACAATATAAGACACAGCTTTTGCTCCTCAGCAGGCCTGTTTCACACTGTACATTCAAAGATACATTTCTCTTGCTAACACTGCACGAGCAGTCGTGCACCATCCTTACCAGATGAGCTTTAGGAGCTGTTAGAATGTGGTTTAAGTTACAGCTCCGTCTGTTTTACTCCATCCTTCTGAAGGCAGCTGCTTTCACTGGGGCAGAGTAAGCAGAGCAGAAGATGCTTTGGTATCCTCACCCCCTGCAGCTCAGAGTCTGGTGACCTGGCACAAACCCAGCTCCCCAGCAGCTTATCCAGCGATGCTGCGCTGCGTGGCGAAGGGCGAGGGTGGGTGCACAGTTCATTCTGCTGGTCCTGAGGATCAGCAGCAGAGAGCTGAAGAGAACAGGAGCACCTTAACATCCCAGTGGGGTTTGACTCATGCTTCCTGTAAGTTTTACTGGGAGAAGGGAGGCCCTTACGACTGTGCTCATCCATGCTCTGCTGGCCCAGGGTACAGAAAGCAATAGTGGCCAGCTGAGGAAAGGAGGAACTGCTGTTGAGTGAAGTGAATACAGCGAGTTAGGGCACTGTGATCATTAACTGATGTACTAAAGTCCATGGTGGAACAGGATATACAATTCAGTACAGTCAGGCTTATCAAGAGCTGGGAAAAAAAAAAGCTTTATTACAGCTAAAAATCACATTTGAGATGTTTTACTGCTGTGAAAATAATTGTCTGTATATGTTTACTAACAGTAAAATACAGATGTACTAAATAAGGGTTTAAAGCTATTAATCATGAAAAAAATGGATTTCTTAGAATCACAAAGGCAGAAAAGCATCCCCAGCATTACGTCTGCATTTACTCTATTGAGAAGCTCAGCTGCCATAATCTTCACCTTTTCATTTCCTCTTGCAAAGTGTGAAGATGATGACTAAAATACTCCAGAGTGCCATATAAGTTATCAAAACTAAGGTCAGTGGGAAAGGATCGACTGAGTGTGCTACAATAATGGCAAATTGGATGCATTTTATTGCCCTCTTTCAGACAACTTTATCAAGAGTTGTTACAGCTCAATACAACGGAAGAAACAGAGTTTAGAGGAGGTACAGCTGTTGCAGCAGGTTATTAAAAGGAGACTGAGTCACCCTTGAGGCAGCAGCATGTTGGTATAGCTCCACAGTAGGTATAATAGGTAGAGCTCTAGCTCATCATTAACAGCATCTCAGGTTTTCTGTCTTTTCTATATCCCCATCAAATCAATCACTTCTTCAGGAAAAAGAGGCTACATAGATTACTTTCACAAAACTACTCTGACAGCACTTAAAATAGTTCTAGAAGCAGTAAAACAAAGAGCAGTGAGGACTGCTGGTGGGGAAGGCAATAGAAATTAAAAACAGCACCTCTAAAATACTGCTTGAGATGTAAAGTTTTATTAAGAGGACTAGAACTGCAGAGGTTTTGGCTAGAATTTGAATCTGGGGAAACTTTATCCTATGTTGAGGAATCAGCAAAAATGCATGCCTCATCCCTGCCCCTAGAGAAGAGCTTACCTCAGGACTGCCTGCAGGACACAGCGAAAAGGAGTGGATGTCAAGGACCTGGTTATGGTTCCATGCTCCTCAGAGCATGCCTGCATTAGCTTGAGCCACAGCACCATCTGAAACTCAGCTCTGCTCTCTCCTGGCTGACTGCAGTCCCCGAGGGAACATCCATCAGCCAAGCAGAAGTGACTCGGGCAGCGCCCCAGCCTCACGCTCGATACACTCAACCTCAGGAATGACTTCTGAAGGAACTGTCACAGCCATCCTGAAACTAAGCAAATGTTCCCTCACCGCCGTTTTCCCTCTCTACAACCCGCCTGGCTTTGGCTTTTGTTGTGCAGCAAATGTGAGAAAAGTTTCCAAGCCTTTGGCTCGTCGAGTTTTTCAACGGAATTGTTAAAAAGAGAGTCGATGGAATTCGCTAAATCCCAGCTTGGATTAAAAATGTCTTGGAAATAAAATCTGGAAGAGCGCACCAGATCAGAGATGCTCAAGGCATGCACTGTAGCAGGAGCAGCTGAACTCCTATGTACGTGGAACTACAAATTAATCTCTCTCTCTGGAAGCAGTTCAATTATGGTTTTAGTTGCTGAAGAAGTGGTTTTAAGACTCTTGCACAAGCCAGCCTTCAAAGTGCTGCTGCCATTTGACCTGATGAACTCATCAGCTCAACTGGAAAACGTAGCCACTTGGAAATGCATTTGAAGTGCCTTGCATTAACACACAAATTTAATTTCGAGGAAGCTCTTGCTGGATTTTAAAACTAGTGCTTAGAGTCTGCAAAGTGCTCCATCTAAACTGCCGCGATAAAAACGGCAACGAGGATGTTCTAGGAATGGGAACTCTTGGTTTCTGCTTCGTGCTAAATTTTAGCCTACATAGCTCATGAATGAGCACGAGTTAAAATAAGATTTGAGAAGAAAGACATCTAGAATGATTGAAAAAGTCACATTTCTGTATTCATCTTTGGTTTATCACAGCTAATTCAATTCAGTAGCGCCAAGCTGCATTTGAGCCTTGGTGAGAGGCTTTGAGCAGAGAGATGAAAGTCAAATCAGTAATTCAGTCAGGGGCAGACCTCTACCCCACCTTGCAGCTGAGGGCAAGGCTGATACAGTCTCCAGCCCTACACAACATCAGAACTGTGCTGGAAGTTAAAGCTGTAGCAAGTCATCTGGGAATCTGGACATTCCATGCTGTCCTCCTGCCCCTCAGGAAAAGGAGAATAAAAAATGACATGACTGACACAAGCTGAGCAGCTGTGCTCTACCTAAAGGCTTGTTATCCTGCTAAGCAAGTTCTATGCATTTCACTATGGTTTTGATTTGTAAATTATTTGTCAATAATGATTTGTAACCAGACAAAGATTTGTTTTCACGCGTAGCCTTTTCAGAACGTAGCCTTGTGCAAGGAAACACTTAGAAATCATAGGAGCTTCTGATTTGGACTCTGGATCACCAGGCAGCCCCACTTTCCAAGGGAAGTGGAATGTGCACTTCACACCCCCTGCAAAGCCTCCCCAGGGTCCAGCCCTGGCCCCCACCGTTTTGCTGCCACCAGATGGACACCACCACCCCGTGACACAGCTGCACGCTGGGCCACATGTCCCACTACTGTCTTTAGAACTCACAGTGTGACTCTTGACTTGCAGACAGTCAGGGGTTTCAGAGGTTTCAGTCAGAGCTTCCCCCCTGTGAACAAATGTGGGAAAAAAAAAAGATCTTACACAAATATTTAGGAGGTTTAAGCAAAGTTGTAAAGCTTTAGAGCAAAAGGGTTAGTAGAGAATGCGTGGCTGAATAAATGCACACCATTTATGCACCAAGCAGAACAAGAGGCAGACAGAAGCACTGGAAGCTGAAGTAAGAATTGTGGATAGATAATGCAGATGGCTTCAGAGCAGAGAACCTTGTCAGGAATATGGTGCAGGGGAACGTTGTTACAATAGCCACTTGCTCACCAGACAACAGCAGTGTTAGTGAGCTGCTTGGCTTGATGTTGCCCAAGGAGGCAATCCATCTTTCTCACGTACCTTCGAGCTCTGAATACACAGAGTTCAGCAAACTGAAGAGCAAAAGCCTCTGCCGGGTCTGTTCTTCAAAAGAGCCTCTAGGCACAGTGCTCAGGCTGGGAGGACTGTACCTGTTCAGCTCACAACACAGCCAGGGAGGGGGGCAAGGCTCCCACCTTCCTGCCACCGGCCACGGGGACGCAGGCTCCCGAGTTCTGCCTCACGGCTTCCGTTGGAGGTCGGAACACTCACGGAGTACAGAGAGCTGTAAAGAGCACAGTTAACCAGGAGATGCAGGGGCAGGAGCTGCGATCGTGGCAGCACAGCGGAGGCACCGGGAGTTTGGTTTCTGGGGATGTGGTGGGGGATTTGATAGGGGAGGGGCAGGGGTGGTTTTATGTTTGGGTGGGGGTTTTTTGTTTGTTTGTTTTTAAAGATTCCTCATCTGAACTACAGTTGTCTTCAGGGGGCCAAAAAGACAAAAATAGAGTGTGAAAGAGCTTGCAGAGTACATTTTGAGTCAAAAATACCATTCTATATCTCATTTTGCTACTAGAATTAAGCCAGAAACATCTTTATAGTGAATTTAGTATCAGTACCAAGCCAAATGCTCGATTATTTCAGTAGCTATTGCATCTAGCCCAGCAAATTGTCCTGAATTCACACTGTCCTTGATGGTGGTGTAGTGTACATTACATGGGGATTTAAAATTTCAGATACAAGCACTTCTTTAGTAGACAAACTTACTGTGTCAATCTTAAACCAGCTCTGGAGGGATTTCAAGGATAGCCTGTATGGGTTGGCAGGTCTGAAGATTATTCTTGAAAAACTGTGCCCACTCTATGCATATTTTTCAAGTAATTAATTGATAAAAAGCTCTATGTCTGTAAAGCTTGAAGCCTGCAGATTATGTTCCTTTTTCTTACCAGAACCAATCCAGCACACGGCCTAAGAAATGAGTAATGTCAAGGATGATACAATTTCAATCTTGAAAGGATTAAGCACTCCCACCCCCTTAACTTCAGAAGGACTATCACCACAAAGAAATTCAAACCACCCCATGCAAAATATACCAGGTAGTGTATTTCCTTCTTTCTGGATGGTTAATCTAATCTGAAGGTTTGGGCTTCTCCCTTCCCCCCAAAACAGCCACGGTTTGACTTGAAAAGCACACCTGAAAAAGGAAAACAATGCAGACTCATGTGTTATTGAAGTCTTTAGAATGTATTTCCTCAATGGCAGGGATGATGGAGCTCATGAGGAGCATCTGCCTGTACAGATGATGCAGCAGGGAAAAGGGGAGTGGAAGAGAAGCCTAGCAAGAAAAAAAAAGTGGGAGGAGAGAGAAGCAGCATAGGACAGAACCAGCACCATTTCAGACAGGGATCCTATCTTCCCAGATGAGACAGGAGAAGTTTCTCGAGTCAATAAGGATATAAAAAGATTAATATTGTAAAGGCATTTATGATTATTAATTTTATTCTCATTGCAGGTTCCCAGGATACAGCTGAGACAGAGTAAGTTTGATCTACCCTTAAGATGCATTTAAAAAACAGTCACACTTTTCAGTGGGCAAAAATTTAATAACAACACCATAAAACAATTATACAAAAATCATGTACAGCTTTTGACAGTTCTAAATAATATATATACACAGTTTGCTTTACGTTGTGGAAAAGGAATTTTTGACAGTTTTGGATTGGGGCTGGCTGGAGCTGAAAAAAAATAATAAAAAATTTCTATTTTTCTCCAATTTGTAACAAGTGACTTATTGTAGGAGTGAAGCTGGAAAACAACAGCACACCTCCTGCCTGCCCCACGGAGTTCTGCTTTGACAGGAGAAGCAGGGAGATGGAGGTCAGAAGAAACTTGGGTTTTCTTTCAGTGTTGTGGAAATCAAGCTACGAAACATGAGCCAAAAGATGAGAAGTTGTGCCTGCAATATTCTACTGCCTCCTGTGGCTGCTGGAGCTGTGATTTTAAAGACAGGAATGAAGAATTTAAAAACAAACTGGAAAACTCCCACTCCTTTCACTTCAACCACATACTATATTATGATTGACCAGATTACAAAGTCCAAAAGAGCTAAACACTTTGGATTGGGGGAAGGAAAAGAAGTGTTCTAGGTCCAAAGAAATTTTACATCTCAAAACACCCCAAACACGTCCATGATGACTGAAGTACCAGTTTGCCTTGATTCAGAAACACCATTAAGGTATTTCAGATGGCACTGGTTAAAAAGTGACAGAAGCCTTCAGCTTCAAAATACAGTATTTTTTAATTAATAACAAAGTAAAATACTCAACCTGGACCACGAGATTAACATGCTATTAAAATACAACCATGAGGGTCAATAAAACTGAAGCAATTTCTTTATGCACGTGTAAAAAGAGGCTGGTTTAGGTATGTAAGTGAATAGCTAGACGTGGGTACTTCCACAATGCAGGAATGTTTCCTGTTGCCTAACTGCTCCAGCCACCTGTGGGTCTGGCAGAAATTCTGGCTTTCTAGCACAAGTCTCAGTTTTGGATCAGATTGTCTACAGGTATGCCTGTCTATGTTTCTTCAGAAATTTGGTTTAGCCTTTTTGGTGATGTCTTTGATTTCTGTTTTGTCTTTACATTTCGGGCATGTAATATTTAATGAGCAAGTACACACAAGAGACAGGTGTATCAGTTTTAAAAGGCATGGTGTTCCTCTCTCTTATACAATCAACATTCTTTTTTGAAGTCTTGCTTCTCCTGCCTCATGTTACATTCTCAGCTACCACTTGTTATTCAGCTGGGCAGAGTTCCAGCCCTGGTTCCAACAGCAGTAAGGAGCTTCCTGAGTCAGGTTCATTCATCATTATCTGTGAAAAGCAGGAGAGGGGAGAGACAGGGTGAAAGGAGTGCTGCACACACACAGAGTCAAGCTGGGGTTACAAAACAAACTGGAAACCACAGTTTAGTAGGCAGTAGTTCATGAAGTCACCAAGGAGGTGACTGTTACCAAAGCAGCCTCGAAAGCAGTGCGTGTACAAATACCAAACACTTCCTGGATTAGTGACTTGAAAATAGTTTCATCTCAAGTGGCCTGCTTCAGTTAGACCAGTCCTCTTAGTAGAGAGCAGTATACATCTTTCTAGCTCTTATTTGAAGTTTGTAAAACATTTGAGAGAGAAGCTGTCACTCGTCCTCGACTCACCTTTAGTAGTAGAGATTCTCTTTCAAGATCCCCATTTGAAGTAGCTCTTCATGTACTACTACAGTACTGTATGCACTTTGAATGTCTGAAATGTAAGGCACTGCTTTTTCTCCTTACATTTTTTGTACAACTTAACATTCTGGTTATTTTTTCTTACTGAGTGGTTCAAATACATAATACTTCTCATTTCTATAAAAATTACTGAGTTTTTTTAGGTTTCTTGTCTATTTCTGTTCAGTCAAGGCTTTCATCGTTGGAAATCTAAAGTTACATAACTGCAGTTAAATTTTTAATGTGAGAGAAAACAACCAACCAACAAATAATTTGTTACTGATAGCAGGCTGTGTGGCATTCCATAGAGTGACTCTGGCAGATCTAGGAACTACCTGTCTGCCAAGGGATAAGGCAGGGCTCCCAAGCAAGAGAAATTCCCTTCATGTATTACTGAATCCCCCAGATGGATGGTACCTCCACATCAAATCATACTGAAAAATGACAATTTGAGGGTAAAGAGCCACATGAAATTTTCTTCTCAGAAACCCAGTGATACTGCAACCCATTAAAAGAAGACTCCTGGAAAGAATGGTATTATTTTAACTAAAAATCCCCATTTTCCCAGTTGAATTCTAGATTTCCATCTTCCCAATCTGTGTAACTGTTTTACAGAAAACTTAATTAATTACACCACACCTTTCATAAAGTAACTACTGTTACAGTCAGAGAGGTCAGCTTGCTTAATCAAAGCGTGCCACATTTCCTTACAGCAACAGAAACACCCTGTGTGAAAGGAGTTACTGTTATCTATTTAGCCCATCAGTGTAACAAAGCACAGAGCTGTTTTAAAAGCATAGTAGAACCGATTGTGTGTGACCAGGAAAGAACAGGAGCTGAGCAGTAATTGCCAGGAGTTGAGGGCATTACCTTCTTGGTAGGCTCCGTCTGCCATGACGAGGTGAAGTATTTTGGCATACAGGTGTTTGTGTTCATTTCCAAGAATAGTCTGAACTATGGTTGAACAAATAGCAATATTTTCATCTTCATCTTCATGTATGGCCTGTGAGAAAGGACAGTGTGTGTTGCCAAAATCAGAATGGATATAGAATTAAACAGTTCAAATGTATTAAATCAAATCAAATTCATGATTAAGGCCAAAGTTTTCCTCTTTAATCCACTGGCAGAGTGTTTTCTCTTAATATTTTTGTGTGTCAGAACAGAATGAAAGACTAGAGGCATAAGCACTGATTCTAGGCACACAATGCAATTAGTTACTGGCAGAGTCAACAGCCCCAGGTACTACTTCCTTAAAATATTTTCCACTGGAGGTTATTCCACCAACCTTGATTTTCTCATAAACTTCAATGAATTTCTCAAAGCCTATTTCCTGCTCCAGGTTATATCTCAGCTCTTCCAGATGGCTGAAGATACTGTCACATTCTTCACATTCGCTGGCAATCTCTCCATCACTATTATCTATAAAGAAAAAAAACCCCAAGTGTAAAACCCCCGCCGTTTTCCTGCATTATTAGTGTTGGTTCTTGTGTCCCTAAACTTGCTATCCACTAAATGTCATGAGCAGGTAAGCTCAGGAGCACTCAGCAATGCTTGCAGATGTTTTGAACAGCCTGCAAGGATTAGGAACTGTCCCTTTCTTGCCAGCAAAGAAATTGTGAATCCCAAATAGGAAGCATCTAGCTGTGTCCTCTAAACCCCACCCTGATAGTTAGCCATGCTGCTTACAGGCTACAGAAATCTTACAAATAGTTTGTAACAGTCAGATATTAAGTAAGTTTAACAACAACCACCACCACCTATTTAAAAATACAAGATAAAATCCCTGTGTAAATTCCTGTTATGAATTACTAACTGCTTTGCCCAAGAAAAGTATTTCCTTGAATAAGAATTGGGATTATGAAAAGATTTCTCTACCCAGAGCAAATATACAACTGTTTAGATTTCAAATCTTGTATTATGGTTTAAAAAGTCCCTAGCATTGTCTGGTAGGTCCCAGACTCTGTGAGTTAGCATTAAAAGTCTACTCCTTTCAGTTCCTCTGTATGAGTAGAGTGGAATCCTGACCCAATCAGATCCCTGATTCAAGTATCAGAATTCACATGAATAAGAAATAATCCTTGAGATAAAAAGTTGTATATGTGTTAAAAACTCCTTAGGTGCTAATCATGCATTTAACTTCTGGATCTTGAACAGATTTAGTTTCACGTTCTGTCTTTCCCCCTGGGCTTTGGAGGGCTTCCTCCCACTCCCCACACTGAAACCTGCAGTTCTGGTGGCAGGTCAGGAATCCAGAGTGTGGGACACCCACACCAAGTACCAGAACACTTGACAAGCAACGGACAGCACTGTATGTTACCAGTGTAGAGCACTGGGACTGGCAGAAAAATGAAAGAAGATGGTATTACCCAAGTTGATTTTACCTTAAAATACTTACTGGAATGTGTTTTACAGCTAAGATCTTACAGGTGTATTTGCAGACTTCTAATTTGTTTAAAACTGTATAAAATTCAATAAACCACAGTTACAGAAAAGCTATGTTTTAGATTAGTTACTGACTTTCTACATCTTTTATGCTGTGTTTCTGAATGCACTTGATTTTACTGCAGTAGTAAAAGACTTCTCTTCCAACCAGAACTGAGAAAACAGAGCTGAGATTTCAGGTCACCCCTGTGCAGAGCTCATGCAAAATGCTAAAAGCAGTAATAGATTTTTCTGTCTCATTTTTAGTTTGACTGCATTAGTAGCTATTTTGCGCTAAGGTTAATAACTGCACGTTCCTTTTGACTGCCTGTTACATTACTTAATTGTCACCTAAGCTGGATCCCAGATACTCCAGTCATGTCAATTGCTATTTCTCTTTTGCTCTTTCTTACATTGCAAGCATGAATTATTCAAAGCCTATGATGGGCACAGCCTTTGATCTTCCCTGAAGACAAGTTTTAGACAGCTAGAGAAAGAGTGACTTACAATCCTCTGCCTAACAGCCAGTGTTTAGTGTGCAGCCCTGAATGTTGCTTAGATGGTGACCTTAGGCTCAGGAAACCTAAATATTGTTGGGTTTTTTAAACTTCTGGATGAAAAAACTATTAATTAGAGCTTTATTTCCTTACCAGTATACAAAGCAAAACCACGAGTCTGGTTTGAATTGTCAGCATCAATTACTAACTTCTAAAGGAGGTGTAATAGAAATGATACCTGACTGCCATTCTTCATTAAGTGCACTTTCACTGCTGGGGTTATTTTCATCTCCTTCATCTGGCTCGGTACCATTTGTTCTGCATTCCATGACATTAGCCTTTAAAGTAGACTCCTCCTCTTCACTGAATTCCTCACTAGGCTGCTCCCTAAGCAATTGTTCCATTGAGGCCCGGAGCTCCTGTAAATCTGTATCTGCCTCCCCAGACATGCTAAAAGCAAGCCAGAGAAAGTTTAGATGATTAATATTTCACAAGACAAACCCTGTAGGAAGAACTTACTACTTTTGTTAAGCCAACAAATGGGAAATGTAGGTGGAAGGAAGAAAACAAAACCAAAAGAAGGAATATTTGGGTCCTCAGTCCAACAAGATTTCAGCACTGACAGCATTCTATCAGGAGAGACACAGGTTTAGCTAAAAGGTTAGCTAAGCACGTACCAGAATGCTTCATAAAAAGATGATGACAGGTCCTCAGCAATCACCTTTATTAATAAGATCATTCCAAAATTGTTGTATTCACGCACTGCTTAGAACCCTGGCAAGCGTAACATTCCCAATGCAAGTAAAAATGTGTCTGGAGCAAAAAGAGATCTAAATCCTCTCAGAATAGATACACCAGGTAATTTTACCTCTGCAGACTGCCCAAGCTGTAGGCAATGGTTAAAAGCCAAGGTCAGATTTTGAAGCCCCTGAAATTATTTGGGGGACCTGACGGTGATCCCAGTAACAGTAGAGGGGATAAATAAATGAGATTTCCAGAACATAGGAAGAACGGAAATACTTGAGAAATCTTGATTGCTAGAAGAGTGATAGCCATCAACTTTGATCTGCTTCAGTGGAATGTGAAGTGAAGAAGCCAGAGAGAAGAGCAGCTCGGGTGAAATTTGGAAAGGAAATTCAGACAGCTACTGTGAGCACTACCTCCCATCAGCTTCTCTGTTCTCTGGCACAAGACTCAAAGTCAATGGTGATTCAATACAAAACCTGGGTTAACCTCCTGCTGGCATACTGTGTATAATCCTTAATGTCCAACAAAAATACTCCTCATCTAAGATACCTGGTACAATACTGGATAAGATGGATGTACTCACTTATCCTCAGAATCAGAGGGTCCTTCTTTGGCCTGCTCATCTTCTGTGTCATCGATTTCAAGGTTCCGTTGATGCTGCACATCTGCTACACTGGGAACATCAACTAAGGTTCTGTACAGCTTGTAAAGGTCTGGGAGTGAACATGTTCTCAACATCTGCAACAGTAATAGAAAGCCTCATTGCTAACAATCCCAAAGACAGTCTGAAGTTACCAAATACTTTACAAGGAGGGTTTTTTGGAGGGGTCTTTTTTACACTTGAAAATCGATTTCAGAACAATGATGTGTCCTGCACAGGTACTCTAATTGCTGACAGTTTGCTATCATGTCAGCTAAAAGGGAAGCACTCCTTCCACCTTTACAGGTTACAGTAATGGACACACTTTAGGAAGATTCACTGACATGCAGGTTCTGGCATTCTGCAGATTCATTTGTTGTGTTGACAGCTATCTAAAGAACAGAGATGTTGCAGTAGGTAAATTATCTATGTATGTATGCAATTACCCACAGTGTATGCATGCCAATCACAGACCATTGACAAAGGATTACTCTTTTAAAATGACATTGTATCAGTTGTCTAGGTTGGTCACTGGAAACAGTGACTTGTCTTTATGGTCTGTTTCAGGGTAGTTCCACAGTATTAAGAGACCACTGGAGTGGGCTGCCCAGAGAGGTGGTGGAGGCCCCATCCCTGAGTCATTCAAGGTCAGGTTTGATGAGCAATCTGCCCTAGGTAGAGATGTCCCTGCTTGTGGAGGGAGGTTGGAGCAGATGACCTCTACAGGTTCCTTCCAGCCTGAAACATTCTATGATACTCTTAGCAGGAAGTTCAAACTACAAGAGTAATTAGTTGCACTGGAAATAAAGCAACGTGGAAACAAAGTAACTGTTTGCTCAGTGATCTACTAGGTTTCTCTTTTAAGAAGTCCAAGAACCCCCCACCAAATAACTGAAATTTTACTAAAACCCACATAGTATTAAAAAAAATAAACAAGAAACAAGACCTAATCTGCACTAAGAAGTTTCACCAGTCATCCTCACCTTCCTGCAGCATAGCTCTGAATACCTGCATGTTCCGTGTTCACTCCTAATGAAAACTGCTACATTTCAATGGAAAAAAAGAGTTGCTCAGCTGCAATTTCTACCAGCAGAGTGCATTCATATACATGCTCAAATACCAAATCTCTGTCAGCACGTGGCCAGAATATTACTCTGGGTAAGAGCTGCAGCAGAGGTGTATTTTGTAAGCTCCAGAACATTACGTTTGCAGCTACTGTGAGGCAGCACTGAACATCCTCTTGCTGCAACCAAATGAGGAAAGGGAATTGCTGCTCTCTTTCATCAAGTCTCCTGCAGCACTATTAGCCACCACATCTGTTGCTTTTCTCCAAGCTCTCTGCTATTACGTAGAGCTCATCTGGTAACTGCATTAACAATTCTATGACAAACATGAACAAAACACCTGCCAAGATGACATACTGAAGCAGTTCATATTGATATGATGATGAACTTCACTATAAAGTGTGTGTATTCCTTTCTACATTTGATAAGGGTACAAAGAAGTTTTATCTTCCCCCTACTCACAAGTTAGCTTTTCTGTAATCACAGCCAAACAGTTTCATAAACGAGGGAAGTTAATGATAAACTAACTCAAAAATTAGTCTCAAACTAATCAACATTAGAGTCATAAATCTATTTATGTGAATATATGGGTCTGGGAAAACAGATGCAAGATTGTCATCAAGAAGCTTTATTTTCCCACAGATGCAAAGAGCACTACCCCTGCTATTATGCTGCCTGGCAATGCATCGACAGATGTTGTTCAATATTCAATTCATCATCCACAGTGCAACTTCTTACACTTTGGCTGGGAGCCAAAAGAAGAATCATTCTTCCTTATGTGGCATTACAGCACCTAGGAAATCCTCTACCAGAGACTGACTGGATGCCACGGGGGTGTGCAGATTTCAGAGAACCCTTGCCACCACTGTTTCTCCAAAAAGCAGCTGCTCTTCCACACTTCCCACTTTGCACCCCGGTGAGTATTGCACGTAACTGAAGGAGTCTGTTTAAGCTCCTGGTTCCACAACTCTTCTTAAAAAAAAACCCAAACCATATAAAGCTTCATTCCATCATCATACACTTATTTCACAGACTATGAGCTGCCACTCAACCCTGTGTTGCTGGTCAGGAAATGCCTTTGAGAAAGCAGCTATAATTCCATTCACTCTTCTTCAGTCTTCCTGCTGCACTGCCAGAACCTGTGACAGTTGGTTAAATCCTGCAGGAAGAACACTCAACCACTCAGCTGCCAGAAGTGAGAAGACAACTTTGCTAATCTGTTTAGTGTTTGTGTTTATGATGGCAAGGTAGTGAGGAGTCTGAAGAAATGCACAAATGGAAGGAAACATAGAGGGGAAGTGAGCCATTGCCTCGTGAACTGCCTCAGCTGTGCCTGAGAGAAGTGGAGGCATTCCTTCCTCCATAAACACGCGGCCACAGAGCGGTGAAAGCAGAGACTCTGCCAGTCCTGCTGATACAATGAACACAGTGCAGCCAAAGTTCAGGGCAGACATGGCTTGACACAAACACCTGCTGAAACACTTATGCCATCCCTTCTAGCCTCAGTAAGGAAACAAGAATAGTACCACAGAAAAACAAGTATTCCCTTTTAGTTTCTGAAACTTGCCTTTGGGTCGTTTGCATCAAAAAGCCCTGTAGAAAGTCCAATCAGCAGTGAACTTTTGCCTTTAGTTTTTGCTGGTGATATGGAACGTGACCGAGGTACAAAAGGCTCTTCCTGTGAAGACTGAGCTGACAGCAGTGGCGAGGCTGTTGGCAGAACTGGGGGCTGCATGACCCTCTGGAATAAGGGCTCGGGTTGTGGAGAGTCGCTGGAACAAGTTTCTGATGGGGTAAAAGAAAGTCTGTTACAAATCTAAATAGATTAAAACCCCAGTCTCTTAAGATAAAGGTAACTAAAGTGAATGAAACTAATTTGTTTGTTGTACAATTCAAGGGGAAAACACCACTGTGAGAGTATTAAAGTATTAAATTGAATTATTCTAGTGAATAGATTGTAATGGGAAATGTTCCCATTTTAACCTGTTGAGAATATACAGCCCTCAGCTATGGCCAGTTCTGTTCTCATGCCTTCTAGTTTCTCATTATCCAGTCCATGCTGGAAATGATGATGTCACCCGCTTACATCTGTTGCTCCTTGTCTTATACTAGATTTCCTCAGAGCTACATCAACATAATTCAACCAAAGATGGGGAAAACCCCCAAACTGTTTGCTTAGGCCACCCATAAATAGCTGCAATAGTATCACTAATGATGCTGACAATATGCTGGTATATTTTCTATTCTACTGTAAAATATGCAGAGCTTCTGAAGTTAAGCTCTTCTGAGGAGCAAGCACTTGTATGTGATAAAGATAAAAGATTATCATTAGCAGCTGCTGAAAACACTGGGGGTTTTATCCAAGCTGCAGCTTAGTACATATTTGAGATAGCTATAAACAAAGCAACACTTCTATTAAGTAAATAGCCAGATTTCTTAACACTTCAAATAGTCATTTTAAAAGGTTGTAGTGTTCAGACACTTGACATTCATTTTCAAGTATCAGTGAGGGCCACTGCCTTGTTCATCTATACATGGTTTAGCTTTGATGTTACATGATTTCTTCTGAAGTGGTAAAAATAACACTCACATTTGTCTTCCTAATCCAATCAGAAATTTTCTTTTTAGAAATAGGAACTAAAAAAAGGAAAATGAAAACAGCAAACCTGTTCTTTCAAGGTTAGTGAACAAGTGAGAAGGGATGGTTCAAACACTGCCTATCACTAGCTACAAAACAAGAGACTTCACCCGACCTTCAGGAGCTTCCTTCTGTGGCTGCAGCTCATCAAGCGCTAGCTTCTCAGAAGCCACCTCATCTCTTCTGTCGTGTTGTGCCCTGTTATAAAATATCACATCCAGGGGAAACACCATGTAAAAATAGTCATTAGTCTACTGAAAAAGTCACCAAGGGCAATAAAATGAACAAGGCAGCCAAGCAACAAATCTTTAGCCAAGCTTAATGTTTTAACTGATGTACACAAGACCTACTCCGTTAAAGCTGGTTGAACTGGAGGGAGAAAGGGATCAGCAGATGAGTACTTACATATCCTCCTTGTCTTTTACCCATGCTTCATTAAGAGTGACAGGAAACTCCTTACTCTGGTCCTTTCTATCTTTTTCTGTTTCTTCCAACACCTCTGCTTCCAAATCATCAGGTTCTAAAATAAATAAAATCACATACCTCATTGAAAATGAATCCACAACAGTAATGACAGAAAGCTGGAAGAGACTCTACATCTTAAGATTACACTGAAATCCTTCAGCTTTAATAACTTTCTGCATTTTGTAGAAATAACTAACTGAAGTTTTGTAGAAATAACTGAAGGTTTGTAATCCCAGAGCTAAAAATGTGTTTCTGATAGAAGAGCTCCAACACACTATGCCTTCTAAAAACCTCAGTGGCACTCTCCCAGATGTCAGCAAGGTGCTGGTATCATACAGGAGCAAAAATTCCAGCACAACTGAGGGGGAGAAACAAGCAAAATAATCCCAGCAACAAAATATTTGAAGCTCTTTAGAATTCCACTTGTATTTTAGAGAGTTTTTTATTAGCAAACAAAAAACCGTGAATTTACAAAATATATTAGTGAATCAAATTAGAACCCAGGCATGGAAAGCACTTGGAAACACTCCCTAAAAGGTGTCCATAAAGCACTGCACATTACTCAGGGGAATATACAGAAGTATACAGGATCATTACTTCCCTCACTGACCTGGCCAGGAGATTGTAACTGGAATTACTAGGGAAGTGACCTACCATCCAGTGTAACAGGGCTGGTCTGCACCTGGGGAGGTCCAGCTCTTGGGGATTCCTCCAGTACAGTTACATCAGACTTGGTGACACTAACTGGGACTGGAGATGGAGCTCTGGCAGTAGGCAAAGCTTTCTCTTCCTTCTCCCCTGAGGAGGGCTGGTGGACTCCTTCAAGAAGTACTCCTGCAGTACCTAACACAAAATTATGCTGTTATTTAAACCCTTCAGTAATAAACTACAACGTGACTACAAGGTAAATTGAGATTTTTTTGTTTCTTTAAAGAAAAACAGAATAGAAAAGTTTACATGCTATTATGAAGAGTTACAATTATTATGAAGGGGAAAGCTAGAAATATTAAAACTGGAATTTTACTTACTACAGTATCATTAATATGAGTTTATACTTAAATTCTTTTGTCCTTGGAGAGGACAAAAAGCAGGAGTTGACAAAAAAAATCCACGGATATGATAAGTCACATGCTAATAAAAAGTTTATAGGACCTATCTTCAGTGGATGACATCCTTTCAAAAAACCAGACGTGCTTTTATCAATAAAAAGTCCAAGACTTCTCAACAAAATGAAGATCCTTCCCCTTCAGCTCATCTTTCTTACTTCCTTACCACTTCCACTGAGTTAGAAATATTTTGGTGTCTTTCAGTATCAGCTTGTGCTGACTTTTAGAACATTCAGAACTGAGTCAGCACCCAGAAGTGGAAAGCAAGAGCGAGGACAGAATAGGTTTCTATAACTTCAGAATTCTTTTCATCAGACAAAGTGCCAGTCTGACAGTTCCTGCACTTGCAGTGCAGACAATCGACCAGCTGTGCTTACCATTTGTCACATCTAGTTCCTCAAGTAAGTCAGTCTGCAGCTGCAACTCTGCTTCTCCTAGGATCTTCAGGACTGAGTCCGTAGGGCTTTTGCCCCACACTTTCCTGTGGGGTTCACCAATATCTAACCTAATTACTTCCCCCAGAGTTTGACCTGTTGGGACACAAACACAAAGAGAAAAACTTTTAGAAAAAAGAAACTTTTATTCCATTTCTATATAATAAACAAAAAAACCCCAGCCTCCACAAAACTAGCAGCTACATGTCACCCCACCCCAAGTCAGACAGCCTACATACTGTGCTCAAAAGTTGAGTTTTTCTGCTGCCAATTCCCCTGAGTAACAGGAGTTACTCAATGCCAGTGAACATCTGCACTTAAGAGCAGCAACAGATCTTTTCATCAGTTCAGGCATTCTAGAGAAATGTTCAAAACTGGCATGAGATGGTCTTAATTTTACCTGAAATGGGAAACTAGAAAGTCTCCTGTCCTGCTATCCGTTGAAATTTGTTCCTGCTTTTTCTCCTTCTAAGGAGAATACAGGATATAAAGCAACAACAAAGAATAGAGCAAGAGAAGTTTCTCGATCTTCTAATATCCTAGCCATCTAAACCTACTGGGCTGTGAAGTCATGGTCTTGATGGCTATTTTTAGTACAGCTTGAAACAGACCCTTACTAAGACACACTGAAACCAGGGAAAAGTCTTCCATCTAAAAGACCAGAGAAGGCTGATAGAAAATTTGAAGAGGCAAGCTTGATTTAAAGAAAGAAAAATGCTAGGAAGGGTGCAATAGAAGAAACAGATATAAATTGAGAAAGCCCCCTGTTTTTATTTTTCTACTGATAACATAAAAGGATTTTGAAGTTACATAAGGAACTTTCACACAGTAAGAGCTTTTTAATCTTTCTGTTAAATTGGTGCCTTTTTGTAAGGCACAAGGAAAGCTCAAAGAAAGTAACCATGCATTTAATTAGGTAACTATTGAAATTAGGAAATTATTTCTTCAATTCCTGTAAGCCATTTCATTACTCAGCCTGTGCCTTATTCCTTATTCAAGGAAGACATAACCACCTGCTTTTTAGAAGCAGATGGAATGCAACTGATAACAAGACAATAATAATAAAGAGTACCTGCTTTATAAAGCTAGACAAGACACATGGTAAACTGATTTACTAACACCATGATGACAAAATAAAAACACAAACAGACACTTACGGTCTGTTCCAGAGAGAGAATCTTCCATTGATAACTGAGCTAGAGGAACTACCAACTCAGATGCCCCAGATTCCCATTTTTTACGGTCTCCCAGAAGTGGATGGTCTTGGTGTTCTTTAGCATCTTCAGAGCCAGCTGATTCTGGGTTATTTTTACACTCCTTTTTGCCTTTCTCATCTTCTTGAGCTTTAAGATTTTCATTTAATCTTCTCAGTATTTCTCGTTTATTCTGAAATAAGGGAATACATATATCACTTACTATAGTACCTTTCTTAAAAGGAAAAGAAAAATAAATGAAACTGAATACAGCTTTACATACTTGCATTGCAAAATCTGGCTTCTTTATCTCTTCCTCAGCTTCGTGGACAGCAGTTACAGTTTCATCCTTTAAGTCCAAGAAGCATGAAATACAACATAGAAAAAAAAATTTGAGAATATTGGTAGAAATAATAGTGAAAAATCACCTCTAAAACCTTTTCATTAACAACTGCAGACAGACAGAAACAGAAGTATTTCTATTTTTCTGGGGCTTGTCAAGCACAGCATTTCATGGTCAGCTTCTGTGTTTGAACCATTCACTATCTGAAAGCTGTAAGCAAATGAATCTGACTTGTTTTGAGCAGACAAGTGAAAGTTCAGAGCACAAAACATCTAGAGATAGAGCTAGACATGACCTCTACAGCAAAATGCCACCAGACTCCAATGCTAGAAATGAGTATTCCTATAAAAGAACAAAAAAAGTGGCAAGGACGGAGTCAAGGAGCACCTGTAAAGAAAAGCAGAAGGGAGAAGACTCAACTTCAGTGATATGTAAAATAATCAAACTAAAAATGCAAGGCAAAAGTGTAGAACTTACAAACTTTGTGTACAAGGCTTGTCTTCTCCAATCTGAATTGTTCTCTGTTAATTTTTAGTGCATTATAGTCACCATCTTGCACTACTTTAAGACAAACTACATATGTGGAAAAAATGTGCTCATCATGTATTTGTCAAAACAGGTTTTGTTTATTTGTCCAGCTATCAACTGACATCTTTATTACATTTTACAGACACTATTTAGAAGCAAGTTTCACTATATTCCCAGAGCCATAGCCTTCAGGGTTGTACACAGGATTTAATCCCACACTATTCTCGAGCCCAGAAATAACTTGGGTAAAACCACAAGAGTTAGCATTCAAATTAACACAGATGTAGGTCTTAGAAACTCAACTTGTGCAACAATTCACTCATAGACTCGGTTTCACAATCATTCCTTAACTCAAGTGGTGGTAGTTAAGGTAAACATGTAAGCATTTACACTATCAGGACCCAAGATCACTAATAGAAGCCTCTAGCACTGTTTTAGACAACTAGAAGAGACAACACTATCAGATTCAAGTCTCTTAAGCTTTATATTCCCAGAACATGCCTTCAAACTTACTGAAAACAAGAATAAAATAGTCCCATCATTCAACATTTATTTTCTCCCTTCCACCAGGTTACAAACTTCTGACCTCCCCTCTTCAAGAGGCTAATGCAAATGCTGGTTAGCTGTTGTCTTCTTCCACTGATCAGGACTGGCTTGATTGAAACTGAAATTGCAGCCCAGGGTTCATCATAAGCCATTTTATTGGAAAGTGACTGAATTTATGTTTTAGTGGACAGATGTATTTCAACAGCTTCCAAGTTTGGGGGTTTTTCACTTTTTTTTTTCTTGTTTTGTGTTTAGTTGGGTGGGTTTGTTTTTTCCTTTCCTTAATTAGATGCAACATGTATCCTTATTTTTTTTTTCTACATAATCTATCCATTCTGCTAAAAAATCTTTTCAAAAATCTTTTTTCAGTAGTTTTATCCTCTTTGCAAAATACCTACCACACCCACTTCTTTCAAAGCAGAAGTCATGGAGATGACAGGTGTAACAGGCTTCACTGGAAGCTGGGGCTTAGGAAGAGCTGCTCCAAGGTCTTGTAATCCATGCACAGGACTATGTTCTGCAGCTCCCACGTGAAAAGGCACATTAGGTTTCTTTACCCCTTCTGCTACCAGCTGTACAGATTCAATTAAAAACAAATTAAATCAAATTATCTTCAAGACTTTAGACATTAAACACAGAATTATCAAACAGGGGCAGGTAAACCTTAGAAAGGAACAATAATGCCACATGTTTTCATACGAAATACAACTGCCACCTGCACATGTGAAATATTTCCAGTTGATCAGCTTCACAACATCCTGCTTTTTGTAGCAATTTATTACTAGCTGGACGTGTCATTCCACAGCACACAGAATCAAAAGATTAAGTACACTTTGGTAAGTTACAGATCATTAGTAAAATACTTAAGGTTATCCTAATGATTCTTATATTTGATGTTAAATTCTTGAACCAGGTTCTTCATTCAAGTATACCTAAGATTAGGCTTCTAATGAGGGAATTCTGACTGACAGAGGCTCTCCTCAGTTTCAGCAGACAAACTACTTATCTAAGCTAGAAAAACCCCCACAGTATAGGGTTTCAGCTATACAGAGATAGGTTACTACATACTTTGACTGCGTGTAACAGATTTATTTTCTTACATGTTCTTCCCACGCTCTCTTCTCCCTTTCATATGCTTCCTTTCTCTTCTGCTCTAACTGTTCTTTCAGAACAGCAGCTCGAGCATTTGCTTGGGCCTGTAGTAAACAAACAAGCAAAGAAGGACCAATTTAAACCCATAAAAAGCATCAGGACCCCATTCCAAGGAATATTTTAAAAAGCAACCTTCTTGGATTACTTCAGCTTCCTTCCTCTCTCATTACTGTACAAGTGTGAAGGGAGGACTCTGCTGACACTCAGAATCACCACACGAGTGTAATAAATAACTGATCTTCTAGGTTGAACAAAACAGCAGCACCTCAAAACCTAATCACAGGTCTTGATCTGCATGGTTATATTTTTACTGTGCATAGTAATCTTGAACAGAGTCATGTAAAATTAGCATCTCTACTTAAAAGTAGATTTGATGCCAAATGCATTAATCACAAAGTATTAAATATTCAGTTTAAACTTGACAAACTTAGTCAACATAAAAAGCATCAGTTATTGTTTCCCCTCTAGTTTTAATTTTAGGGGTGAGGTTAGCTTGTTTTTACATTGCTCTTGGCAGATGATGGTGGCAAAAAATAAACACAGAATCTAGTAATACTTTCTATGTATTGTATGGTAGAGAGAGTTACTGATGAAAGAACACTACAGAGAATAAAGTTCCAGTCAAACACTGAATTTCTGTGAAACACATTTACTTGAAATGTACCTCGTCATGGGGGCATATAGCTCACCTTGCAATCCACAGATAGCCCATCTCAGCACATGTAAGGAGCTTTGCCTTCTTTTATTATTTTAACTACAGTAGCTGTTATTTATGTATGTCCCTTTCAGTACCAAAATGCTCTTTTAAAGAAAACCAAGAGAGAAACCTCCAAGGCCAGGGGTAGGAAAAATCCTTGACTGGCTACACTTGGTCACAACAGATTTTAAAATTGCTGGGATAGAGCAGTTGAATGGAGCTGTTACCTCAACACAGTTAAAATACAAACTACAGATAGCAAAATGAAATGTAAGAGACTTCAGGAGATACGAAACAAATCTGCAAACACTTAGTTCCCCCTCCTCCCTCCCCACAATTACCTTCTGCACTTCTATCTTTTTGCGTTTCATTTCTGCTTCCTCACTTGATTCTTGTCCATCAGAACTGGCTGCTTCACTCTGCAAAGGAATGATAATTCTCTGAGGGCTCTTAATTCATGCATTGAAAAGCTGAGTGATAAAAGTGACTACTCGGATCATTTGGACTGACTGTGGTCTCATACAGGTCATAACTTCACTAGGGAACTCCTCACTCAAATGTAATGTGTACTTGGACAGCATTTCACATGTGAGTTTAGGAGGGGTTACTTGTATGGTTCTGGGGTTTTTGTGGTTGGTTTTTTCGTGTTTTGGTTGTTGCTGTTGATGTTTTGGTTTGTTTTTTTTTATTATGAAGCTTTCACGAGGCAGGAAGAAAGTAATATGCCTCCTGTTGCATGTGAATATATAAGCAGGTAATCACCTGAGGAAACCAAAACACTCTGCTAAGACAAATGGAACGGAAAAAGAAGAACAGGCAGGAGTACAAGATCACACACTAGGTTAATGAAGATAGAAACAAACTCTGGACTATACTTACTACACAGATTGGCNACTGTTCTGCCTTTCATCCCCACCTGGGTGTTCCTGACTCCTGCACCAGAATCCAGCTCCTGAACACAGTTCCCATCTTACCCTGGGCCCAGGCTGGGACTCCCCCAGTGCCTGCTCCACAGCANCTGCTTCCTCACTTGATTCTTGTCCATCAGAACTGGCTGCTTCACTCTGCAAAGGAATGATAATTCTCTGAGGGCTCTTAATTCATGCATTGAAAAGCTGAGTGATAAAAGTGACTACTCGGATCATTTGGACTGACTGTGGTCTCATACAGGTCATAACTTCACTAGGGAACTCCTCACTCAAATGTAATGTGTACTTGGACAGCATTTCACATGTGAGTTTAGGAGGGGTTACTTGTATGGTTCTGGGGTTTTTGTGGTTGGTTTTTTCGTGTTTTGGTTGTTGCTGTTGATGTTTTGGTTTGTTTTTTTTTATTATGAAGCTTTCACGAGGCAGGAAGAAAGTAATATGCCTCCTGTTGCATGTGAATATATAAGCAGGTAATCACCTGAGGAAACCAAAACACTCTGCTAAGACAAATGGAACGGAAAAAGAAGAACAGGCAGGAGTACAAGATCACACACTAGGTTAATGAAGATAGAAACAAACTCTGGACTATACTTACTACACAGATTGGCTCTCAAATGAAACTTTTTTTCAAAAACTAAATTGACTGATTGCTTCCAAGGGTGCTTTGGGTTATTCAACAACTTAGAGGTGTTCATTCTTGTCCTGGTTTGAGTGAGAACAGAACTAACTTTGCTCAGTGATTTTACTTCTCAGCTCAGTTCTTCCAACTCCCTGCACTGTCTGCAGTCAGCAGCCTGTTTTCCCAGNGGTTTATATTCCATTTTTATTATTCTCATTAAAGCTGTTGTAGTTTCCTTTTCTAATGTTTGAGTCTCTCTCCCTTTTTCCCTTCCTCTTCCCCCTTGGGAGGAAGGGGGTTTAACAGAGAGCATCTGTTACAGGTCTAGCAGGCTGCCCTGACTCTAAACTGTGACAATTCTGAATCTACTTATGAATATATTACTACATTATGTTTGTAATACAACAGAATCAAAATATTTTGGAAAACTTATGTTGGAAAAAAAGTGTATTGATTAAGCTGAGCTCAGACCAGGAACTTCTAACTTTAATCCTGATCTACAAAATGTATGAAAACAATCACTTCATAAGCACTGTCAAAAAGTAAATTCTGGAGAAGCTCCTACAACTGAAACCAAATAGGTATAAGCATGCTAGTGTTTGATGAGAAATTCATATACTAAATTCAGATGTAACCTTATCTTGTTCATAAAACACTGTTTGTTTTACAGGGACTGAAGCTGCAACCCCAGCACTGAAATAACAAACAGATTTTGCATATTGTAGGAGATGGAAGTACACTAAATGGGGGACAGAATGAACTGTCAGAACTTGTGTCTGTCTATAAACTGACGATGAGAAAAGTGCATCCCACAGCCACCTTCTGTAAGTATTTCAGATAACCTCTCAAACCAACCTTCTCTCCACGAAGTTTTGCTCTTATCTGTTGCCGTTCATTAAAGTTTTGTAGCCGGATCTGTCGTAATCTTGCCAAGTATTCCTAAGGCAAAGGAAGGAAAGAAGCTTCAGTTATAGTGAAACTGTCTTCAGTACTGTTAACTTAAAATACACAAGATTCCACAAAAAAATAAGATGGGTGAAAAAAATACCCCACACTATTACTGTCATCATATTGGCATTTAGGGATCCCCAGAAAAATTCATATGTCATGAAAATAGAGCAAACAGGAATGTATCTTTCTCAATATTAAGCTATCACTACATTTTATAGCATTGAAATCCAGGAATAGTTATATTTATCACAACAGGATTCAGATATAGAGTCCTATCTGTAAGAATGCACATTCAAGAACTTGTCTGAGACAGACTGAGGTGGACAGCTATTATTTTGATTATTCCACACTGAAACAAAACAAAACAAACCAACAACAAACACACCCAAACTCTAGAACTGTATACAGTAAATTATTTCCTGGGAATTGATAAAGTCCTTTTATATTGTTACACAGATGAACCATGCAGGGAACGGGCAAAATCGTGCTGTTTGTGTGATGAGCAAAGTGGCAAGCATGCAGCGAGCGTACCTCTTCCTCCTTGTTTCTGGATTTCCTTCCTCTTGCAGAAAGGGGCCTGCCTCCATAGGTATCTGCCACGTTTTGCAGTGTACCCTGTTTGCCATTTAATGGTATCAAATTTAAGGTGGCTTAGGGTAGTAAAATTATCTGCTTTATCTGGTAACTATTCACTCATAAAGCCAAATCCATCAATGATCTGCAGTCCTTCCAAGTGAACCAATAACCCTTTTGCACTTACATGAAACACAAAAGTTGCAACTAAAAATCATGAGCAACCAAAGAGACTAGAATTAAATTCTGACAGGCACACGTTTTTCAACATATGGGCTATATAAAAATTGTGGCACAGAGCTGGCACTTCTCCCATTGTTGTGCCAAGCCTAAAATAAAAACGGAATCTTTGTATGTTCTTAGATTAATCTTTTTCCAGAGTGATGACTTTTTAAAGAGTATACTATAAGATCCAAACTCCAAAACTAATAAAATACTTATTACATCTAACAAGCTGTATTAAATGTGTCTAATACATATGTAGTCATAGCATGTAGTCTCAGTTAGTGTGATGTACTCAGTGCCTGAACTGTCACCAAAAGAATTCAGCCTCTGAAGAAGTCCCATACAAAATAGCACAAGAATCATTTAACTCCAGGTTTCCTGCTTGGATTGAAGTCCAAAATATTTAAATTATTTTGTTCAAGATATACTGTAAGACTGCTGAACAGGTGACAAGCATGTTGATTTGTTAAGATACATAAATGACAGGAAGCATACGTGTGGTAGTTACACAGACCTCCTGCCTTATAGGATAGCATGGGGTTAGCTTTCTCAAGCTTGAGTAAAGAACCATCTGTAAGTAAACACTCCAGTTAAGTTCTTGATAGGGAGCACTGGCTAAAGACTCTGAGACTGGGGAAAAAAAAGAAATCAGTAACTCAAGGAAACAGCACATCTCTGCATGTCTGTGGTTTAGTAAGTGGGAGATAGTGAAGAAAGTAAAGGAACCAGCCTGTGGACAAGAAGTACATTCATGAGAACTCAAATTCTGGTTTCAACTTGAGCATTAAGTCATACAAAATGGAAAGGAATATTTTCCAAATTTAACTTTGCTGAAAGTATTTGGGTTTACTTTTAACTTTTCAATGCATGTTTCTGGTCTTTACAAAACCTGTGTGGCACTATTCGAGTCATCTCATTGTTCTTCATTCACGTTAGTTCTGGTGTTTTCATCAGGCTGGGGGAGATTTAGATCACTGCTCTCAAACAAGAAAGAAACTGGGAGCAAGATTTTTGAGAGCTGATTTTCTTTCTGTACATTAGCTTTTGCTAAGTTGCTTATGTTAAAATTTTCAAAGGCCAGGACTCGGTGAAGCAGCAAATCAGGTCAGCAGCTGTCTTGAAGAAGAGATGACAAACTATCATCAACTCAACTACTGAGTCAAGCTTCAGACTGTTGCTTGAAAACTAGAGTTGACAACAACTCTATTTAACAGAAGCTGGGTAAATTAGAGTGAGTCATTCGATTTACAAGTCTTTATACAACAAAGAGCTGCATGTTTGTTAATGATTGCTGGGGATTTCTCCTCTCGGATCATCATGGTCTGGACAATAATCTCATCCCTACATAAGAACTACTGCCAGCTAGTCAAGTTATTTTCCTGCACCAACAGAAGGAAGCTGCTGAGAAGATAGATCTGGAAGTTACTTTGGCAACTGTTCAGTAACCTCCCTGTTTTAATCTGGCAGCCAGTTAAGAATAAAACATTGGGGGTGAGCAGAATACATTAGAGAAACAAACTGAGTTCTTGGGTATCCTGCATTACTGATCTCATACATTTCTGTTAATGCCAACAAAGTTAAGAACAAAATGGACACAAGTACTGCTGCTGACTTGTCTAAGAAGAGGCAATCTTAGGAAGAAGTGTTCACTTTTTCAAAGTTATTTACTGGTCTTGGAAGTTTTAAGAAACAGAACCATAGCTTTATAATGATTTAAAACTAGCCCAAGGATACTTCAACATAAAGCAGTGAATCCAGGTATCTCAGAGCTGTTTACTGTAAGTGAAATAATGCCCGAAACAAAGAGCTGGCTGTAAGTCATGATCTGATGTTCAGATGGAACTCAGGAGATGCTTCTGTAAATCTGCAGCGGGTCTCATCTCACTGCAGTGCCAGCACAGTTGAATTGCAGCAGACAGAGCAATATTGTGACTTGGTTGTACAGGAATGGTGTGAAAAAGCACTCCAAAAGCAAGCCTCTCCACAGTCTGAAAACACAGAGCTCAACCACACAAAGCCCTAGTGCAAATGAGTCATTTCCAAGGTACCTTGACAGCAAAATAAACTTCCTATGGGAACATTACCTTTAGAACTGCAAGCATAAAGCACCAAGAACATTTTGTGACACTGTCCACTAATTAATCTCTGACGAGTAAAGGTTTTAAAACCACAAATCTTGACACAGACTTCTTTAATACCTTCTCCACAAGCAGGATGTGTCTTTGTAAAACACACCGCTGTAGCTGATTGTTGGCTTTATCAGTTCATGTATCAAACCATTTCAGATTCAAGCTACTGAATGATTAAAGTTTAAATTTAACCACAACGTTAAAGCTGTGAACAGAATAAAACGAAATTAAAAAATCTAAGGAAGTGTTCTAAAATTCACAATATCAACTTAGACACGTGCAAAAAAAAAGATACTTTGCTCAAATTTACTGTCCTGAGAAATGTATTGCACAATTCTGTTATATTTGTATAAATTCAGTAACAAAAATGCCAAAAGACCTACCTCACATTCTCTTTTTTTTTAAATACAGGAAAATATTTAGCCAACCTTTCCTGGTTATGCTGCTACTTCATTCATAATTTATTCATAAAGCATGCTGGAAGAGTGAAGGAAGATAGGAAGCTCAGATTCCATACCATGTGGCCCTCAGCTCGAGCTTTGTTTTCCATGGCTTCTCTCTTCCGTTGCCAGAATTCTTCAACTTGCTTTGCTCTATCTGCAGCTATCCATCCTTTCTGCCTGAGTAATTGCAACACAGCGCGAGATGAAAGTCTCTGAAATACAACTCTCAAACCCCTCCCTGCATTTATTCTAACTAGGGGACACACACACACACAAAATAATGCTCTGTGAGAAAGGCATCTTCAAAAAATGCCTTTCATCAGCCAAAACACAAGTCAGACTTCCAGAAAATGGAGGAAAACAGGCTCAGCTAAGCTGAGAACACAGTTTTTTATCAAGCCAAACAAACCCAACACACTATAGTGTCCTCCAGATCCTGGTCATCATGACAAAAATGGATCTCAAAACACAATCCCAGGGTGATTATTTCTGGAAATGTCTCAGCTTGTTTTCATCATGGTTATAATTTCAGAAAAAGAGGGCTCCTTCAAGGTTTCCCTTCAAAGATGAGCAAAAACTCAGCAAGTGAACCAGTCAGAAAGGTCAGTACTGCACCAGTGCTTCCAGACTGACGTATGTTTGAAGTAAGAGGTTGTATCACTTAGAGAATTAGTACACTCCTAGTATTCTCAGAGGTTTTGGCAACTCCTTTAGGGGATGATCCTGGGGATTTCTGTTTGTTTTTGAAGAGATGGTGAGGGAATTTTCCTACCTTAGAACTAGCTAGAACAAGATTTTTTTTTCGCCCCTCCCATGTTTTATCCCAGGCCAGGGAGGTTCTTAGGCAGACAAGAAGGCTATGTTCAGGTTACTCTCAGCATCTGGCAAGTCTCCTAGGACATACATATGGTCATTTTGTAGAGGAAGCAGTTTCTGACTAAGCTGGTTAGAAGAGGACGCGGAGGAAGCTTACTATTAAAAGAAAATAATAATAATAATTAAAAAAATCACTAAGAAATAGTGTAAGATATTCTAACAAATAGTACAATGATGAGGGAACCCCCTTTTCAAGGCTCCCCTAGCCTTGTTTGACTGAGGAGTACCAGGGGTCCACGAACAGGCAGGAAGAAAGTGGAATAAGCTGACAGCAATGACCCATCAGGCTGAGACAGTTAAAGAAATAATCATCATGATAATTTCACAGTACAGAACCTACTGCTAGTGATTAATAAATTAATTAGCTCACTAATTAAACATCCTTGCATCTTGTTTGGGCTTTTTTCTCCTGTCCCCTCCCTCCCACCCAAAAACCAAGGAAATGAAATATTTCCATATGCTACAAAGCATCAAGAGGAAGCCTGAGATGAGACTGCTTTGATACAGTAAAACACATGCTGTAGATGCTCTGCAAAGGCAAGGTGATCCATGTAGGTGTTATCAGTAAAGAAAGAAACACTTGATAAACTTTGTATAAACATATTTGACTCACTACAAGATATTTACTGCAGCTGTTCATTTCAGATGCACTCAGTTGGTAGTGAAATCTGTCAAAACCTGTCATATATCTGAAGTTTAGCTTACAGTGTTGGAGGAGAGGTGCTTCTCAAGCAGGCAAACAAACAACCTACCTACTTGTCTCAAACCAAATCCACAGGAAAATGTTATTTTAACTAAATTTCATGAAAATGGTTTTCCTTACTCTAAAGCCAAGTGAGTTATTTTACCAACTTCAGCTAGATTTCTTCTGGGCTGCATTTCTGTTCAAGAGATGAGTTTTAAAGACTGTTGGTGTTGAATCCATTTAGCTTTGTGTTAGTAGCAATAATGCAATCAGAAAGATTGCAACTTGAGGATTTCTCAACTTCTTAAATGTAGCCTCTAAATTACCTATCTTTAAGAAAGTGGCAATTATTTAAATTACTTGTTTGAGCTAAAAATCCTGAACACTAATCTTTATATTTCACTTCCAGCTGAAAGAATGAAGTGCAAGAGAGAAATACTGCTAGGCTAGAGAAAATGAAATTGCTTCTAGGTAATAAAGTACAAATAATTAAGTTTTAAATGTTAAGAAAGCACCTCAATTTCAGGCTAAAGGCAATCCAGTTTATAAATAGGAAACAACCAACCCTCTACCTATTCTGAAACTTCTGCATGATATCTTCATGGGGTGCTTCTAGCTTTGTGTATTTGAGAACTTCTGAGGCAGTTTCTCTTCATGATGTCCATGTTATTAATAATTTTCAGGTCTCTACTGTAGTTCCTCTCAATTTCTACCCACTTAGAACAGTTTATCCACGTGTAACCAAGTATCATTTAATTTTGTTGAATGCATGAGGCAGTGTTTCCTAGTGCAGGGAAGATTTGAGGATTGGGGCACTCTGTGCCAAGCACTGAGAATAAACAGAGGAGGATGGAAAGGTGAGCCCACACCAGCTGGGTCAACACACCTTCCAGTACCAGGCTGTACCAGGAGGAGCTTTAATTAGCTCACAACAGCCCAAATTATATTTTCCTATAGATGCCAAAACATAAAACTGAGTCAAATCAGTTTAGAAAACCTAGTGTTTTCTCTGTCCACTTTCTTTTCCTTACATTAACTCCATTTATTTCTTCCTCCATGGGATACATCACTGGACCTACCTGAACAAGTTTAAATAATGCATGAGAAAATTTGTCCAAGAAAGTTAGGAATGCTTGGGTGCTAAACTTCTAGGGGAAAAAAAAAATTACATTTTTCCATTTACTGCTCACAAGTATGGACATGGTTCTTTGGGCAACATGAACAGATCTGAAGGAAAGCAAAGAAGTTTTGAAGAAGCTACTTGAAAAAATGAAATACTTTAAAATAAATACTGCTTTATGATTTCTTTTTATATATAAAAAAATATTCAGTTAATAGTAACTGAAAACAGCAAGCATCACTCCATTAGAAGTTGCACACCTGGCATTTACATCTTGATGAAGAAATCTCCTAGAAGTTTTCCGCTGATAATAAAGAGGAGCTAACAACTCTGGGAGCAGTCTAGACACTCTCAAACACGTAGATATAGAGAAAGCAATCAGATTGAGATGACAGGAGAAGGAAGCATCTTGGCAGGTAACACAAAAAGTGGAACTATGAAAACAGCAAAGGAGAAGGCTTATTATGTTATCTGTAACTGCATTAAGCCAAGAATTTTGGCTGAAATAGTTTAGTTGCATTTTTTAGTAGTCCACTTTTTCCACTCCAGGGGAAAGCCCAGGTTTCCATTGGTTCTAAAGTAACTGTGGTCTGTAAGGGACTAACACAAACAGGCAGCACAGAACCAATGGACAGAGAGAGTTTGAGACACGTCCAGCTACTAGGTGAAACAAGACAGAACAAGAATCTCACATGGAGGGACAGATTTACGGAGTATCATAGTCCAACCTGTTTGCATGGGCTTGTTTAGACACCTCCTTCAATCTTTTCGTTTTTTTCCTAACTGCACCAGCATCAGGTAAATGGTGATGACCTGCAGGCCCCTTAGGAACTCCTGGACGTATTCCAGGTGGAATTCCTCTGTAGATAAACATGTACAGTAACTTCCATTACTTTCATCTAAGGCAGAAACATGCAGCTTCTAATGGAAGGTAGCCATACCTCTCAAAAACTTCTCGGCCTTGTACTTTCACCCTCCATTTGGCATCTCTCTCTTCAGCTACTCTAATGTTTTCCTTCTGCTGTTGCATCTGGTCAAAAATAGCATGATAGTGTTCATATTGTCCTCTGGAAGACACAGGAAAAGGACCAACACCACCTCCACCGCCGTAATATGGTGCCTGCAAAGCAGAAAGGGTAGGGTGCAAATCTCAGTTACTGGTTCTAACAAGCCTTCACCAGATTCATCTCTTCAACAAAATAAAAGCATTAATATATCCTGCAACAATTCTGAATTGGTCCTATTGTTATTCCTGCCGTTCCCCTATTCTAACAAACTAGAAAACCAGACAAATTAAAAACTTGTTTTCCTGTTAGCACACCAGAGTAACATAACATGTTCCCTCCCTCCCATACCAGGCTAGCTATACATGAGACATCTGTCACACATTCTGGAAGTTACTGGTGACAAATCCACTGAAGTCTAACTGGAGATAGATGTTCTTTCTACATGGCAAAAATCAAAGTTTTAGCACAAAAGCTAAAAGCCATACAGTATTAACTGAAGTACCCTTAAATGATTTGTAGCCAAACACCCATTTCTTCAGGAAGCTGGAAACTGTTAAGCACACTTCTAAGGTAGCTGAATGGAATTAAGTGCAAATTTATTTGTGAATCCCCACTGTTACCAGCCTATCATTTGGTTTCATCACCAGAACTGAGGTGCTTCCCTACTAAAACTCAGATCAGGGGAACATCTACCACAAGCGACTGCTTCATGCAAATTAGCTTTGTCATTCTCAAAGAATTAGAATGCCTACAGAACCTTCACATGAAAACAATAGTAATTAAAAAAAAATAATGTGGCAAGCAGCTGTGTACAGTAGTAGCCAAGGATGGATGCAGAAAATGTGAAACTGGCAAAGTAAGGTTAAGGTTGTCAGCACAAGCATAAAAATGTTCCCTTGACATCCTGGGGGAAGCAGTTAACAGCCCATGGCAGTGAGTCTATGGACTTTGCTTTACCAATAGTGTCAATGTTCCTTCCAGAGCAATCGGAAGCATCTTAAATGAACTCAGGTAGGTTAGTGCAAATGTGACACATTTAAGATTGCCTACTTAGGAGGTCTTGAACAGATCGTTTGAAAACGGAATTCAGCTCACATGCTGAGTCTCAGATGCTCAGCTCCCATCAATAGCTCCTCATAATCCCTAGGATAGAATACTAACTGAAAGCTTTATCCAGGCATTCAAATGAATACGCAGCTATGTTGAATAAAAACTTACTACACAGGATGAGAGTTTCTACAAACAGAAGAAAAAGTCTTGCCTTGGACACTATTCAAGGATTAACCTATCATTATTAGAGCTTATGTTTCACAAGGATATTCTAAAGAAATAGTCCAATCAATCTCCAGGCAAATGCTACAAAGCAGCTGCTCATCCACTCTGCAGAACAGTTACAGCTCCTGCTAAAGTGACAAACCCAAAGCCAGATCCTTGCCACTTCTTTCTCTGCTTGACGTCAGCAATTAGGTGCCAGCAACTAATCCAAAAAGACAACAGGAAAAGCAAATCAAGCAGTGCATGACCCTGCTGTGCCTTCCTTGCATTACTGGAAACCTTGAACAATGCTCTTTGACAGCATCAGCAGGAGTTGCTGCATACACCACTTTCATGGTGGAAAAAGGAAAAGGATAAATAATTAAGTGAAGGACACTATAATAGCCCATGGAAATATGGAGTGATGATAACCTAGTAGCCTGCAATAAGATTTGTACTAACCTATCCAGTTTAGAGAAGACACTGCAACAAATTTTAAAGCATGTCTGGCATGACATTTTGCACTCAGTGAAGACATACAGCCACCAAACCCCTGCTTCCCTAGGTAACTCAGAATACTGACACCCATAGAGCTGTAGCTACAGCAGTTTATAGGTCTGCAGTGTCTAAGAACCTTGCAATACAACTCTCAGAGTTAATCAGAAACATGTTTTCAGGAATGTATGCAGCTATCATCCAAACATGATGAAGCCAATATATTGTGGTATATGGCAGCTGGTGCCTGTTGTTTTCATCTCCAGAGAGAGATAGAAGGACAGCAGAGGAACCAAGTGATGGTTTTTTTTTAGATTTTTCCACTAAATCATCACCTAAAGTCTGCTATGCTTCAGTTGCTTTATATTTAAGCTTTACTTATGTGATGGGTAATGCACCTCCAAATACAAAGTCTATTTTGAAACTATATATTTAATAAGCAGCTACTGAAGCCTGGTCAACTGCTTTTTTATTCCTCATATTCTTGTACAAGGAACAGAAAATAAAACCTTCACTCCTTTTGACTCTCCTGCTCAGTCAGCTTGTTTATAAAAAACACTCTACTAAACTTGTTTAGGCCAAGTATTTCTACAAGACTCACTACCACCACAACAAATTGCTGTGTTGAAATCAATTTTCCATTGTCAGATAGATTCACACCACAGCAACACTTGAATTCCTGCACTGGCTCTGTCTGATGAAAGTACCCAGACTAACTTCATGAGACTACTTCCCACAACAGTTATGTTTCCATAAAACTATGACACACACAAATGGGAAAAAAGAAACTATCATAGGGATCATATTAAATTATGTAGTTAAATTACAGAAGAGGTGAATGGCTAAGAATTTACAACTCTCAGAAAAAAAAATTCCTAGATTTACTCAGGATTTTTTACCCCCCTCCTGAACAACTTTAGTATCTCTAAACATTTATGTTGCTAAATAACAAAGAATGCTTGAAGCAGGGGTTTTATGCTGGGGAAGAGGTCATTACCATAGTATGGGAACCTGAGAAAAGATTTCAACAAAAGAATTCAAGAACAAACTTGAATGTGAAAGAAGCTGTTCATGCATTTAGATTCAGCACAGGAAAAGTAGCGAAAGCAGGAGTGGAAAAAAAGAAAGTGGTGCATGGAAATCATTACTGCCAGAAAGAGAAGAGATTCAGAAATTTAGGAAATATTAAGAATGAAAATTGCATATGATCTCCAGAAAAAGCCAGGGACGAGAGCCTGTTACACACTTGCTCTTAAATTATCCACAGATTAATAATGGGCAACCCCAAATGTTGACCTCCAAGAGCAGATCTTTCTGAAAAGAGAAGACCATGCCAGAAAAACAAAGGTGAGGGGAACAGACTACACCACATTTCTGCATCTGCTGCCAACCTTAACATCACCACTTCCACCTGAACCAAGCACACTCCTCCATCCTTGTTCCCTGGCTCTGTTTATTCGTTCCATCTGAAGGAGAAAACAATACAGGAAAACATAATTCAAGGAATCACTAAGAAAAAATTGAACTTCACTATTAGCACATTTTAAACATATTTTACCCTTTCTTTTTCAAATCTTCTCATTTCATCTGCCTTCAGTAAACTGATCTGCAATGTGCAAGGATTAAACATGTTTAGTACCTGGGAAACTGAACTGCCCCACCTTGTTACACAACATAGAAAACACCACACTGCAAGATACTGCAGTAAAATTCCTATGCGTGGAAAAAGAAATTCTCAAGAATCTTCTTTACCTGATCTCTCTGGCGTTTTTCCTTTTCAGGCAATTCTAACCTTTTCTTTTTTGAAGGTTCCTGAAAAATAAGCATATATTTTTTGGTGTTATTACTAAGCTGTTATTCTGTCAAGTCTCTGTCAAGATAGGTTAGTGCTCCAATTGCTGGCTTGTGTCCATGAAGATTAAAAAATAATTCAAAAAAATCACTGTTATGCAAAGTTTGGGACAAAAAGAGAAGGAGAAAAGGTTTGAAGGTTTCACTGTGCCACTTCTGCTGTGGACTTGGCTTTTGCTTAGTTTGAAAATAAACAGATGATTTTATGATACCTCAAACATTTTCCTCCTTTCTTCTTCTGGATTCATTTTCTTCACTGGAGTTGGAAAGGCCTGGATAAAAGGTGAAACTTCAAATTAGACAGCACAATGCCACCAGGAGAGAAAAAAACCTCCAATTGGAAAAAACTAGAACTCTTAAACCCATGATTTAGTATGTGCAAAATGGGGTTAAAAATAATTCGATACTCCGGAGGTTTAAAATGAAAAGCACTGCTAGGATCTTGCTCCTCCTTTAATAAAAGCTGTGTCCTGAGAGCTGAAGGCAGTAATTTTAAAATCTGGTTTGTCTTTATTTTTTTTCTCTGGCAATATGATTCTGCATTGCAATCTTCCCCAATTGTAAACCTTTAAGGGTCCCTAGGTATGAAGATTCTCTTGTATTCAGAGAACAGGTTTATTAGGTTATCCTTAGGCTTTTTTGCTTGAGTAACTTTAACTAAACTTCTTGTTACCTGTGGAAGAGTAGAATGCAGCCACTGTTGAATACCTGGTAAAGAAGCTATGCTGCTTACTCTAATCTTCTCAAAAAACCCCAATGGTTGCTTTTAAAGTTGTGGGGGTTTTGGGGTTTTTTGTTTTGTTTTGTTTTTTCCTATCCATATTAGAACACAGAGAGCTTCCTATTTTCTTTTGATGACCTAAAATCCTATCAAATGAGTACTTCAGAATGAAGTATTTCAGCAGACAGAAGCCTTGAGAGACTTAAGTCAATGTAGTTCAACTACAGTGAGTTAATGTAGTAACACTGAACAAAGGAGAGGATTGTTACATGCTCCTCTGAAAAGACAGTTTGAGAGCTGCAAGCTCAGACTGCCCTAGAATAACAGCAAAGAGAAGGAAAATTATATTACACTGTAGCCATTGTTTCTATCCTACATCTTATCCCTGTCACTAGGCACAATTCACACAAGGAAGGTCTTGCCACTGCAGTGTTACTGGCTGCTTACCTGCAGCAAGAGGGTATTTCCTCAATCATCTACCCTGCCCCTTTAGGCAAGTTGGATCAGTGTTGGCTGGTGAAAGTGGTTGGAATGAACAGCAGATGGTTGCACAAGCAAGCCTTCAAATGTAAAAACCTCATGGTCTCAGGAGGACACAAATTCTGTGCCTCTCCTTCTTGCTCTCTTTTCCAAACTGTGTATCACAAGCCAGCAAGGCAACGTGATCAATGAGCTTCTCCCTAACCATCCAACAACCTTGGAGCCTCCAGAATAATTTATATCTGAAGGCCAATTTTTGATCCACCTATCAAATTTTACAGATTTCTAAGAGTGGCCAACACCAACAAAGGAACTGAAAACATGGAAAGCATGCCTAATTCAGCAGTGGAATTAAAAAACAAACCTAAGGTAGCAGACTCCAGAAATCATTACATTAAAACCAACTAAGCAAAAGCTACCAATAATGAAGGGAGCCAAGCATTTAAACTACTACTGCTTCCTCTGCAGATGCATGTGCCCACATAAAAGACATTTTGAAAAGGAATGCATAGCATTTTCATAACGTGTGCACAAGATAAAAACAAAACCAATTTTAATAGCTTACTTGTTTCAATTTAGCCAATGGCTTCTTCTCATTAGGCTTTTTAGGTGCATCACAAGACTTCCTGATCACTAAAGGCACTCCGTATTTTGCAGCAGGTTTGGTAATTTTCTGAGCTGGTGCAGCTGAAGTCAGTGTTTGTTCTTGAGCTGGTCTTTTAGCTAAAAAGAAAAACCAAACAAACTAAAACCCAAACAAAGTACACCTGTTTTAGAGCTATCTGGGCTGTCCAGTATACCACTGTTCCCTTTCCCAAGGTCTTGGAACAGCAAAGCTGGAGGAAAATGGGTGAACTGCTAACACTGCATTCACGGGAGCTGATGTGGATGTGCAATATACCCGGTTGTCCAAAGCAGCTCATCTAAATTTCATGCTTGATAAGAGACAGCAGAACACAACCTCACAGTTTTTCACTCTCAACACCTCAAACTGCATTGTTTTCCCCTGTAGAGTTCCTAAAAATATGCCAATATTGTGGACTTGATTCTGTATTAGCAGGGCTCTCTTACTACAGAGAAGCAGGACAGCAGTGAATCACACAACACTATCTAAAGGCACCAAAGTGCTTGCCACAGCTCCAAGTAATTACAAGGAAATAAAATAATGGAGAAGAAAATCTAGATGAAAAAAAGAGAAAAAGGTAAACTAATGCAGGAAAAGTAAGTAAGGCAAGAATATCCTGACAAAACAAACCGTGATCTGATTTGTTACTGGTAGTAGAAATTCTGCTTTGGGCTGAAGTGGGGGTTTAACCCTGGAATCTCTAAAGAAAACTTCCACATTTTTATAACAAATGGTATTTCTCATTACTCATTTGTCATTACTAAGGGGGAGAGGAAAAAGAATAATCATAAAAAAAAAGTCATACAATGACAACACAGAAATTATTTCCAGTATTTGCAGTTTTCACTGTGCCCTTAAATTTTGGAAGGGTAGCATACAGCAGGAGATAAAAGTGTACAAAAGCCCTTTAGACACAATTACCTGGTGCAGCATGTGGTCCAAACTTCTGGAAGATTTTGTGATTGAATTCTTCTGCAATAAGCTAAATAAAAAGTTGAAAAGTTAGCCAACAGTATGGATGACTGAAGCTGGAAAGAATTCCTTTTCAGAGAAGCGTGCTGCTGATAGTATTTACTGTAACTTAAATTTACATCAATACTCTCAACTTTATGTATTCAACTTAGGATCACTAATATGAAGCTGGATTCAATGTTTTCACTTTTGGCATAATTACTCCAATAACTTTTAAAAGGCAGTTTACTCTGACTTCTGTGAGGCACACATTATCTATGAACTTATGAACCAGTTAATCATCTAGAAGAAAGCTGATATGACCATCAACAGAGTTTCATGTACAGTTCATTTTAGATTTCTGTACAGTTGCCAAATTTCAATTTGTCAGTCATTTTGTGTCAAAAAACCCAGTCTCTTAAAAATGTTCACAGTTTTAAAGTTTCTCTCCTTTTTAGGATGGAAAGATGACTACATATGTGGGTATCTAGGAACAACATATATAGTGTGCTGCCAGGCATAGGAAATTAGCATAATAAAATGTGGAAAAGAGCCTTAATGGAGTAAAAGCTGGAGTGTAGACAAAGAACTTTCAACATTAATAGGCCATCATCTTCAATACTGTATGTAGTTCTGAACCCAACACCTCAAAAAACCCCTTATGTAATAGCAATAAAAAAGGTTCCAAGAAGAGAGCAATGATAACTGCAAGTATTGAAAAGCTTCAGCACAAAGAACAAATCAGCTTGCTCTTCAGCCTGTAAGAAGATGACTGAGCTGTTATGTGACAGGTCTAGAATCCAACATGTGATTCTGCAGAGAAACACACAAGTGCAGCAAGTGGTAATGCCAGTGTAAGTGAGGCACAGCTGAATAGAAGCTGATATACAAATCTACAGAGGACAACTAAATACCAGAGAAGAATCTTCCTGAGCTGATGCAACTGAGACATAAGATGAAGGCTGGAAGAGTATTATTTCACTTATGCTTGCCTTCTTCCCATAAGCCTCACCAGCCAGTGTACAGGGCCAGTCTTCACTCTCCACAGGATATGGAGTGAGACTGACTTTTAGCAGAGCCAGCACGATATTCTCATTTTCTAACATCCTACTCTCAAACTTCTTGCTGAATCTGAGGGCTGCAACTAGTGCTACTAATACAGAATACTCAAAGGACTAACCCTGCTTTCTGAAGTCAGCAGCCTGTTTCCCCAGGCAGTGTCTGCTGCTGGCAGGGATAACACCCCATGGGCAGAGTTACTACCAAGGGTTGGGGTGCAGAGCAAGGCCACTGCTGGACCTTGTGCACCAACCACACTGGGGGGTGCAGAAAGTAAAAAGCCCATCCTGCAGGGAGGAGCAGGCAGGGCAGGGGACCCCAAACTGACCAGAGGGGGATTCCAGCCCATAAATGTCACATTTCGTATAAAGCTGAGGGATCACAGGGGTCTCGCTTGGCTTGGGTCTTCTTCTGGTTTCTTCCTCGCTTCTTCAGTGGCCGGCATCTGAGGAGGCCTCTGTCTGTTCTGCCTTTGATCGCCACCTNTGTTCTGCCTTTGATCCCCACCTGGGTGTTCCTGCCTCCTGGACCAGAATCCAGCTCATGAACACAGTTCCCTGAGCCCAGTCTGGGACTTTCCCAGTGCCTGCTCCACAGCATCAGTGGTGACAGTGCAGTAATTACCATTTGTTGGTTAAGATACTGGTTTGTATATATTTTTACATCTTCCATTTTTATTATTATTATTCTCATTAAAGCTGTTGTAGTTTCCTTTTCTAATGTTTGAGTCTGTCTCCCTTTTTCCCTTCCTCTTCCCCCTTGGGAGGGAGGGGGGTTAACAGAGAGCATCTGTTATATGTAGGCCTAGCAGATGGCTCTGACCCTAAACCATGACATTCCCTCCTAATTCCTCACTATACAGAAAACCACACAAAACAATAATACACTTAAGAAAATTCCTATTTAAACTTGTTTGTGGAAACTACCAAATACTTAAGTAATGAGATTTCTGTTTACAGTTCATAGTAAAATGCTCTTTTCCTCAACCTGAAGTGTGTCTATAAAAGGTGCATGGAATACCATATTCCAATTTCTCCTGTTGGATATTAACATTAGAATAAAGAAAAGTCCTGTAATTTTTGTCTGTTTGTTTGCTTAGCAAAATTGGAATGAAAACTAACTCCATACCTGTGGTGTGAGAAATTTTTCAACCCGTTTGGCTATAAAGTTTTTCTCCAATATGGAGTTTACTGATGGTCTATTCCTAGGATTCCTTTTAAATAACTGTGACAGCAGATTACGTAGGTCATAGGAGTAATGCATAGAAACAGGAGGGAAAGGTCCAGAGATTATCTTCAGTACCAAGTTTTTCATGTTGCCAGCTTCAAACTATAGCACATAAGAAAGAAAACAGTTATTAAATATTAATGTCTGTCCACAGGCAAAGCTGTATATAAAGATTAACAGGGAAGCAAAAAAATGACACATCTTCCCTTGCCTCAACATACCAAAACAAATTTTCAAGGCCACCAACACTTTACATCAGCAGTTTAATCTGCTGCCAAGTATTCAGAGTATAAATACATCATAATTTTGTAATAGCTATAAAATTTGCTAACAAATGATCATTTCACCCCAGATCTATTCTTCCTTGTACATTACTGTCAGCTTAAAGTCACTGTATAATTATATGCTTGATCTCCTCTCTCAAATACTTTCAACCACCACATATCTTCTGCTCTTTTTAGCTAAGTCCCATTTCAAACAAAAGAAGGTAAAGCATTCACACTTATTCAGTGTAACATCTAAAGGAATGCTGAGACTTCAGCTCAAAACTCAGGAAACAGAGCACACCATTTCAATTCCTTTGCACAATATAAAGAAAATGGCACACATCATCCAGCCCACAGAAAACAGCTTATTGCCATCAACTCTCAGAAAGCCAGCACTGTCAGCATGCTGCCACAGAAAAGTGAAGCAATAAAAGAATTACAGAAGCCTGAAATTATATTTTTATCCCTTGAAATATGTTTTTTTTCTGATTTTCATATTGTTGCAATCTTTTTTTATTTTAATAAACAACCACAGAATTCCACAAAGCAAGAGAGAAAAATAAAAAAAGATTTTTCTTCCTTTCCTAATTGGAAAATGGACAATAAAAGATGCATGAAAGCCAACAGTCTAAATGAAAATGTCAAGTTTTTGAAAGAAAGGAACACTATTCACAGTATTGTTTATTACAACACCTAACAACTTTTTCAGCTAGAACAGTTCATTAAAAACCTACACTGAAAACAAAATAAACAGTGCAAAGACTTCTGGAGAGATATAAACACAGATGGAAAATGTTGGTCAGTATAGGAAGGGGAGATGAAAATGTTGATGGTAATTTAAACAGTCACCATGAAAGCCTTTCAGCAACTGAAGTATATTTGTGTAACATCAGAAAAACATCCTTTGAAACCACTATTCTGTAAAAGACATGAGAAGTTTTTACTTACTGCGTGTTTAAGAGTGCACATTTCATAGAGAACACAACCAAGGGCCCAGATATCACTAAAGCAAAGAGAACAGAGCTTAAGAATTACTTCTAGGTGTAACATTGCCAAGTAATTTATGTATGTGAAGTCTACCTTTGAAAAGAAAAAGGTTCTGGTTTGAGTATGTAAAAGCTCCCTTGCATATACATCTTCCATCCCCCAAACCACAAAGCCCTGAACAAAACCAGAATTCAACAACCAAAAATAAAGCCAACCTGAAAACCAGATGAGGTTATTTTGGCTCCAGATTTTGTTTAGACCGTTTCATCCGAACCAACCCAATCACAGAAAGTAAACAAATTATGGCCAAAGGCTTTTTTCTTTAAATATATACAATTGCCTGAGGTCTATGAAATCAACAAAGAAAAACCCAAACAAAACTAACCACTTAGCTCAGCAAATACAATTCTCAAAGTCAATTTACTCTGTTTAACTTTGACTTTCCTTAGCCTCACTCAGTCCAGGATGACAGAATTTGGTTACAATTGAACACAATTTCACATTAGGGCATAAATTAAAGCAGTACAACTGTTGTGCAGCTCGGTAAAAGGAGAGCCATAATTCAGAACATGGCTAGATCTAGAACTCAGAGCATGAAGCTAATTCCTCTCTGCATCACATTGCTTTGTATGGCACAGATCTACTAAGGTGCCACTCATACAGTGAGACTCAGTACCCCCCTGGCTCCCAGATAAACCAACAGCTGCTCACCATCACATGAATAGAACAGCTTTAGATTTCTAAAAGGCCTCACTTGCTTCTCTTTACCAAAAGAGTTTAATAAAATGCTTATTAATACCTTTTATTGTTGTAAGGTTTGTTCTGACATATTTCAGGTGACAAATAGTAGGGTGTTCCTATGCAAGTGCGAGCCAGCTCTGCAGTACTAGGAAAAAACAAGAATGTTAACTAGTTAAACTCGTGTGAAGGGCACAGAGTGTGTTTTCCTAGATCAAAGCAATTTAAATTAAATCAGAGAAAACAGCATCAAAAAGGAGTCACCTGTTAAGAACTCTGGCGATCCCAAAATCTCCCAGCTGTACTGTTCCATCTTTGGTTAAAAATATATTCTTGATAGAGAAATTTTAAGAAGAAGTCTGTTAATTAAAACATTCATACAATTGCACACTTTCTGTTCTCAACATGTTTTGGGAAGAAGAGTTTTCTACCATTTCTACAAGTCTGAAGTCACTAGCAGTAGTATTACTGAGTACTATGAAACAACAGATTTACCTGAGTCCTAATTCATCAAAATGAATAATAAAATCAAATTTCAAAAATCCACTACCATACCTACATTCTAAACCAGCCTGTTCTGTCCCCACACGTCAATACAAGTAACACACTCAAGTAGCTCCAGAAAAACAGCCTCATCTGATTGTACAAATATCACATAAATGTCTTCCAGACAGTTCTGAAGAAAGAAGTGTTTCTAGTTTTAGAAGTGTTTATGTAAAAAGACACTTTTCCATAATTTGCCAACTTTCACTACCAAGATACAACTGTAATCACTTCAGAAGGTGATTCAATTAAAAAATCATGACCTACATACCTGTGACTTTATGTCCCGATGCAAGATTTTTCTGTCATGTATGTGTTTGAGTGCTAAACAGATTTGTACAAACCAATCCAAAATCTACACATAAAAGAAAATGCATCATCAGCATCATTATTTATTTGAAAGCTTCCCTGGTTACATAACGACAGGTACTATCAAATGAGTTTTGTAACTCCAGATTTTACCCTTTTCCCACAAACCTGTCTACATTTGTACCACTGAATAACTAAAAAGGGAACAGTACTATCACTATAATGCAAACTCCTTTGTTCTTGGAAAAAGTTCTTGTAAAAGTGAGCCCAAATTACAAAAATGAAATGTTATACAAATTATACCCAAAATGTTTCATAATTACCCTATTCTAAATACCATCAATAGACCTAATGTACTATTGAAGGGACATTGAGATCTTACAAAGCACAGAAAATTTACAAACAAGGCAATAGATGTTGGTCCTAAACAAAAAACTGAATCCTACATAATTTATTTTCACTTAACCAAATCTGTACATAAAATACTCTAATTTATTCCAAATTCTCCCACAGTACAAACAACTTTATAACCAGTATCTCCAAAAATCTGCTGATACACTTCTAGTACAATACTAACTTTTTTCTAATGGAATAATAAACTTTTGAATGGTGTCCAGTTCCTATTGCCACATTTTGTATTATTATACTTAAATCATGTTCTTTTACATTTTTAAATGAAAATCAGCATTATAAACCAAAAATGCTGTTATATCTTAAAAAAAGTATTTCAAAAGTTTAAAGACATTCATATTGTCCTCTCAGATTTGGTTTACTTGGGAAGAAATACAAAACTTTTTTTCCAAACATCTTTACACCCAGACAAAACACCAGTTAACATATTGAGGATTTCCAGCTACTTTTCACAGAATCACAGAATCACACAGAATCCTAGGGGTTGGAAGGGACCTCGAAAGATCATCTAGTCCAACCCCCCCTGCTAGAGCAGGGCCACCTAGAGTACATCACATAGGAACATGTCCAGGCGGGTTTTGAATGTCTCCAGTGAAGGAGACTCCACGACCCCCCTGGGCAGCCTGTTCCAGGGCTCTGTCACCCTTACAGTAAAAAAATTTTTTCGAACATTCAACTTGAACCTTCTGTGCTCCAATTTACACCCATTCCCCCTTGTCCTATCACTGGTCACTACTGGGAAAAGCCTAACTCCATCTCCCTGACACTCACCCCTTACATATTTGAAAACATTGATGAGGTCACCCCTCAGTCTCCTTTTCTCCAAACTAAAGAGACCCAGCACCCTCAGCCTTTCCTCATAAGGGAGATGTTCCACTCCCTTAATCATCTTGGTAGCTCTGCGCTGGACT
>VWZY01010272.1:427049-450067 GCA_013399075.1 Chloroceryle aenea
TGCCCCGCAGGTTTGCACAGTGCGTAGCTGGTCGTCACTTCATGGGTGTTCTGACAGCTCTCGTTCGCACACGGGAAGCTGAAGGGCTCTGCAGCTTGGTAGACCCCAGTCTCTGTCCCACCTAAACAGTGCTACAAGTATTCTGCGTGAGTCGCTCGCTTTCTGTTGGCTCACGGGTTTGGTTGGTAAGGCTGCTGTTAGACGGGAGAGAGAAGGGGCTCTTGGAGCAGCTTAATTAAATGAGGAGGGTGCAGGTCAGCGAGGTTAACGCCAAAGGCTGACTGCATTCCTTCATCTTCTCATCACTGCTTGCCCCAGGCGCTTTCCCTATTCCAAAACCGTGGAGCTGACTGTACAATGTGTATGCATCACTTCTCACCTAAGATGAACGGCGTCTAATGTGGCAGTGGAGAATCACATGCTGCTAGGGAAATGTGTGTTGGTGAATAGTGAATTTGCTGTGTCACGCCTAAATTACTGAACTGGGTGAAACAAGGGCTGTAGACCAAATGAAAAATATTTCTGGTGCTAAGTTGTGTTGGAATAGACAAAAATATTTTTGGAAGGTATTCATAAATGGTAAGAATTGGGATGTTAGGACTTGTACCTCCTTTTTGAGGTTGTGGGAGTTCTGAAGTTCGTGGTGCAGAGTTTGTGGCAGAAATTAAGTTTGTGATTGTGTCAAATGTGTTGGTGCTTTTTGCTTTTAGACGCCTTTCTCTTGGTGGACCTGTGAAGGTTTTTATGTTCGGTATCCCTGGGCAACATAGATGCTTCTTTGCAGACACAGCGCTTTGAAATAAATATCTGTTCACATGACAGATTTGAGAGCAGATAGTCATCAGTACTCTTCCTCTATTTAAGGAAAATTCAATATAAAAATAATTTTAAATAAAAAAAAATAATTCATGCATGTATTGTGAAGTAAACCAACTCAGTACAGAACTCACCAACTGTCACTATCATTTTTTTCTAAGATAAAAGTCTTAACACTGACTAACTGCTATAAATTTGTCAGTTTGTCTCCTTGGTTGGCAAGTGGATGTAAACTTGTTGCTCTGTACTCGGAGCTGTCAGAATGGGCAGTGGTTCTGCTGTTGGAATAGTGCAGCTAACTTGGAGCGCAGAGCTTGTAACAAAATTACTTTTTATCTGTCTGCAACACCCCTGAAAGTGTAAAGTACATAGTGCCCAGAAAAAAATGGATGTTAGTTTCTGTTTAGCATTGTTTGTGTGACAACAGTGATGCACAATGTCTATGATTATATTTCTAGAAGTGTGTTTTCCTCGTTCTGTGATTCCCCAGGCTGTCTTTGCTGAAATCTTTACCACGTTCTCTCTCTTAAGTGTTTGACCATACCACTGTCCTCCCTGTGGTGCATCCTGGCAAATTGAAGTAATCCTGGGGTGTATCTCTTCCCCCTCTCTCACTTAATAGTGACTTGTACTAAGAATGAGCCTGTCCAGATCCTCAGCCAGGAAAGACACTTGAACCTTCTGGCCTTTGATCTTCATGACTGTAGTGCTTTCAGCCCCGTTATGAGTTTGCCTGAATTTTTCTCACTCAGCTCTGTTTGTTCTGCCTCTTGTGCTCTTTTCTGCCTGACGTTTGTCAGTGTTCAGTAACCAAGAGAGCCGACTGTGTGCTGGTTATGATGTGAACAGCTGCCTCTAGCTGGGTCATGTATGTTCTCCTACTCCTTGAATATACATTTTAGCTGGTTCTTTTTTTTCCCCACTTTGCTCTGGGGGTTCTGTGTGTGTCTTACCTTGATATTTGAGGAGCAGGGTTGCATTCTCTGAAGGTAAGCACTAAGGCTGTGACAACCATAGTTCATAAACATTGCCAAAAGGCATTCTAGGAACATTCAGGATTTTTTCCCCCCTCCCCTTGTTTAACAGACTGTGGATAGGGATAGGTGTTACTGTGCAGATAAATTTTCAGAGGAAATTCTTACACTAATTTGGCAGCAGGGATATTTTTAACTTGGTCATAATAAAAATGTCGAATAGAAGCTCTGATGTTGAGGAGATTTATGCCAGAAATGACAGTACCAGTTTGAGTTTGAAGAGTTCATCTCCTCATTTTCAGACTAGAGGTTGTATCTTCCTAAACCTCTTGCTTTGGCACCTCTGGAATCAGCAGTAACCCAATGGTCTCTGAAGGCAGTCAGCAGTAGCCCCGATCATGTGCACTAAGAGCAGGGAGAGCATATAAACAATTTAATTTTCCCCAGATTAAGATTTCAGCTGGATACCTGGGTGCTCTGAGAGCAAGCTCCCAATGCTCTGCTCCCTGTGTCAGTCTTTGAAAGTGCAGGTTCTGTGCTCACTGACTTCCTAAAACAGTTCAGGTGTCAGGCCACCTTTTCAGGTGTGCTCGTGAGTGAAGTGTGGGGCTCCAGGCTGCTGTGTTTATATGCTGTGCTTGTTGATATGCTGGGCTTTGGAAACCAAAGATGCTTGGAATATTAGAAAGTTGACAGTTAGACATTTTTTTTTTTAATAGCTGCTGAACTTGAAGCTTGGTTTTGAATTTTTAGAAAATCATCTGAGGGAACAATGTTTAGACAAAACTCTCCTTGGGTAAATTTGCTCTTATAAGAGGAAAAATAATGACAAAATAATGTTTTTTAATAAATAAATAAAATGTTAAAGGACTGTAAAAATAATGTTTGCAGGGACATGTGCTGGAAACTGAGAAATCACCATAAAATGCTGAGAGAGTGGTTAGACTTGAGCTGATAATACCTGTTGTTAGCAGAGAGAGTTGAGAGTTCCTGGGCTTCATGTGTAGTAGAAAGGATTCTGGACAAAGCCATTAAATAGTTGTAAAGCCATTAACACCTGGAGTATCCTTATTTGTTTGTATTATGTAGTAAGCCATTTTGGATCTGTATTCCTGGAAAAGAATGGAAAGAAATGGATTTATAACTTCATAGTGTCTGCCAGTGTTTGGGTTTTTAATGACTTGCAGATAGTCAGTTATTTCCCCTTGAACTTTCTAGACATTCAGCTTTTTGTTCATTAAGCATTTTTATTAGGCTTTCTAGTTGCTGCTTTCAGTGGGAGGGTGAGGAGGAATAGTCAATGAAAAAGTGAATGAAGTTCAGTCCTCAGACACTGACCCTTTGATAAAAATAACCTCTGCTCTTCCTTTTTTTTTTTTCTTTTCTTTTTGGTATATTTTGATAAACGTCTCTAAAAAGTTAATGAAGTGAAGTACTCCAATGTGCATTTTGCACGTTCAGAATGAAGAAATGGTTCCTAACTGAAATAGCAAAAGTGTCATTTCACTTCAGTAAGAAGTTTAAACTACAGATTACCCCACTACAGAGGTGACAAAAATGTGATGTCCTGCCAGATAAAACTCAAGTAGCTGTTTTCCGGGCAGATAAGACTGTGTTTGAGGTCTTTCTACTTTTATCTCCAAATGGTTTTCCCTGACAGATTGCTTTTGATGTGTTATCTGCTGTTCTTGATCTGGTGCAGCTTTTCCCCTGAGGTTTCTATTCTTAATTTCTCTTTTGTGTATATACTGCGAAGGAAACAATGCAGTTCTTCACGTGCTTCCAAACATGCTCATTTCCTGATTCTGAAGAGTAAATCTTTACATTTCCAAAGGGGTTTCTATCTCTAGGAAAGCTAAGGATCTTTAAAACTTTGTCTTTCACTTTTTGCCACTTGTCTTGCGGAAAACTTTTATTCTCATATGGAACATTACAAGAATGAATCAACACATCATTGTTAGCAGTCTTAGTCTTACAAGTTGTCTTCTGTTTTCTGCTGAGATGTGAATTTTCTTTTAAAGTACCCAACAAGGCTTGTAAGACTGCAGAGCACTTGAGGAGACCTAACAACCTGTGCTCACAGGATTCACATTACTACCACAGATACAAAAATCTCAATGTTTATTCCTCTCTAGAGAATTAAAACAAACAAACAAAACAAAAAACCCACAAACAAACAAACAAAACCCCACCAAAACCAAACAACCCCCCAGAAACTCAAACCAACAAACCAGCAGCCTCTTGGTTCCTTGGACAGGGGATGGATTATTTTTAATCAATTTAATCTATCAACCCAGTGAACTGTGGTTATGTAACACATTTAAGATAATTGACCTTGCATACACTGGTAGCTGGAGGCCTTTTAGTAAAGTATTCCTGATTTTTTTTTCTGTAATTTTCAAAATTAAAAATCTCCTATAAAGGCACTTTTTTTCCCCCCCTTTTTTAATCTCTCTTGATAAAATATCCACCTGTATTCTTGTTTTCAGCGGGGTACTGCTGTTTAACAGTAACAACTTCCCTCCAGCCTCTCCTTCCAGAAGATTGTCCACCATCTGTAGACCCTGACAAAGTGCACATAATTGTAGAAGTTTTACCTCCCAGCCAGCCAGCTAATTTATAGAGCTGGAGAGAGAATATTGAAGTGAGGGGAACTTGCTGTGCACTCACAACTGCTGACACTCTTGATTTAGTGAATACTCTCGGTGGTGTTTCTGTATCTAGGACGTCCCTGCCTTTTGTGTTGGTTTGGTTTTTTATAAATATCCTTCAGTTAGTGTACATATTTTTATTCTAAAGCAGAAACAAGGCATTATCAGGTTCACAGGTAACTGTTAAGAGATGTATTTATTCATCTCATCATTTGAAGATGACCAGAGTGACTATTGGATGTGGTTGGATATGCTCTAGTGTTGATTTCTCTGTTAGACATACCAGGAAATGTCCCTGGTCTTTTAGATTTCTTGATGACCAAAGACTTGTTGTTTCTAACCAGCAAGTGGGTTCTTCATTAGCTGGTGTCTTCTACTCTCTGAAGTCTGATTATCAGCAGTAGGGAGACGTAGTAAGCAGGAACCACCAGGGGTCCCCACAAGATTTGATAACGAGTGGTTATGCCCGTGCTGTAGTTTGGAGAGTGCTGGGGGATTTTTTTCCTGATCTCAGGGGCTTTGGTGTGTTTACAAATAAATTGGAATTCAGTACAAAGACCTTAGAAGTCTGTGGTAGCTGTTGTTATCAAGGTGCTTAGCGTTGAACTGGGGAGAATGGTTTTGCATGGCAATTTGAGAACCCTGAGTTGTAATTTTTCCTGTCACTAAATAGTTTTCACGAGCTGCTCTTTGTTTTGGAGTCACTGCTCTCATATGCTCTTTATATTGACTCACAGAGCCTCTTTTTTATATCCTTTAGGTATATCCTTTAATATAAAGTTTCATTTTTATTCCATCATTGAGTTAAAAATACATTGAACTTTAATGAAATGGTCTGAAAGACACCAAAATCAGGTGTGATCCTGAACTTGCAGACCTGTGCAGATAGCTAAGGACTGTTCAGTGAAAAGATAAATATAAATAACAATACTTCTGGTCATCCTGATGGGGTGTGAAAGCTCTACTCAAGTGTTTGTGTATCCCTCAGATGTCTGCAACACAAGGCTGCATTCAGAAGGAGCAAAATACTTCGTGCATCTGCATCGTTCCAGTTTTTAGTGTTGCTTTGTCTTTGAATCAAAGAGAAAATGAGTACATGGCCAAGACAGGCAGTTTTGGTTGAAGGCAATTATTCCCCTACTGGGAATATGTGAGTAAGGCAGTGATGAAGCAGCTCCTTCCATCAGATAAGCCACTAACTTTGTACCAGGTGGCAGACGTCTTCAGTAGCCGCAGAAATGGCTTCTAGAGGGAGCCTCAGTGGTGAGATGTCTTGGAGAGTAGAGATGAACTGCCTTGGAATACTTCACACAAACTGAAGTCAATGCCCTTAATGTTTGAAATCATATGACCAAATGTATGAGTTCAGTATTCATCCTGTAATTAGACCAGCAGTTTCAGTCTACTGCTGGTTTTTGTTCTCTGGGGATTTTAACGATGAGAATTTAAAATGCTGTCAAAAATGAGTATTTGTTCTTGATTCTGCTTTAGTGAAGATTGGATATAGTGGGGGTTTTCTGTGTTGGTATGTATCATCAGAGCAAAAAAACCTTTCCAAGTGTTACTGTGTTATGTTAAGCTTTTATTACTAAGAATGGCAATATGCAGTAGAATCTAGAAAGTAGATCTGTATTTTCTAGTTCTAAAGCTGAGATTGTTTTCACGATTTTCAAGTGTTATCTTTTCATGTAGTTTTGTGTTTGTGTTTGTCCTTGTCTTCTTCTTGTTTAAAGAATACTTTGACTATGCATCTTTCTTCCTTGAACATGGGTTTTGTTTTGGAAATAGCTGTGAATGGAACCAGAGTTAGTTTTATATGGGTATGTTTTTGGAAAGTGACTTTTCACCTTCTTTTTCAAGAATACCTATTAAATCATCTGAAATAGATTTCTATTTTAATCTCCAATAGCTGCAGTTGGCTGGCAGTGCTCCTTTGTGAATTTGTTTTTCTGAATATGAGCTAAAAGTTGAGCGAGATCCTTTCTTGGTACGTGGCTGCAACAGAGGCAGTGCTGTTCTGGATCTCAGTTACCTTACTGTCAGATGGGGTTTTTCCAGTGCTACAGAGATTGATCTTATGTGCATTCCATAATTTCTAACAGTTTGGGTTCTCAAGTCTCCTTTGGTGGTCTAAGCTGATTGGAGAAAGTTCAGGAAACCTGCTGTTTTGCTGCTCATCTTTTCTGGATTTTATTTGGAGTGTGAGATTTTTATGAAGAAATAGTCTGCAGTGATCCAAAATTTACAGTGAGAAATTCCTCACAATTCACCCACCCCTTTTCCAAACCTGAAGTGTAGAAGATGAGTGATGTTCTCAATTTGTTTGACTATCTTCACATGAGGGGCAGAATAAATAAATAAATGAAGACTAGATGTGCTGGGGCTCTGATGGAAATGGGATTTTGCCACTGGTGAGGGCAAGGATGAAAGAATGGGCACAACATGGCCTTTGTTTTAAGGCTATTGTAAAAGGCTTAACATTTTTCAGTTCAAAATGTATTTTTGAAAGGCAGGCTTATTTAAAAAATAAAAAAGCTGACAGTATACTAATTGAGACTAACAGTGTGGGAAGTTTGGAATTAAGCATCCAAACCTGTTCTTGATGGCTTCCATCTTTTGGGCAGCAGTTCTAACATATATGTGGAAGATATGTTATTTCATTGGGGGTGTGGGGAATGTTTTTACCTATCCTTAAAGTGTATGGCAGTTGGATATTTTAGTAGGGTGATACATAGAGAATTTCTGACTACTTTATGCCAGTCACCATTGAAGGTTCTTACCACTTAAAACCTTTAAAATCCTATCTTTTTTCTGTTTTTTTTCCCCAAAATTTTCAGCAAATGACTCTTCTATTGTTGTCACTGCATTTCCTCTAATGTGGAACACATTCTTATGTGTTAAAATTCTTCAGTTTATGTCTGCATGGTATTTTGTACTAGGTACTGTCCTGCAAGGTTTGCAGGAGGTGTGTGTGACTTAGGGGACACAGGACTGCCTTTCAGCTCTTGGTTCTTAGGAATGGAAAGAAAAGGAACTTTAAACGGATTAGGGGGTTTATCAAAATTCATTGTGCCTTTTTTTTTTTCCTTTCCCCCCCTTTTTTTCCCCTTTCAGCTATTTAAGATCTGGAAGCGTTAAGTTTTCAATCCACCTCCTCCTGAGGAAATAAGAAACTTAAGTTGTATTTGTTTCCTGCCACCCCCTGAGATGCAGAACAGTGGTAGTACATGTCTTCATAGGAGAACAGAGCATGCATCCAAGATTTACAGATTACTTAGACTGTCTGACAACAAATGTCCTGTAAATCAGACTTCTTACTGTCCTACTCTGTCTTCTCCAGTGGTTCCCTCAGCTGACTCCTTTCTATACTTGACCTTTTAGTTGTAGATCTTGGAAGATAAGCAAGATATCTGTCATTTGAAAGCAGAGAAGTGCCTGAGGTACTACCCTGTGCAGAAAACTGCAATATTATGCTTTTTGTACTCTCAACATAGCTGCTCATTTAGCACTGTAGTTCCTGCCTGCACTGTATCCAACTAGATCTTTCACCACACAATATCCCTGTGTGCTGCTTGCTTTCTCCCCTCTCACTGCTCATAGCAGGGAAGGCATCCTGCTTTGTCTGCCTCTTCTTTGGTTTTAGAATCATAAAATGGTTTGGGTTGGAAGGGAACCTAAAGATCCTCTAGTTCCAACTTCCCTGCCATGGGGTTTTCTTGTGCTTTTGCCTTTTTTTTTTCTTTTGTGTTTAATGTCAGAGGCTCCTTTGTTAACCTGCTTTGTAGAAGAGTTTTGATGGGTCAGGATGTTCTGGAAATACCTTAGGAGTGGAGGCACGATGGGTTAGTTGCAACCTTTTTTATGAGTTGAGTGTAAAAATTCCTTCCCTCTTCCAAGAAGTCCCCAAATATTGCTTAGATTTTATCTTTTTTTTTATTGTTACAGTGCATTTCTTCACTTTTCTTTTTTATTTTAATTTTCAAAGGTGATCTGAAAGCATTTCTGAGTCTGCTTTCTGAGGTATCTCGACTGGACTCAATCAAAACAATGATGCTTCACAGAAATAAATTAAATGTAATATCTTGAATGTTATCATTCTCTCTAATGCCTCTTGGATTTTTACAGTAGTATATGTTGAAAAAAGGCTTCTTACTTCAATATTTACTGTACCTAGTGGTTGTTGGGAATCTAGAATAGGGTTTTTTTTGTTTGCCTTTTACTGGCTTTAGCTAGCATTCAGCCAGTAACTTTTTTCCCACTTTGCAATTTCTCTTGAGTAACTTCCATCTTTCCTCACTTGCTTTTTAGTGCCCATTTGGATAGGGCAGGGAATCCGTGGAATGGGTATGACATTACAGAATGACAAGTTGGCTGGGTAGTTCTCCCTTCACATCTCCATAAGCATTTGTGCAGGCTCTCTTGTGTGAATGCACTCTCCAGTATCCACAAAGGATAATCTGCACCAGACTGGGGTAGCCACAGTGCTGGTTTTCATCTGTAGACAAACCAACCCAACCACCACATTTTCCTGGCTCTTCTTTATTACTGCTGTTGCCAGCAGTCTGTTTCTGAGGAGTCTGCTGTCCTGTCCACATCACTCGGTTTCCTCCACTTAAGCAAGGCAAATCTCTTCTCTGCTAACAGTATTTTAAGGTCACATGAGCATAGACTTTTAAGATGCTTTGAGCATTTAGCACAGCCCAAGTTAGCACATCCTTAACTTTGCATCCCAGTTTGTTAAACAAACCCTTTTCTTCAAGGCACACAAGGAAATTTCTTGTAGGTTGGCCTGAGCAGTCCTCCACCCCATTAACTGCAGACAGCAGTGGACAAATCAGTGGCTGTCATGCTCTTGGAAGGTAAAATTGTAGTCCTGTGTGGAGCTTATTGAACAGTTAACATTCTCATGGTGTTAGTTTCCACCTTGCTGCCTGCAATGAAATTTTTCCTTCTGCTGTAGCCAGGGCAATAATTATAATCCACTGCTCTGATTGTTATCTAAAGTGACTTAAAAGACATCCAAAGAGAGGATTATGTCTCTTCACAGAATAGTACTTTTGAGATCTAGATTTGCTACCTCTTTGTTTTGATAGACTTGCAAACAGCTTTGCAGGATGGCTATTTAAACAGGGGTCTTTCCTCCTCTGTAATAAAGGCTACTGCATAAATGATTAAAAACAGGCAGATATACAACAGGAAGAGAACATCAGAGAGTAAACTTTAAAATATGCTACAGGGAGGGGTTTGTGTCTTGTGCTTTTTGTCTTCTAGTGCTACAGTTATGGACGAGGCAGGAGAGTGTCCTGTCTCATTGCAAACCTCATCAGCATGTAGGAAAAATCAGATGAATGTACAAGCAGCAAAGATTTCATTCAGGCAGGAGGCCAGCTGGCAGATGAGAGTCCGGAGTGTAACTTTGGTGCATGGAGCAGGTGGAGGAAGGTGACAAATGAGTGAAAACACTTCTAGGAAGTCCCAGTTTCTCACTTTGGCCGTGCTGTGTGGCTTTCCTTGGTGATAGTAGCCAGCTGGTATGAGCAGAGTGATACCAGCAGGGCTTTCTGTGAACGTAGCAATGACACAGCCTGCGACCCGACTTGTGGAGGGAGGATGTTCTTCGTAGATACCCTTTTACTGGAAACACTGGAAACTGCTGCTGGCAAAAAGCTACCACCTGATGAAGTTTAAAGTACAGCTTCTGAATAAATTGCAAATTGTAATCTGATCTGTTTGGGGAAATAATCTGATCTATTTGGGGAAAAAAAGGATGTGCTTCCACTGTTTCCAGCTATAAGCAACTGTGTTTTCAACTACGAGATGCTTCATAATGTTGCATTGTAGATTTCTGTTGGCTGTCCAAGAAGCTTTTCTCAGTGCCTGTAAAATGATAGAAAATCAAGAAAAAAAATCACATAAAAATATAGAAGAAGTGTATTTGAAGAGAAAGTATGTTTTAAGTTGTAAATATTCTAAAAAAAAATAAGGAAATGAGACGAGTAAAGCCAAAGGGATCTGTGTTGCCCAATTGCAGATCTCTAGGGAAGAGTATCAGAGCAGAAGCAGCATGTGCACCTCTCCAGAATGCTCTTTTAGCCTCCAGCACTCTCACCAGAGGTGTTGTCTCTAATAGCTTTTGATGTTGGGGTTTTGTTTCTTTGTGGTTTGTTTTGGTTTTGGTTGGTTGGCTTTTGTTTATTTCGGTGAATTTTGTCAGGCTACTTTATGAATCATTTCATACTCGTGCAGTGGCAAAAAATTCTACTACTTCCCTCCATGTGAAGAAACAGCCCTTTTTTCTCCCTCAGCTCTTTCATTATGACACGTAGGGACTACTGAGAAACAACTGATGCTCTTCACTTTCTTCGTGACATCTGTTGTGTCATTTTCACCTTGCATCTTTCCCAGACTGAAGAGTGCCCTGTAGAAGGGAACCTGACTTGTATTGTGTTGTCACTGTGCTCTTTTCTAACCTGTTCCTGCTCTTACATAATCCTTTTGGACTATTGGCACTATTTAAAGCATTCCATGCGTGGCCAAGCTGGGGATTTTTGTAGGATTTTAATGAAGTTCTTCCTCTTCACTGTTAATTCTTATATTAGTTTGGGAACTGCTAGGGCGTGCTGAGCTCTTGTGACTTCATTAGTACCTTTGTGAATGGTAGTAGCTGGGTCAAAGCCCATTCCTTTGTAAGGTAAGCTGGGATTGGATCTGCAGCTCCCTTGCCATGACGTGATCCATATTGATCCATGCAGAATTTTAGCTCATGTCTTCACCCAGCTGCACAGCCCTGGGAGTTCCATCTGCAGCTCCCGGGCAAACCTTGATGCTTCATTTTTCACCCCTTCCTTCTGGGTAACTTCGAGTGCTGAGCCAGTTGCCAGAATGGGAGAGCTGTCTGACCTCTGCTAACAACTCTGGATGCTGGGCAAGCAGTCTGGCTGCACTTCACCAAGTTGAACAGCTGCATGGAGGAGAGGGATCTGAAATGGAAGCTCTGTTGTCCGCTTTTCCTGCGGCCGGTTGGATGGAAGTTCACAGTATGTGGATCTGTGTGGCAGTTACAGTGAATGGTTACAGAATTTGTGGATGGATAAGCAGAGGAAAAAGGGTGTAAAGAAGAGATTTGGAGATGGACTGGGGGGTGTCTGCTTGGAGGGAGTGACAGGTTTCTTGTTACTGAAAAAAAATACATTGGGCTGTTGTACGTTAATAAGGAGCAATGATGTTCAAGAAATGCCAAACATGCAACTTTCTTTACATCAAGAGGAGCATGGAATCAAGGTGTGATAATGTCTTGTCCTCCTTTCCATCCCAGTCATAAAGCTCTTTGTGTGGATTTAACTCTGCAAGGCAAAGGAGGACTTGGCTTGAGTCAGCTTAAACCTAGTGAGTTAGTGTTATACTGATATACTGAATGTGCAAAAGCCTGTGCTGCTGACACCTCATGCCTAAAAATAGAGTAACAACCAACCAAAACACACATAGGTAAGGGTTTGGAAAGCTTTATATGGACATGAAGATTTAGAACTGTTTTCCACTTCTATGTTTTCACTCTTCTGTGAAAGAGAATGTGTACAGTTGTGTTCAGGGGACTACAACTTGAGACTGTTATCTGTTTCACTCCAAGCAGACATGGTACAAAAAAACAGCAACTAAAGTAATGTTTTGCTCTTAAGATTGGCTGGATTTTTTTACTAGTTCCACAGTACAATATGCACATTCCTACACACAGGGCATGCACATTCCAACCACCTACAGTGAAAGTGAAATGCTTTCACCACGGTAACGTTGAACTAAGGAGAGCCAAAGGAAGGGGATGAGAAAGCATCATCCAGCTCAGAAATCACTGAAGATTTGTGTAGAGAGTTCTCTCTATAAAATGTTCTGTATTACTGCTGTGATTTTTTGTAACTTTTAGTATTGTGACCTTAGTGTTTTTTCCCCAAAGTACATTTGTTTTGCTTTATTTGATATAGCCTTACCAATCTTTTGTGCAAAGAAATAGAAACTTCAAATATAAAATAACACATTTTCTTTGTATAGGTTCTAAAGCAGCTAAATGGAGTCTGAGCAGCTGTTTCATAGAGGCTACTACAGAAACAGTTACAACAGTATAACCAGTGCAAGCAGTGATGAGGAGCTTTTAGATGGAGCAGGAGTCATTATGGACTTTCAGACCTCTGAAGATGACAATCTCTTGGATGGTGATGCATCCATTGGTAAGTTAATGGCAATTTCAGTTTAAAAATTGCTCTGGGATGTATTTTTCTGAGTTTGATGTGTGGGGTTTTGTTGTTGTTGTTTTCATTTGTTTTGTTTTATAAATGAAACTGACCCATTTTCGTAACTATTTAATGTTTCTCCTTAGTTAATCTGTCCTTCAGGGGGATGCTTTAAACCTGAAAGCATCTGCATGGTTTTCTGTGTGCTTTTCTAACAGGTACATTGTATGGAATGACTCCTGATAGGAGGCAGATACCAAGTCCCTTCTGGTAAAACTGCCAAAATCAGGAGCTCATGTTTAAGTGTAGTTTGTGTCTTATGGCTGTAGGGCTGGAAGAATTTGTGAGCCCAATTTCTTAGAGATATTAACACAGTGGCAATATGTACTTAAAATGATTGTGCAAATGATTTAGTTAAATTGAAAGCTGCAGTATTTGGAATACAAATGATCACAGACTTGAATTTATCCACTCTGCATAAGTTACCATTGACATTAGATTTTCATCATGATTTTACAGTTTATAAATTACAGTTTATAAAATAAAAAGATTTTTTAAAAATCAAGACCATGCAATGAGGAGAAAATGAAGGATTAAGCAGTTATGTCTTTTTTTTGGTTCTTTTTTTGTTTAATGAAAATTGAACCATAAACTGCACATATATCATGCAGATAAAAATCTAACAATGTGGAATTTCTCAAGTAATTGTAGTTTCCCCCCTACATTTAGAGGGGACTAACTTAACAGAAGAAGCCTGCTCATTTCAGTAGGCTTGCTAAGTCCCTTGGCTGTCAGGACAGCAGCTCTATAAAGCCTGCACAGTGCTGCCATTCACATTACCACTCATACTTAAGCACTTAACTGAGCCTTACAAAGCCATTGAGGCCATTAGGCAGTGGTGAATATGCCTTCTGTTGAAAGCATGTGGAAATGGGATGGTCTTGGGGAAGAATACTAATGATATATGCTACTTGTCTTATGGGGGGAAATCTTGTACATAATGTGGAGCTAAACTGGAACCCCTCGTCGGAAAATCTTCTCGTCAAGACTTTTAGGTATCTTTAATATGTAGCTGATAGAAATTTGCCTTTTTCTGATCACAGTTTGAATGTTTTTGTGTAGTTCCATGTAGGGAATTCACCATTATGTTCAAATCAATGCTGTACAGCAATCCTGTTTCTCTTAACACGATCTGGAAGCAGGTATGTTACCTCTCCTTCACTGTGTCACCTGAGAAGAACACAAAAATTGTGGATACATAGGATTAGATATTAAATACATATATGTGTGCATATGCAGGGTCATTATATAATAACTATATACACAGTACATCACATGTCATGTTCTCCAGTAGCCGTTTTCTTTGGAGAAGTTTCAGACTTTTAGTGACAAGATGATGGAGAACAAGTAGGTCTTGTGCACTTGTCAGTTCCCCCAGCACAGCGTGTTTTAACATGCTAAACAATTAAACTGCTATGCCTCTGGAGGCTTGGATGGCTCACACCAAAAGCCCTGCCTGGAAGGGATACTGTCTGTCATCTTTCATCCACTTTTGCTTCTGTTGTTAATCAAAAGGAATCTCTTTGTAGTACTAAAGTTAGCATTGGAATGCTGTCTACTGAGGTGTATGGTGACATTATACCCGTAAGAGAAGTTTCTGCCTCTTTGCAGGGAGAATGTTTCACCAGTGCTTGTACCTGCAGTGTCTTCCACGTAACACAACCTGTGGGGACATTTTCATCATGACTTACCTAGGATTTATTTTTGGACTGTTTGCCCTGCTTCTTGCTAGGTCAGTTTAAACCCATTATAGTTGCCATTGAGCAGCTGGCAGTTCTTGAATAGTTAAGTCATAGAAGCTGCTATTCACTGGGTTAATTTTTGTAGGAGGAGATCAATGCTATTTAGTTTAAAAAAAAAATGGTCACAGTAGGATAGTTGATTGTTTTCTTTGCTTTTAGCAGGGGGTGGGGGGAAGAATTCTTTCTAAGCAGAAGTGAAATGTCCAGAACTAAAGTTTGAGATGCACACAATTGTTGACAACAGGCTGAGCTCGAAGGGGACAACAAGTCTCTTCAAAAGTTCAAACTTCTTCCTATGACTCGGGCTTAGCCAGCTAGTGAGGTAAAACTGAGAAGTCTGTAGGTTTTTTTCTCAGAATTACAGTCTGTTTATGATGTCAGAGAAGACTGCATCAGTTTTCACTATTTTTATTCCTTTTTTTAACTTTTCTTTAAGCGTAGGGCAAGCTGAGCAGGAAGTGGATTTTTTTGATGTCAGACTGCAGATTTTTTCCAAGCACTGACTGAAATCGGATGATTAAACCTTACTTGCACTAAAAATGGTTTGCAAACATATGATCTCACTGGTGTTTATATCTCAAGGTACTTTGATCTGTCTGTGGGAGTCCGAGTCCTGAATGAGCTTGGCGTTCTTTTCAATAGCTACAGGGATTCCTGCTTCAGTTAAAGGAGCTTAGCTGCTTATATTGTGACTTCAGCGTGGAGACAGTTTACAGTCTGGCATATGGTGTTAGCATAAAATTGGCAATAGTTAACCTTAATATGACAACCTGTAAACTGTTAATTCCAAAGCTGCTGCTTCAGCCGCTACCATCTCCTTGCAGGGATAGCAGAGCCACTGAAAAACAAATATATGCCAACAGGTGATGGTGCAAAACTCTGCAGCAGGCCCAAGCCATCCTTACTCGAGAGCTGGAGTCCTTTGCCTAAAGTGAGACCAAAGCAACCCATTTTCAGTGCCCTAAATACTGGCATTAAAAATCTGATACAGTGAACTAATATTATGGCATCATTTGAGGAATTAGTATTTTTCGTGTGCAGGTAGTGCTATGTAATCAGGAAATTCAAACCATGTCAGAGAGAAATTGTTCAAGCAAGATCTAGATGTAGGTAGCTTTTCCAACAACAGATGAATGTTCTTTGACATATATTCTTGTTTCTACTGGGCTATCACAGCTTGTAAAGAAAAGAAATCATACAAAGAAAAGAATAAACCAACCAATTTCCTCCAGAAAGGAGTTAAATTGCTCTTACATTCTTTATTTGTGGAAGTTGCATTAGCAGATAGTTCCTGCTGTCTACAGCCCATATGAAGAAAGGTCTTCAAAGTCATTTTGCACCATTGGCATTGTTTGTGTTTACCATTCATGTGCTATAAAACTGATGTGACTGAAATGTCAAATGACAGTTGGACATATCTCTTTCCTAATACACATGCAACCTCTTTTCCAAGTTAGCACTATTTGCATTAAAGAGCTCTTTTTTCCTTAATAAGGAATATATATCTACTCTTAAATAGTGCCATACAAATTGAAGCATGAGATAACATGACTTGCTGTGATTGTAAGGGCTGATCTATTTAAAAAAGCCCCAAACAATTATTGTCCAAAATGAAAATTCATTTGATATTGTTTTAGTTGGAACAGCCTGTAATGGTGTTACAGTGTTAGTCTGGGTGGGCCTTCAGATTGTAACTGAATTGGTGTGATGTTAGACCTTCTGGGGGTGGGAAATTATGGCAGTGTGTATACAGAATTTTAGTAACCAATTAGTTTCTTCTTCTCTAAAATTTTTAAAACCAAATATTGACCATTTTTCTCAAAAAATATTGACCAAATATTGACCAGTTTCTCAGAAGTGACAGTTCTTTGAAGACTTTTTTTATAGGATATGAAAATTGTGTTGTTTTTAGAATTTAACCCTACCAACAGCCTTGAATGGTCTCACCAGTCTTTCCTGCTACAGTTGTATTTACAAAACTAGATGTCATCACCTTCCAAAACACACAAGCATACACATTTTCAGCCTGATACTCTGGAATAAATTGGATCATAACACTAGTAATTAATTATTTCCATCTTTCTGGTAGCCTATAATCTCATTGTAGCTCTGCTGAAGTGCTTAAAGCCCACTGGCTTTGTTAACATCTGCTGCTGAGGCAGTTAAAGCTGCCCTGACAGCCTAGTGTAGTGTTACTGTAAGGATGTCCTGCTCCAGGCATCCTGTAGGAGTGGTGTAAGGTGAAGGAATGAAAGCAGAGGAAATGTGATGGCATAGATGTATGTCTGTAGAAAGAAGAGTCTCAAGTGTACAATAAAATAATTAAGTCTGATTTGACTGTAAAGTCTTAAGGTACTAAATAACCATTTTTCACTACAGCATTAATAGTATTTCATTTATTCATTTTACTTTTGATTTGTTCTCTCAAGTCGGCCAAAGGAGGTAGGCAGGATTTTAACCAAACTGATGTCAGGCTGCACTCTTGCTTCTACCTTTGAGAATATTCTTCCTTAACAGCTAATACATCTTAAAGTGAAAGCTTTTCATCTGCTTGGATTAAGCAGGAATGTTATTCTGGAAGAGGATCTCATCATGTCCCTGAAGCACAAGAACAACCATACTGGGTCAAACCACAAGTCTACCTAGCTGAGCATCCTGTCTCTGCCAGAGGTCCAAAGTCAGTGCTTAAGGAAGGGTAAGAGCAGAGTGAATAAGCAATAGGCATCCGAGTACTTGCACAGCAGTTTTGTAGGGCCAAGGGCCTCCCTCAAAGGGGTGGTTGGTTTTGGAGTTTTAGTCCATGAGTTTTAGTCCTTATCAGTGCATTTTTCTTCCACTTGAAACAATTCTTTCACATCCACACTATCCTTTGGCAAGCTCTAACAGCTTAGCTGCATCTTATGTGAAGAGCCACCTTCTTGGCTTTATTTTGAACCTAAATCCAGGTATAAATACTGCTGAGAACAGCTCTAACTGCCTGTCTCAGAGTCTTGTCTGGGCTAACACTGGCTTATGCATTAGCAGGGACTGACACATGCACTTCCTTGTCCACTCACCTCTGTACAGCATAAATGCTTAGGCCCTTTTCTTCTTGTTGTTGATATTTGCAGCTGTGAAAAAATCTCTCTGCTGATACACAGGGGTTTGGGAGAGTATTAGTAGCTCACTGAAATTAAAGTGCTGTTGATACAAAAAGATTTGATATGAAACTAGGACAGGGTGACCTGAAACTAGAAAGACTTGATTGTCTTGTGAAATACACATCCTCTGATAGGGCCTGTCAGGGATTGGCCACAAGCACGTAGGAACTAATAAGGATTAACACATGGATAGCTTGGTGCTGTCACTGTGAAAGGTGGTAGTTTCTCTCCCACTTTTGAGGAGAGAGGAAAGAATCATCGTTTAAATCCCAAGTTTTAGAGCAGTGATTTAATTATAGCAAATTGTAAGAGCTCTCTTTTTAGAGCAGATGGTGAAAATGTTTCCTTGCTCAGCTGTCTCTATTCCAGACTGGGGACTTGTGGTTTGCTCAGTTGGACCTTACAGCTATCTCACACTTTGGATCCTTTTCACTGCCCCTTCCTGAACCTCTTCTGTTATAGATAACTTAAGGAAGGAGTCATAACTTCATTTGAAGATGAACATACGATTCTATGTCAAGGAAATAGAGTAGCAAGTCTTATTCTGACCACTACTAAGGATTGAACTTGGCCTCATGCAATGCAGCTGTGCCTGGCATAGTGTAGTACTATGTATGGACAACATACAGCATTGCTGTTGGCACTGTGCTCATACAGTTTATGTAGGTATGGAGAAGATGTCATACTCTTGAACACAGAAAGCAAGTATAATAGGTATATCCAGGGAGGAATACATGTGTGTGCTGTCATGTTATCCCTGGCACATACTTTGAACAGTGAGTTGGAAACAGTGGCCCAAAATAAACAACTGTAAACCAGAACAAGGGCTATCTTGCAGATAAACCCCATCTCCATATTTGTGTTTAGATAAAGGAAAGCCAGAATGATCTTGGTAGTAGAATTTGGCTAGTCCTAGAAATGGGAGCAGTAAACTTGAGAAAATCTAAGTAAGCCAGGATCCCTTCTTCCTAAGGATGCCAAATCTTCTTCTGGATGAGTTCTGTTTACAGTTTGAGCAGATTGGAGGGTGAGGAAATGGCAGGTATGCAGAGGTGAAAATGCAGCAGGTCTGACTTTCTTACTAAAAGATAAAGATTTTCCCTGTAAAGAAATAGAACAGAAAGCAGTTGAGAGTGCCCTTAGAGAACTGGAGAAAGTAACCTGTTCACAGAAAATATCCTGCTTTTCTTTCCAAGTCCTCCTTCCATGATGAGTACAGTGAAAGTAGATATGTTTTTGTGTCAATATAAAGCAGATGAATTGGAAAATAAACAATCAAACAAAACCAACCAAAAAACCCCCCAAACCAACAACAACAAAAAACAAAACAACCCACAAACAAGCAAAAAATCATCACTCACAAGTGATAGCTGATGTCAAGGATTTTCTTTCATCATCATTGTGTTATAGATCAAACAAAGTGTCATGGACAACCCCAAAAAGAAGTGAAAACTGAAGAGAGTAGTGTTAGTCTTGCCTTCCATGTTTTGGCCCAAGGGTGGGCTAAAGCAGTCTTTAGGAACCAAACACGTTGGGGGTTTTCCAGTTTATTTGATCTTGGGCGTTAATGCTGCATCATGACTTCTTTATTTCCCTTTTTTTCTGCCTCTCTGTTTCTTCTGCCCTCAAATTTTGCATGGCAGTGGGAAGCCTTTACTTGTACTTTGCTGAATCCGAGTGAAGGTTCGACTGCCCCGGGGGGAAGTTGGTCTCACAATTGATTACACAACATGCTTGTGGCTTTGTGACCTGTTCTGCTGCATTCTGTTTCCTGGTTGAGTCTGATTTCAGTTACCATCTTCCCTGTCTGGACAGCGAGTAAAAGCACCACTGGCAGTTATACTGTACTGTAGAAGCATAATCCCAGAACCTGTGGTTGGCCAGTGAAGAAGAAAATTTATTAGTCTAGAGCCCAGAATAAAGTGTTCTCTGCTGGGCAAAATGGCTGTCAGTAAAATTAACTAATTTGTGGGAGACAAATAATAATGAAAAAAGAAACTGTGATATAAAAGCTTTTTTTTTTCCTGTAGAATAAAATGCAAATAGAGAAAGTCTTGTGTATTACTGCTAAGCATATTCTTCTGGGGTTCTTTTGACTCCTCTTTTGTTTAAACTTCATCTGCCTTGAACTACTCAACAGCGTAGGTTATAAACTTGCTTTCTTCTGGTTTTACATTATATTTGCTCTGATTTTTTCTTCTGTCATTGTTTGTCTGCCTCATTGATCTTATTTGACAAGGTGGCACTGGAAACAGCATAATAGAGTCTTCTGTATGTAGCCTGATACAGAGCTGGAAGCCTTTTGCTAACATCACTGTGATCAAGCACAGAGTTCTGTATAATGCTGATGATGAGGATGTTTGGGACTCCATAATTTAAGACTTAAAAATATACTTATTTTGTTACTATGCATTAATTTGAAGCTCTGTATAACCGAACTTTTTCTGTGATTTCATCTTTGAGTTACTTCATCATGGACCATGTCTTGGTACTGGCACTGGGAGAATGGTGTCTGTCCTTCTTTTGCCATCTTTAGTGTTCCCACTGCTGGATCTGTGTGACACAGAAGAGAATGTCCATTCTGCATAGACTCATACAACTAAGTCAGACTGAAGACAGTGCGAGATCAGTAAACTGAGACAAGTCTGAGTAAGAGGAGAAGTCAAGATGCTAGAGGGATAAGATCTGGGCTTTGTCTGTGTGGATTGAGAAAAGGGTAAAAGAGAGAAAAAAATGGGAAGAAAAAAACAAAAGAAGGCAGAATAAAGTTGGAAAGAAAAGGAGTGGAAGGAAGAAGAATGGGACAGAGTAGATTTTGAGACATTTCATGGATAATTTGGGCACCCTGTTGTAAATGCCCAGCCTTCAGCCAAGGGTGCATGAGTTAAATTGTGTTCAGAATGGTTGGAGATGTTAGCTGCTCTGAGGAGTGCTTATTATCTAGCATTTTTTGAGAGAACATTATCTTCTAGCTCTGCTGAAGGAGAAGCTTTAGTTTTGAATAATAATAGGAAAGAAAATGACAGTTAAGAGTCCCCAAAATCTTCTGCAGCAGCCACGCTAGTATTTGTAATTATCAGACTTGTTACTTTAGTGAAATCATTCAGCACCCCAGATTTTACAGCTGGAATGTCATAAAAGACATTCTTTTAATTTTCATTACCTGATGCATTGCAATTACATATTTTGTCACCAAAATAAATGAAGTAATTGAGGGAATTGTGAGCATAGGTTTGGTTTATATGTAACAAGGTACTGGGCTGCCTTCCTTAAACCCAGCTTACTTTTTAATAAGCAGTGGTGGAATAGTGCTTCAGGACTGGGGTCCTCCCTCCAACCCTGGGTAAGCAGGCTGTCCTACCTCTGTGATACTCCCCTTCTTTCCACTGGCCTTGCTTTGTCACCTCAAAACACCTTTCCCAAAGTGTATCTGATTTGTCTAACCTCTGAGTTGTTATTTTCAGAGACCTGCTTTTGAATGTGTTTATTCTCCCTTCCTAAAAGGTGTGGAGGGAGGATTTAAGTATTTCTTCATTCATAGTATGCTTTAAAGGCGTGTCACCTGTACACGTTGTGATATTTCTAGAACAATGGATTTAAAGCCTTTTTCTTCAAAGCTAGATGCATCTCACCAGGATGTACCTGTGAGAACAATGGGAGCACTCAGATGTGTGGAGTTATTTGGGCATGGATGATTTCTGGGATTGAAGCTTTGGTCTATAATTATGGTGATGAAATCTGCTTGAAAGCAGGCTGCTGTGCAAACCTGCTGCTTGCACATGAGCTGTATGATGAACTAAATTGGCCAGCTGATGGAGTTCTCAGTGAAAATACAGAATCACAGAATCACTGTGGTTGGAAAAGCCCATCAAGATCATCAAGTTCAACCATTATCTAACTCTACCAGGGCCACTGCTACCCCATCCCTAAGCACCACATCTGTATGGCTCTTAAATACATCCAGGAATGGTGATTCAGCCACTTCCCATGGCAGGCTGTTCCAGGGAATAATGCCATTCATTGTTAAACTAAATTTAGGCCTCACAGCAAGTGATCATAATGTTGTGTACTCCACAACACCCAAAATACCTAGTTATCTAGAGACACCACTTCACTAACTGTAATCCTGGAATTTACTGAACCTCACGACAGAAATAACTTAACGTAGTCTTTTGGATATAAAATTGTCTGTTAAAATCAGACACTATTTCAGACCAGGTAGAAAACCCCAGTAATTTGGAAGCATTAAATTGTATGGACTTCTTGATAGTAAAGAAGACTGGTCAGGTTAGCATGCATAGTGTATGTCACCAGCCTTTCCTGGGGGTGTAGGAAAAGGGATACGCACACTGGTAGTGGTTATGAACAACAGGAGCACAAGCATCTGGGAACTGAGAAGGGAAAATTAATCTTCTGCTTTTTAAAGCAAGACAAAGGACTGTATTTGGCAGGGAGGCTACAGGCATGACATCAGAGGAGCTGTTGCAATTTGATATTAGATGGGCTCTTGAAATTTTAGGTAGGAAATATAAATTATCTGTTTTACATTGTCAGCACATCAGTGCTGGGACTCATTCTCAGTTCTAAGACTGACATGTAATCTTTGTATGTATATAATATTTGTATGCATGTGATATTGCATTATCTCATAAAAGAAATAACTTCATTAAGAACTTAAACTGAAGGCAGTGTGTCTAATGACTTGTGTATCCATTTGCAGCTCTGCAGAGTGGGTTTGATTTTTTGGCAAAATGAATCTCTGAAACTTAAGCAATGGTGTAGTTAATACATGACACATTTTACTGAAGTGGAACTTAACCCAGGGAACAATAATTTTGCATTACCTGCTGGAGGGGAAGAAAATGAAAGCAATATGCCCATCTTCTCTATGTATTTCATTGCAGCTGAACTAACTATGGAAATCTCATGTGAAATATTAATACGTGGATATGATAGCTAATAACGTTTGTTTCAAAGGCAAGCCATTATGTAGTCAGTTGAAGATTTCCTGCCTGTCGATTCCACTTGTTTGAAGTGGTTGGGTTGTCCCAGAGCTGTGCCAGCCCCTCTGATGATGTATCACATGAACACCCCCGTTAGCCTTCATGTGGGCTGCCGGCTATTTTGAGCCTGTGACTTTCAAGGGACTTGGAGCATTTTGTCACTGGGTAGAGTAACGCAAGCCTAATTATGGACTTGGGTCTATTGTCTTTGCTTCCCCCCAATCCCACCCCTCCTCCGAGCTTTTTAATAGGTGTGGAAGTTACACAATTCTAATACCACAATAATCACCAAAAAAACCTGAGACACCTGACCATTTTAGTTAGATATGTAATTCTTGCTTTCATGCTTTTGATGTTCAAATGTGACGTTTGGAAAGAGTCAGTGAAATTCCTGGGAGACAGTATCCCCC
>VWZY01010272.1:452141-495933 GCA_013399075.1 Chloroceryle aenea
GCTCAGTCCTGCTTCACAGCTCGTCGGCTTGTGACTCCATCTTCGATATGTGGCAGTCTCTCCTCTCTCTATTTTTTCTCTCTCTTGTTCTCTCTCTCTCGCTCTCTCCCTCCCACTCTTTCTTTCTCTCCCCCCTCTCTTTTCTCTCTCTCCCTGTCTGTCTGTCTCCCTCCCTCTCTCTGCCCGTGACCAAATTGGCAAGAGTTTATTAAACAGGCTATTTTCCCGCCTCTCCCTAACTTGAACAGGAACGCCGATTGCCTACCTTTGAAGTTTCCATACGTGCTTTTAGTCTGGCCCCTGATCCGCGGAGGGAAAGCTGTACAATGGTGACATGTCAGTTAAGCCAATATTGATGAGCTCTTAAGAAGCTGGAGCTTTGCGATAGGTTCTTGCCACTGGTGCTTGCAAGAAAGCAGATTTTAAAAGAAAACAGTGTTATCAATTTCTGGAGACAAAAAAACCCAATCCTCTCTTGAGCTTGCCTTTTGTTTCTCGTAGCAACTTTAAAGCAGAACATGGTCTATAAATATTTGGTTTTGTACTGAGGGAAGTTGTAGTACGAATAAAGTTCTGCCTTCAATTGCTGAGGATTTCAGGCTTTTCTTTTTGGTTGGATTTGATGGTTGCACTTTAATGATGAAAAACAGTAAATGTGGAAATTTCTCACTTGAGTTCTGTTTAAATTAGATAGTCTAAAATTAGAAAGTTCCAACATTTATGGCTGCTGGTGATGATGGCACTGGTGAGGAGGTAGGCTGGACATAATGCTTTACATAAGATTATTTTTTCTCTCCTTGTTAATTTATTGTTTCACCTTTCCTTGTAAACTCCTAGTTCTACAGATAAATTAGGTCACAGTTTTTTAGAGTTCATCTAGCAATTTTACCCGTGGTGTAGTAGCTTGCATAAAATGTTCCTTGTTCTCTTTTTATCACGCTTAGAATGTTTTTCAGCATATGTTAAGGACAGCAACAAGTTACTCTATGGCTTATTTTAAGACACACGAGTGCAAAGAGGCAAAACCAGGCTCTTTTCAGTGGTGCCCAGTGACACAATGGGAGGCAATGGGCACAAACTGGAACAAGGGAGGTTCCCTTTGAATATCAGGAAATATTTTTTTTACATTGAGGGTGACTGAGCCCTGCAACAGGTTGCCCGGACAGGTTATGAAATCTCCTTCCTTGGAGATAGTCAAAAGCTGTCTGGACGTGGTCCTGGGAAACTAGCTGTAGGTGGCCCTGCTTAAGCAGGGGGGGTTGGACCAGATGACCTCCAGAGGTCCTTTCCAGCCTCAACCATTCTGTGACTTTAGATTTGTAGATAGATTTAAAGATGAAAACTGCAAAACAGCCTTAATATTATACTTCCAAATTCTGCAAATTATGCTTGGACATTGAAATGTGATCAGCTGTATATTTCTGGAAATCACCAGCTTTTAGTTGATTCTGCAGTAGAAAAAGTCACTATTTGCAGTGCAGAATGGTGCTTGGCACATTGCTGTATTGCTTTTAAACACAGAGATTACAAATACTGTAAGGAAAACAGTCAAAGTTCAACTGGATGTTCCCATTGTGGTGACAACCCTAGGAGCCAGCAAGAGAATTTCCAGTTGTGACTTGTCACTTCTGCAGTTTCAGCTGGGGCTTGTACTTCCTATATGCTAATACTGGGTTTCAAAACCAGTGCTACTGGTGCTTCTTGAGTTTGCTACAATGAATCTAGGTGAAAAAGAAAAAAAACCAAAAACATAACAACCAAACCACCGCCACCACCAAAACTGTAACAGTGTTATTGTAATCTCTTGCAAATCTGAGTTTGTCCAGTACGTATGACTCATAAGAAAATTGAATCTCTAGACCAGTTTGTTCCATAGATTTCATCAACATTTGTATTTCCTGCTGATGTACAATACCACAGCAGCCTGTTGTCATCTGGTTATCAGAATAAGGCTTAAAATGCTAACTGATAAACCCAAACATTTCAGGTAAAGCCGTGATATTTTTTTCTGATCTGTGAAATTAGAAAAGGATACTGCCAGGATGTTTTTCCTCTCATGTAGATTTCAGAGCATTGTAATAACAAGCTAAGAGAAAATGGATAAAGATATGTATAGAAAATAAGTTTGATTATCAGAGCCTGTGGAATTTTCTCCCTCATTCACATCCTGACAGCTCTTCTGTCCTGCAGAGCAACGTTGGCATCATGCAAAACTGCTTTGTAACATCAAAGGATTCGTTGCACTAATTGACTGCAGTGGCTCACCCAAAGTGGCCGTACCTCAGCAGTGATGAAATGACTGTTCCAATCATTAGGGGTCTTTGAGTTTTAATTAACGGCCTTTGCTAACATTCAATGAGATGAAATGCCAAGTATTATAAGACATTGTTATTATTAGAAGCCTGAGCCGTTGGCATTAAGTTGTTTGTTTGTTTTTTTTCAGTGCATATATGCTATGAAATGTCACATAGAAAGCTTTTAAATAGGTGTTTATTAATGGTGTTTACTTTTTAATGTTAACTACTCATAATTACCTCTTTTAAAAAAGAAAAGATATTATTGAATGCTTCTTATCAGGGCTTCTTTTGACTTGTTCTGTCTTGAGATGTCTCATTATGTGATGCTAAATGAATTGTTCCAGACCTCTTTATCATTCCCCATTGACTGAAATAAAACTGCAGGAATACCATTCACTTCTCTCTTCTCTGGTAATGAAAAGAGTTAAAAGAAAGGGGTTTAAAGTCCTGATTTAGGGTTGTTTGTATCATAAGTAACTTCATAATTTATTTCTTTTACATGATGAACAGTGTGCTGGAATCTGTGTTGTGTAAATACCTCATTTGTGTTGTTCAGGTCTTTGCCCTTGGGTTTATTTTTGCATTATTTTTTTTTCCTAACTAAGAATTCATTTTACCATTCTCTAGACAAAGGAAATCTGAGCAGTAGCAGTGTATGTATAATGGCCAGGCTACTAGTAGCAAAATTTGAGCTTTGGCAAGCATGAGGATTGTTAATTCTCTTTTATTTGTTACATATTCATAAGCACATCTTAGGTTTTAGAATTTGGAAATTCACAAGTGAAATTAATAAATTACTATTCCACTGATAATTTGCTGTTGAGTCAGTAGCCAGGAGATGTGAAAATTACATCCATCAAGAGCACACCAAATTACCAGTGACTTAATTTTAGTAAACTACTTTTTTTTGAGTGACAGAATAACCCCCAAATTCCTTTATTGTGCACCAGTCAGCACTGCAGCTCCTCTTGCTTGGACTGTACTCTTTAACAGTAACATTGGGAGCCCTTTCTGCCCCCCCTGGCTTCACCTGTTATTATAAGCTATGGGGCAGAGGATATTTAATAATAGCCTCAGAAGAGCTTGAGTTAGACACATAGCAAGCCACTTCAGCTCCTCTTCAGTGGTAAAAGTTACACTTCTGCAGCTCAGGCTGTGTTTCTGCTTACGGGTCTTGTGCTGAAGAATTAGTAATAAATCAAAAGCCATCAGAGACTGAAATACTCCATGTGACCTTTGAAGTAGATGGGTGTGAAAGTTGTGTACACATACTGGAGCTAGAGTTTGACCCTGAAATTTTATTGGTAGCAGATGAAGAGTGATAAAATTAATTTTTAGACTTAATTACAGCTTTGTGACAGAAAACGTGAGTGGGATGATTAGAGTTGGCTGACATGGAGTGCTTTGAGATAAAGCATTTCTTGGAGAAACTCTGCATGCCTATGGCACTGAATTTGTGCTGCGCCTTGTTTTAGGGTTCCTAGTCTAAAAAGGGGATGAGGATTTTGAGCATATTTGTTGATAAGCAGGCAGTACCCTGAGGCATAACTGCAGCTCTTTGTAGGCAGTTCCAGGTTATCTGTCTGGCTGATGGCGCTCTCTCCTCGGCATGCATTTCTCCATTTTGGAGATCAGTTGGAGATGTGCTGTTATCTGGGATGTCAGAAAGCTAATGAGCAAACCACAGTTATGCCCTCCTTGGGGCTGAACGTGGCCTCATTGGGATAATCAAATCAGCAGGTTTATTATTTTTGATGCACTTTCTTTGCCGTGCACACAACGTCTAAGTCAGTCTTACGTACATACAGCAGCAGTGCTTAGAAATCTGATTGTCTACATTTCTGACTCTTGCTGCCTTAGCCATGGTTAGAGGAGAGATTATTTCTCTCTTGTAATGTTGGCTTTATCTAGCTTTATGTATATTGTAACTTCTATTCTTCTCCTTCCTGTGTTGTTTACCTTAAGGTGCTAATTCAGGAGTGTGGGGATAGCCAGAGCTCCTCACGTGTGTAACTGAGGTCCCTGTTCACTGCAGACATAACTAAATAAGTACAGTCCATTCTGCCTTTAAGAAACCTGCAATAAATTCATTTTTTTCCTGTGGCATCATAGGAACAGAAGTGTTTCTGCACCTCAAGTAAAAAGCCAAAGCTGTTTATGTTCCATTTTTTTATTCTTCCCAACTCTTGGTTTAACTCTGAGGTGCTACAGTTTTTTAAAGGTTATTTTTAAACCCAGGTGTTGATTTTTTTGAGGTTTTTCTTTTTTAAACCCAGGTGTTTTGGGTTTTTGTTTGGTTTTTTGTTTGGTTTTTTTTTTTTTGGCAGAAGGAATGGAGAAGAGGGGATTATCATCCAGTACTTTGGTAGAGCATTTCATTTCTATTCTCTGTTCTTCCAAGCTTGTTCTGAGTCTTCCTGTTTCCCACCTCTGAGATTTTTCCAGCTGATTATTTTTTTTAGTTTGTGTATATATAATTTTGAGTGCGTATACGATTTCATCTTTTCTGTATACCATGTGATTGTCATGCAGAAATCACTTTGTACTTGTAAGCCTTTGATGCAGTTTAGAAGAGGCAGGCTGAAAATTCCATTATAGAGAGAGGAAAATGTATTACTTGATTACAAAGGCTTGGAAATCACCAATGGTCAGCAGTAGTGCCTGGCAGCACTCTGGCAGGGCGTGCTGTGCTTCTGATTCTGAAATTAAACAGTCACTTTTAACCAGGAAACTATGATGGTGCTTGATAACTCTTCTTGAGTGTTTACAGATAAATTTAAGTAAACTGACAACTGTTTCTTGTCAGTCATTTATTTATTTTTTCATTCAGAGCCTCATCCTTTGAGGGCTGGATATGGAGGCAGAAAGAAGCTGAAGCACTAACACGTTTCTGGCTTGTGCCAGTCTTTGTTCAAAGTGTAAATGATCCTTCTGGTGTGCCTTGCATTCAGGGTGCTTCCCTGCCTCCATTCCCCTGGCCACCTGATACCCAAGGACACGCGGGTGAAGCAAAGCCTTGGATTAGTGTCTGGCTTCTGGAAAGCTGCAGGCCCTGCTGATTTTAACACTCAGCAGGTTTGGATGGTCGTGTAAGGGAGAGCTTATTCTGGCCTTGCCTGTAAACTAATTAGCTTCATTTGCACTCACAGAGGTGCATTTCTTTGTGATATATTATTTTTTGGTTTTATTTACTAATTTTACTCTTTTCATGCTGCTGCAAGTAGCACAAATGAAACACGTTGTGCTAGTGTCAGCCAGAAGGAGGACTGCTGAGGGCAATATTGTGTCATTCTGCACTGCCTAGAAAAAGGGAGGTGTGAGCAACAGCAAACTAGTGTGTTCTTGCTGCAAGAGTCTGCAATTACATACTTTGTAGAGAAATACCTTTGAGAAATTGGGGCCTATTACTGCTCTGCCATCTACTCCAATATTGGCATTGTTGTGGTGTTCAGAACTCTGAAATATTCCTAAACACGGCCACCTCTGGGAGATTTGAACTCTGCAAAATGGGTATTACTGTATAGTGTCTGGATATTAATATTTATAGAGAAGTTGGAATTGTTTCCAGCAGAAAGACATAATTAAAATTTAACAAGACCCCGAGGGTACATTTATAAACTTCACTATAACGAGTCTGTCAGTTTGGTGCTGTGGAAGGGGGTGAACTTGCTGCTTGTTCCCTTTCTCCTCTCTGAGTTCTTGCTCTTGCACTGGCTGTGTTTCTTCTCTGACAGCACAGAAGCTTGATTTCAGTTCTGTATAATGGCAGAATTTTTTTTGTTAGCTTTGTATGCTTAGTTGGATTAACATGTTCGCTTGGTTACCGTGCAGCTGGATCCAAGGGTGATGGAACAGATCCAAGGGTGAGAGTGGGAGTGTGAGACCAGGAATGGTAGGGGGTAATAAGGGGAGCAAGATCTCCTGTTTGGGTGGCAGCTGTCTGTTAGATCAGCTCAGCCTTAATTGTAATTATGTCCTGAGAGATTTGTCCTGTCTCATTCCATAAAATGGAGTAAACTGAGAGGTGTATTTTGTGCTGTGCATTCAGGAGATGTATATCTCATGCTATATAGCATATAGAAAGGGGCTGAAACTTCATCATAATATTATGGTCCCTTGTTAACTCTGCTGGCCACCCTCTTGATTCTGCTCGTGTCTCAGTTCTGTATCTTATTCTTCATGGAGTCTGTAGCTGTAGGGATTTGTACTCTAGGTGATAACGGGTAATTTTTCAGGTGATCACGTGGTGGAGAACCACTTGGGAATTTACTGTGCACTGTTTGATTTTCCAGGAAGCAGCATTTGTCTTAAATCTCGAGGTTTCTTTTCTCTTTATGAGAAAAGGAGGAGCACTGCACACAAGGAAAGAGTCAGGAAGGATTGTTATGCAGGAATCAGGAGCATCAAGTATGTTCCAAAACCCTTTCTTGGGTGAAACTCATATTTAGATAACTGTGAGGATCTAGCTCCTTCATTTCTTTACCTCTGGGTGTTTTAAGGAGATTTTCAGTGGGATTTTCAAATCATAAAGTGTGGAAACTGGAACCCACTGCCTCTCTGGAGGAAAACACCAAGAAGCAGTGACAGCCCAGGTCAGCTGGCTCTTCATTTCTTCATGCTAGGGACAGAGTGGCAGGACCCTGGAGATCTTTACAATCTACTGGGTTCCTTCACTGGGCTTCTGAGAGATCCATGAACTGAAAAATGCAACAGCATGTATGTCAGCAGCTTTGGTTTTGATTTGTTTTAAAATGTTCTACTGAGAAAATGTTTGAACTGTACCACAGTGAATAGTCAGTAACAATCTGCTTAGGTTTTAAAGGTACTACTCCTTGCTGGCATGATCTTTGTCCTTTTTAATGAGCTAGCTAAAACTTACTAGGTATCTTTCTTCAAAATACCACAACCTTCATCAGCTGTATGTTGCCCGGGGTTGCTTTCAAATCTGAAAGAAATCTACCGAGTTGCAAAGGACAAGGGAGGTGAGGAGGTGAGGCAGCCTTGGAAAACGCCGTGCCTGGCACCTGAAAGATGCTGTGTGTAATCTACACAAATCAGTTTTTGGTCACGTTTATCATAGTTCCAGTATCAATCAAGATCAAAGACTGTTAGTATGAGGCCCATATTTAGAATATGAAAGAAGAGAGATTCTAAGGTCCCCCTCAGGAGGGACATAGGGGAAGGAGGAATCTGTAATGCATAAACCAACTTGTAAGATTATAGCACAATATTAGTTCTCTAATTCATTTGTTTCTGCTTTATGTCAGGAGGGACTAGCTGAGCAAAGCAGGAGGTTGGGTCAGTGTTAGGAGGTACTGGTCATTCAGTATAGCTTCGTATTCAGAAGGAAATGAAGGAGAGCAATATGGTAAGGACTGCTTTTTCTATCAGACAGTGTCCTTTCAAGTGATTTTGGATTTTATTTTTTTAATTCTCATTTTAAAAAAAAACAAATAGAAAACACCCACTTCTTCAGAGTTGAGAGCTTTTTTCTATGGTGTTGAAATCTACTTCTCTTATTCCAGTTATGTCCATGTAGCGTTCTTGCTGTAACTAATTCTGGTCAGCTGTCCTAAAGTACAGTGTTTTACTGTTAGTGCTTATTACAGTTTATTTTTTTCTTCAACATGATGCAATCCTCTTTATTAGTTTTTTGTTGGCTTTGGTTTGGTTTGGTTTAACAACTTCCCTTGAAGCAGTTCTTCAGCACTACCAGAGCTGATTGCTGAGCAAGAACTGTGCCGAAGGCTCGGAATTACACGCATGGAAGGATAACAAAAGTCAGCTGCCTTCCCCAAAGGTAGTTCAGCAAGACCTGCAGGGACTCAATCAGCTAAAAGAGACAAGCTCTTTTCTCTGAAGAAACATGTTACTTTTGTTGTCTAGAAGCTTACTGCCTGCAAGTTTGCAGCCTGTGATTGTAGCAGCTTGCTAGTTATGGGTTGAGAATACAGGATTGTCAGAGATGCTGCTGGAGAAGAGCGTGTTGATAAAGGGATGCCAGCTACTCTAGTTTTGCAAAGGATTGTGCTGAATTTGTAACGATTCCTGTGAGTCAGAGCCAGCCTCTGAGAGGATCAGTATGTTACTATTTGCCTTCTCCCTGCAGTAACATGGGTTAGTTTGGATTAACAGTAACCATAGAAGTTCTGCCTGCCACTTTTACTATCTGCTTCCCAGTCTGATAAAGCCTTGAGCAAACTCATATGTAACAAAAAGAAGGCTTGACTTTCTTCACAGCTGCAGAATGGCTCAGGTGAGTAAATATGGAACATGGAGGTGTTCTCCTCCCATAGCTATAGACCCCGTGTCCTAAGTGCTTGCTGTGGTTTTTAAGACTGAAGGCTCCTTGTATTTTGATGAAAAGCATTTGCATCCAACTGTAGCCTGAGAAAGAGTCTTGAAACTTGAAGCCTGGGGAAGAATGGCAAGGAAGAAAGGGGTAATACTTTCTAAATATTGGGGATGTCCAGAAGGCAACATTTGCTAAGTGCTGCAATTTATCACAGAGATGATAATTTCCTGCTTGGTGGTTAGAATATTGTGATGAAAAATCTGTTACAGTAAGGACTGTAACAAAATCCATCGGGCTGAAAATAAATTTAATAACACTTTGATGAAACTGGCAACAAATGGTGAGAATTTGCATGTGTTTGTGCTGATTAGAATCATTATTGTCATAGCTGGAAGGAGCATCTTGTGGGAAATGCTAGGAAAGAAAGGGAAGCAGAAGTCTGGAAAAGTGTTGAATATGACCATTCTAAGTGTTCTGCTTGGGTCTGGTGTAGTGAGTATGATGCCATCCCTGATGATTTCCCTGGAGAGAACTCTAATTCAGCACCTTGTCATATGTGTAAAATTATCTGTTACTGTTTGTGATATTTTTATAACTCTCAACTCTTCTTTGCCTTCTGGGGCATAAGATTGCATGCTCCTTATATCTTGATATCACTTAATATAAACCAGCTCCCTTTGGGCAGGGGGAAGCTTTTGTCCTACTGCAGTCACACAGGTTTAGGAATCTGCTTGGTCACACTGAAACTTTGTAGAAGATTAATAATTAAGCTGTAGCTGAATTTAATTTATGACCCCTTGCTTTGCAAAGGAAGTTAATATAATGTAAAAATAATATTTTTGTAATGTATTTTGTTATTCTTTTAATTTTGAGAGCTAAATAAATCATCATAGTGTGAATTCTGTTACTACCTCTGCCACAAGATGGGCTTGCCCTTTCAGCTGGCCAGACATGTATTTAGACTTCCTTTCTAGTTATGCAGCAAGAGGATTGAATCCCTTCTCCTCCAGCAAGGGTTTCACAATCACCTCTCTGAGCAAATCTGGTTTAATTTGTTGTTGTTAGCCTTTGATTAATGGAAGCATAGGTAATGCTGCTTGCTATCTGCCTGAAGAGAGACGAGCAGCAGCTTTGGGAAGAGATTCCCAGGGTGCAGTTATGGTGGATAGACAAGGGAGAATTTAAGGGGGGGGGGGGGAATCCCAGTATTGAGGAAGACAGCAGCCAGGATAGCATTGTTGGAGGAGTTGTCTCCTGCTTTTCCATTCTCTTCTTTGGCTTTAAGTTAAAAAAAAACCAAAAAGGAATCTTTTTTCAGTTTTATAGCAGGCATCCACAAGACTCTCAAGCACTAGATGGTTGAGGCACACCTTTGGGTCTGATGCCAGGAGACGTGCTGCTTCTGCTAGGTCTCAGACTTCATGAATTTAAGAGGAAAAGGCACATTTTACCTATGTATAAATTCTAATTGTCAGTAGTTGCTGGGACTAGTGAACTTGGCATTTGTAACATTTGGAAGTTTAAAGGTAGGCCCTTTGAAGACCTTTTCTTTTTTCTTTTTTTTTCTTAAGTAGTTGGAAGCTTGTTTTTTTTTTCCAGCACCAAGAAGCTGAGCCTGCAATTAAAAATCTTAATAAAAACCAAAAAAAAACCCCAAACAACCAAATCAAAATAAATCAACCCACCCACCCAAAAAACAAACAAACAAACAAACAAAAACCAAACAGAAAACCACCAACAAAAATCAACCACCACCACCAAAGAAGAAAACCCAACCCTAAGAACCCCCACCTGCCCAACCGTCCCCAGTTGTTTTGGGCAAGTGGTAGCCATGCTATATTTTGGCAGCCACCCAACAGAAAATGACACTTGAGGTCTGTAAATATACCACAGGAACTCAAAAAAGCTTAAAAAAAATAAAACTTCCTCAAATACTTGTGAAGAGGGAAAAATTCTCAGTACTGCTCTTGCTCTTCTTATTCTGATCACCGAAGAAATACTGTTGGGGGTGTTGCTGTGCAAGCTGCTTGTGACAGAACTAGCTGGTGATTACAGATTAGTAAAGGCATTTTCTTTATACAGTTATTTCCAACTTTTCATGAGTGAGGACTGCTCTGTGAGTTACCTGGAATAAAGACATAATTAGATATTTGCTGCTGATATTTTCCACTTTGTTTCCTGAAGTTTCTCTGGAGTCTGCACACAAAAGAGAACAGCAGTTTGAGCAGCACATTCTTATTTAACCAATAGAAATACAAAGTTAGGAACATGCAAGTGTAGCCTGTGGGAAGTGACAGGAAAAAAATGACATCCAACATTGAGGATCTAAATGAAGTAAAATGTGCATGTTTGGGAAGTGTCTTAGTTGGTCAGAGTTTTTATATGCTGGTGCATTGTGAACACTGGAATACCCTGTTTATTGCAGAATTAATTCCTGTCTTCCCTCTGCCACAGGAACTCATTATACAATGACAAATGGAGGAAGTATCAACAGTTCAACACATTTACTGGATCTTCTGGATGAGCCAATTCCTGGAGTGGGAACGTACGATGACTTCCATACCATTGACTGGGTTCGAGAGAAGTGCAAGGACAGAGAAAGGCACAGACGGGTACTTGAGCTCAATAACAATACTTGGAATAGATTTTCTGTTGGAGGTTGAAATGAAGGTCTGATCTGGTAATACATATGTGTTAAATTAGTTGCATCAGCCAGAACTATTTGAATGCTGGTACTGCCAAACGCTTTGGGGATGCTTCCGTTCGTTAACACCACCACAGATCTGAAGATGTGATTTCTCCACAAATATTTATCAAAATGAATAGTTAAAACTTACTGTAATTGTAGGGGGAGTCAGGGGAGAGGTTCCTTCAAATACCACACTGTAGCATTATTTTCTTTCTTTGGAAATACCATTTTAACTTTCTGGAAGGTAGAACATACACCTTGTTTGAATACTCTAATGAGAAGTAAGAAGGTGTTTGTCCCAAAATGCTTTATTTCATCATTTGTGTCTAAGCAGTAATTAACACAATGCCATCTTGAGATGTATAGGTTAGTGCCCAGTGGATAAGCTGATGGAATGCTGGGCATGACCAAATCCTGGCAGGGCAGATCCCACCTGGAGTCAGGTTATCCAGGGTGTAGTCTCACGGCCATTACACATTTTCATGTCCAAGGCCAGAAAAGTCAGACAGTTCACAGTTTAGAGTCACAGAACTACTGTGAAATTTATAAAGGTGAATGACAGGAGACTGGACATGTAACCAGAGATGTAGAAAGAAGAGGGTAGTTTTGAAAAACATGCTGCTGTAGATTTATAAAAAGAAATGTCTGAGAATCTCACAAAAATAGAGGAAACTATAAAAAATATTAATTTGCTTTAGGAATGATATTTTTTTCTAGATTTCCTTGTCTAGTATTTGCTTTCTTGGTTTGTTTTGATTTTTTTTCTTTTTTTTTTGTTGCAAATACTTTCTACCTCCTTTTACAATATAAAAAAATCACAAGAGTAGGATCCAATTACATAATGAAGGTTTAATCACAGAGCAAGTTGTGCACAGATTTCAGCTAAGTATGCAAAGTAAAGCAAATAAGGCTGAAATAAGAGCTACTATTTTTTGTCAGTACAATAACTTTAGATGTCACTAATAATGATTTGTCTAAAAGTATTATAGGGCAGTTATCCAGTTTTGGGATATGATTTATTTTTGTGGGGTTTTTTCAGTCTAAAGATAAAAGAGAGATGTTTCTGTTTGAAATACAAGTTTATGAATTAGAAATGCACAGAACAGCTTATTACTAGTACACTTAGTTTATTTGACATGCAACAAAGATAATTTAAGAATTAGGAGAGAAATAATTTTACTATTACAAGTTTTGGATGTGTACCATGGACAGTATTAATTTATCCTAATAATGCATTTTCTGTGGTTTAGTTCTTTAACCAAATTTACTTTGCTCTGTCAGTTTGATGTCTGAATAACCAAGCTTACTCATCTATGTAAAGCACTAAAAGAAGGAGAATATCATTTGAAGAGGGGGTATTTATTTCCCTGCAGCTTGCAGCATGCAGTTTGTATGTCATACTTACTTTTTTCTCCTATTTGTATTACAGGAACACCTACAAGTATACCTAACAATTTCTCTTTGCAGATCAACAGCAAGAAAAAAGAATCAGCATGGGAGATGACAAAAAGTTTGTATGATGCATGGTCGGGATGGCTGGTAGTCACACTAACTGGTTTGGCATCAGGTAAATAAAAAAACAGGATTTCTTCCTTAGATTTGTCAACAAGGAGAGTTCCTGTGCTTTTCACTGGTGTGTTACCCACTGTCCTGGGTAAGAGCTAGTTCAGGAGACTGCTGTAGTTCCACGTGGGAAGGAAAAGGTTGAGTGTCTTGGTTTATAGGCTTTAGCATTTTGGAAAACAAAATCCTTACTGAATTTAGTGGGATTTTTTCAGAGTTATTGAACTTCCACCTGCTAAACTGTCAGTGCTCTTTAATATCCTGATCAAGATTGGTGTTTTCCCTTTGTCTTAAATTCTGCTTTTTTCCTATTGTGAAATTGTGTTAATTGATTGTGCTAGATACTTTTCCTGATAGGAATTTTTTTTTTTAAGGAACTTTACCAACCTATTAGCTTAATAGGAATAAAAAAGTCACTCTGGTATAACTTTGATAAACAGACTTCCTTGTAAAACAGGTGTTTGTACATGAGCAAAGTCAAGATACATGTTTGTCATTCCTTTCTAAAGGTTGTTAGCTTTCACAGGTAGAGTTTGTTGGCCTCTACTTCAACTCTCTCTTTTCTTTTTAATGTGTTTTAGGATGAGTTTTACAGCTAAAATGACCTGATAGTTTGTGGCCCCACTGTCATGAAGTGCTGCTTTCTATCAGCATAGTTCAGAGTGACCAAAACGTGCAGGAATTCAAAGTCACAAACTTTGTGCCCAGTTTTTCCCATAAAGTATTTCAGACAGAGATCTTAGATGACATGCTAGGAGATTTGGATTGGTTGCAGAGTGTGGCTCTGCCTGTTAAAAGCTCATGGTAACTGTATATTACAATTCACACATAATCACACATAAATTAATATATATGTGAAGTTTGCAGCGTGTTTATATACCTCTGAATGTACAATCTGTGACTGTATCATTACTGGAAATTGCTTGTGATAATTTGGGTGGGAACATGCAGTGTTGTGCTTCCACCCCCTAAACTATATATATATAAAAATTATTTCAGGTCTCTGTGTGAATCTTAAATGGTACAACCTTGATTTTGGTCATGGGGAGATTTAACATAATTTTAATGAATTTGATTAAACTGCTGTTTTACTAAAATACTGCCTTGGACCTTGGTTGGCACAGCATCACAGACAGTCTGTCAAGACTTGTAAATAAGTAGCTCAGAAGTAATTCTTTACTATCAACTACCACAAGTAGATTGTGCCTATCTCTAGGCAGCTATCTCTACTAGTGATTAATACCTCAAAACCAGTGAATTATAACTAACTGTTGCATATGTTCACAAAAATACTGACTTTAGAAAAGCTTTTTCAGTATGCTCCTACCAGGAAAAACAGTTTTGCTTTTGTAAAATAAGGGAATTTTATATATATATTTAAAAAATCCTTTTAATTGCCTAACTAGTGCCTATTTTTTGAGGACTCTCCAGCAATTTTTTCTGCATGTAGTTACAACACAGAATCCCTCTTAAACTTTGAGTTTGTGAACTGCTTAGAATCTGTAGCATTATAATTTCCTGCAGTAGGACTTTTACATGCTTGCCATGTTACAGAATGAAGTAATTTTGTATATGGATTGTGTAAATGTCATTGGGGTTTAGTTGGTGTTTTATGTGTGTTGTTCTAAAACTGCCATTGGCAAGGTAGAATTAATTTCTCCAAATACACTGTTCCATACAAAACACAGTCAAACAGTTCATGAGCTCTCTGAGGCACGGAGGGGTGGTTTTGTCAGAAGGTATCTTGTCTTTTTCATCACCAAAATATGTCTGTCCTCTTTTGATTCTTGGTGAATTGTGGGAAAAAAAAAAAAAAAAAAGAGATGTAGAACTTGGGAAATACACAAGGCAGTAGATTCTTCAGCAAATACTAATCTTACCATATTGAAAATAGGATATATTCCTGGAAATCACTGATATTCTACATGTTTATTTCTTTAGGCTTTCTGTAATAGCATCATTCTTCATTCTAGCTGTGTGTGTTATTCCTGTTTACCAGAATATGAATACAAAACTGTCTCCACACAGGGGCATTGGCAGGATTAATTGACATTGCTGCTGACTGGATGACTGACTTAAAGGAAGGCATTTGCCTTAGTGCTTTGTGGTTTAACCATGAACAGTGCTGTTGGGGCTCAAATGAGACCACGTTTGAAGAGAGAGATAAATGTCCACAGTGGAAGACATGGGCAGAACTAATAATTGGGCAAGCAGAAGTAAGTGCATACGTGGCCTTTGATGGTCTTGCTCAACAGCTCAACTGAACATGCAGAGATAAAAATGGACTTAAAGTCAGGGTACTACACACAGATTCAGGTTATACTGCCTGCTCCATTTTTCAGTATTTGAATTACAGCATAATAAATGTTCATTTCATGCACTGCAAGGGGGCTTGGAGTGTTGCAGGTATAAAGAAATTAGGAGAGTATGGAGCTGTTATTAACATGAGAATTTCTATTCTTGGTCATAGCTATACATAAAAAAATAAATATATAAATGAAATTTGTAGTGTCCTCTGATTTTTCTACCACAACACTTTTTAAATAAAGAAGATTTACTTCACCATGCAATGGATATTAGCAGCTAATAGCTATTAAAAAATACCTGTGCTATGTTTGGGTTTTTTCCTTTAATGTAATGTATGCATAAGTGCACTTGCAGGAAGAATACTTTTGGTTATTTAAGTAGTGGTTTTGCTCCTACATAAGATTTATATTCTGACTTTTTCTTTTTAATTTGTTTTGTTTTTAGGGTCCAGGTTCATACATAATGAACTACATAATGTACATTTTCTGGGCTTTGAGCTTTGCCTTCTTAGCAGTGTCTCTGGTGAAGGTATTTGCTCCCTATGCCTGTGGCTCGGGGATACCTGAGGTGAGGTCTAAATAATACATACATTATAGATGTTTCTTACTAATGTGAACATTCCTGCTTCCTTCCAGGGTCAGGGGGAAGGCAAAAGAGGGAGCACTGTGTGACTTTGAAATAGATTAATACAATTATTCACATTGAAATAGTGTCATTGTGCTAAACGTTGCTGGAGAAAATGCCTCAAATTGCAGAGAATCTCCTGAATGTGCAGATTTTGTTGTGTGCTTCTGGCTAAACTACTTTTTAAGGAAGCATTTAGCTTAAGAGAGTAGACTTCTAAAGAGTGATTTCCAAACTTGCCCTCAGTCTCCACGCTCCCTTTGGTGATGAGAGAGCAGTGGTTCATTGACAGAATAGGGGTCCTTTGATACAGCAATCAGTATTTTGTTGCACTGGTTTTAATCACCTTAATGAGTCACAAAATAAAATGTGTAATATCCTCAAAAACTCTGTGTTTTTACCATTGCTGTCTGGTACTGTACCCAGAATGGGAGGGAAGAACCCAAAGTCAGAGTCTGCTCAGTCTCACTTTTCCAGTCATTCTGTAAATACTTCATTTTGTGTGTGCATTGGAGAAGTTGAAGGACAAATCCCACCTCTGAATAAGCCTGGAGGAGTTCTGTGCCGTTATTCCAGAAGAGATTTCATCCTAAATTGGCTTCCAAATTTAGCTAACCTTTACTTTCTAGACACAGCTGCCCAGTGGTTTGTGTACAATCCTCTTTATAGTAAAGTGTTGTCCATTCCTATGATAACTGTATTATTCCTATATATGGCATAGTTTCCAGGCTAATAATCTCACACTGTTAAGCAAAGTAATACCTTAGGCAAGAGGCACATCTTTCCCAGTGGAAAAAAGACTGTTCCTCTCCATCTTTGTGTCAAGGAATCTTCTGTTACATTTTTATATTGGGGATGGTAAACCATAAGGAGAAAATAGAGAGGGATAAAATTGGTGCAGAGTGATGTTGCTACAATAGATGACCTTGAGTGTAGTTTTTGCAGGTTTATTCTGGAGTTTTATGACTTTTATTTGATAATTTACATCCTAAACCAATTAGTGCAGTTCTTAGAAGCTACTGCAGATTAATTTTCTGCTGAATGTAATTGAGGATGTTGTTGTGTGTTATTGAACGATGTTTTAGAGTAAGATACAAATGGAAAGGCACTGGTGACCAAGTGGACTCAGTGTAGAGCAACGTGTGTTTCAAAGCATGATAAAGTTAGTAATTTTGAAAGGGCTATTTCTGAATCTATGCAGCTAGAATGATAAAATTTTCTGAAAAAAGCAAAGTATAATAACATTTTTTTTTCCTTCTTCTAGATAAAAACTATTTTGAGTGGCTTCATCATCAGAGGCTACTTGGGGAAGTGGACTTTGATGATAAAAACTATTACTTTAGTCTTGGCTGTCGCATCAGGTTTGAGTTTAGGAAAAGAGGGTCCCTTGGTACACGTTGCCTGCTGCTGTGGGAATATTTTTTCCTACCTCTTTCCAAAGTACAGCACAAATGAAGCTAAAAAAAGAGAGGTAAGCTGTTCTAAAAGAATTTCTAGAATATATTGACTGTGTTTACATTGATTTGTTTAGAAGATGGTATTTGTTGTCTCAGGCATTGTTTAGGCTTGGATTATCAATAGTTACTTACTGTCTTAAGAACAGTGGGCTTTCCCTAGCATTCTCCAAGGTAAATTGTTTCCATGTCGGAGTAACTTTGCATTTCTTCCACCATCTTTTCAGAGAGCACTTGATTTTACCTGAATTCTTTCTGTTCTTGACTCTACGAGTTGGTAGTTGCTGAATGTCTTTGGTTGTGAGGACAGTGGAGGACTTTTGAGCCTATAAACAAAGTATTGCTGGAAAAGGGCTGGTGACAACAGTGTTTCTGCAAGATAGCTGGAGAAAGTAAGATGAAAAGCTTATAGGTCAAGACCACTCACGAATTACTATAAGAGGAAAACCAGACTAGACTTGAAGAAGATTATTGCTAATTAGTAACAGAGTAGGCTAGTGAGAAATACCAACAAACCTGAAAACACTTTGTCCTCACTCTCCTTTCTTCCCAGGCTCAATTTCCATTCTGGACTCTTGCACCCCAAAGCAGCACAGAGGATGGTGAATGGGGGCTGCAGTCAGTTTGTAACACTTTGTGTCTGCCGCTCCTTCCTCCTCATGCTTTTCCCCTGATCCAGAGGGGGTCTCACCCGTGGGAGACAGTCCTTCACAAGCTCCTTCAGTATGGGTCCTTTCCACAGGGTGCAGTCCTGTAGAAACAGGATCCATCCTGGATCCCTCCCAGGCTGCAGTTCCTGCCAGAAAACCTGCTCCTGCATGGGCTGCTCTCCACAAACCACGGCTCTTGCCAGAAGCCTGCTGTGGCACGGGCTCTCTACAGACTGCAGCTTCCTTCTGAGCACATCCACCTGTTCTGGCATGGGGCTCTCCACAGGCTGCAGGGGGGAGATCTGTTCTGCTATAGTTCCCCACGGGCTGCAGGGGTCAGCCTGTGTCTCACTGTGGTCTTCACCATGGGCTGCAGGGGAATCTCTGCTCCAGTGCCTGCAGCATCTCCTCCCTCTTCTTCACTGACCTTGGTATCTGCAGAGCTGTTTTTCTCATATTTTTCTCACTCTTCTCTCTCACAGATGCTGTGCAGTGAATAACTTATCACAGAGACACCACCAGCATCGCTGATTGTCTCAGCTTTGGGCAGCAGTGGGTCCATTTTGGAGCCATCTGGAACAGGCTCTGTTGGACGTGAGAACAGTCTGGTGTCTTCTCACAAAAGCTATCCCTGCAGCCCCCCCTGCTACCAAAACCTTGTCACATAAATCCAACAGAAAGAGCCATGCTAATAAAAGCAAGTCATGGAAAGGAGCGAGGTTTAACATTCTTAGGAAATCAATATTTTTTTTGTATTAAAAAATAAAAAGGGTGCAATCCCAGTTATGCTTCAATTCTCAGGCTCAGCTTCTGTGTTTCTAGGAGACTGCAGAACATGAGAAGTTTAGGTTCACTTCCAGTTTCAAAGCTATATATTCCTAAATCATCTAACTTGTGGTTTAGCCACTCGTCTGAGAATAATAATCCTTTCAGTTTCTCTGTGTATTCTTCCACAGGTGTGTAAGGGCCACTACCTGGGGGCCAGTGTTCTTGTGAGGAATCTGACCAGTTGTTATAATTAGCAGCCAGTTTAACCACCCTTATGTACTGAATGGAGCTCAACCATGATGCTGCAGGACCAGCAGCTGCTTCAGTTCCTCTTAATACCTCCCTTCAGTGCAGTTCACCTCAGATCTTCTTACAGTTTTTTTTTCTTGAAGGCTACTGGTTAGTCACCAGTTTATGTTCCTTGAATAATATTTGTGATTGATGATCCCTTGTGGTTCTCCAGCTTGGGACAAGGCAGCCCAAGGTCTGTCAGTATTATTAAAAACTGAGGCAAGAAACACATGGAATGCCTTCACTTTTTTCCCATCATTGTTGGTCAGATGACCATCTTCAACAGCTATCAGTCCACTATTTTCTTTAGACCTCCTCTTGCTATTAACATGCTTCAAAAGCCTTTGTTAACAGACACAGCACTGGCCAGTTTCAACCCTAACTGAGCTTTGGCCATTGCTTTCTTCCTGCATATATGAACCACAGCTCTGTAAGCTTTCTGCAAAGCCTGACCTTGTTTCCAGAGATCATCCAGTTTCTTTTTCTTCTTGAGCTCCACAAGAAGTTCCCAGTTCAACCAAGCTGGTCTTCTGACCCGGTTGCCTTGCTTACGGCACAATGGAGCTGTCTGCTCAAGCACAGAGAGGGCTTACAACAGTTCCTTGCAAATGAAGTATCACCAGTTTCACACTGAAGCATAGACTCTGACGGGTGCTTTGATGGGGAGGCTTTTAGCAGTGTCCTTGGCTTCCTCGTGGCTAGAACCCAGTCAGTGGCTCTTCGGGCTGCATCTTATGACCCTTGATGTTAGCAAGGCTACGTGTCCTCGATAGAAACATGGAAGGAACTAACTGTAATGAGATTTTTCATGCTTAAAGCATATCAGAGACTGGAAATAATCCCCTCACTGTTGTTTTTTTCCAGGTGTTGTCAGCTGCCTCAGCAGCAGGAGTATCTGTAGCCTTCGGTGCCCCAATTGGTGGAGTCCTTTTCAGTCTGGAGGAGGTATGTCAAGAGGTGGCACTGAAAAATCTCTTAGCGTGAATAATCTCAGACTCCTTTAAGCTCCTGCTTCCTTTCCTAAGAAGGACCCACATTTCAAAGTCAGGAGTCCTCTTACCAGCAAACTGCTAAAGATACTTTTTCTTTCCTTTGGCTGAATGCCAGTTTTGGTTTATTCACAGCGATAGTTTTCTGGAGAAGGCCTGGGTCAGTTAGTAATTACAGTTTACATGCACGGAGAGATAAAGCAGTTTTCCACTCTAGGGGCTCTTTCTTTTTTCTTTCTGAAAAAGGCTCTAGAAGCCTGTTTGACAGTTTGGTGAAGCAAGTTTTTAAACATCACTTTTCTTAAAGTTTGAGACACTGAACACAACTGAATACATTAAGTATTAAAATGGCAAGCATGGAATAAAACTGACTTCCAAGGCAACCAACTCTCTTCTCCAAGAAAAGTTTTGTATTAAATTCGTTTTCATTACTTATTTCCAAAATACATAAGAAATATTTAGATCATTAGTATTTTAAAGAAAACAAAATGTCTGAGTTGAAGAAAAGGAAGGAAAATATTCTTTCATGTATAACTTTGCTGTATCATTAGGGGATTCTGAGAAATTTCTTTGTTGCTAAAAAAAATTCCAATAAAGCTCTGAAGAAGACTCCCTTAATTCAAATGAGGCTAAGTGGGGCTTAAGTATGTCTTTGCATTTTGAGGATTACTTTTTTTATTTTAATGTTTTAATCATACTTCATAAAAATAATACATCTGCCAGAAACCTGTCAGTGTAGGCTGGATGGAGATGAAACAGTATCTGCAGGAAATCTGGGAGAGCAGCCCAGTACACAGGCTGGCTCTTAGGAGTGCTAGAAGGAGACACTGACAGAACAGAGGAGCTTTTAAAGAGAGCTTGTTATGCATTATATCTGAAACAAGCAGTGGTTTCAGTGCTGCTTTAGTAGTGACTTTAATACAAGTTCTGAAGAGTTATAGAGCATTTAAATAGTGCAGGATGTGCTGGAGCGCCCGCGCTCCGAGCGATGGGAAGAACACTGATAAGGTAAGAGTAGTTTTGTAGTGTGTACCCTGTGAGCAGCAGCACTGTAACACATGCATCCAGTCCTCTGTGCAGCATTTTGAACCGAGTCACTAACAATTCTCATCTGTTGCCTTTTGCAGGTCAGTTACTATTTCCCACTGAAAACTTTATGGAGATCATTTTTTGCTGCTTTAGTAGCTGCATTTGTTCTAAGGTCCATCAATCCTTTTGGTAATAGCCGCCTAGTTCTTTTTTATGTGGAATATCACACTCCTTGGTACCTTTTTGAACTGCTTCCTTTTATTCTCCTGGGAGTATTTGGTGGGCTCTGGGGAGCGTTTTTCATCCGAGCAAACATCGCATGGTGTCGTCGGCGCAAATCTACCAAATTTGGGAAGTACCCCGTCCTGGAGGTTATTATTGTTGCAGCAATAACAGCTGTCATTGCATTTCCTAATCCATACACAAGGCTAAACACCAGTGAGCTTATTAAAGAGCTCTTCACAGACTGTGGGCCGTTAGAATCCTCATCTCTCTGTGACTACAGAAATGATATGAATGCAAGTAAAATAGTAGATGATATTCCTGACCGTCCAGCAGGCACTGGAGTCTATTCAGCTATATGGCAGTTGTGTTTAGCACTCATATTTAAAATAATTATGACAGTCTTCACCTTTGGTATCAAGGTAAGTCTGAATGCAGTGGCTGTATCATCTGCTGTGGTTATTTAATTACTGTCTTCATCATTTTCCATCTTTCAAAGCTAGCAGCTTTGTTCATGGATGTTTTTCATGTGTAGTTCTATTTAAGAAAGGTCTTTTTACTGTTGATTAAATAAGCAAGCCTTGTAGAAAACAATATTATGTTTAATTAAATTCCAACTAGCCTTTTGTTAAGCTGAACAGAAACATGCTAAATTTAGTAGGGAACAGAACTGTGGATGGATGGCTCTTTGTATGGGCCTGATTCATCAATAAGGATGATTCTAAAACTTCCAAAAGCTGGGTTCAGACATAACCACGTGGGTTCCCCTGTCCTCTTACATGGAAGAAGAAAAGACTGTACCTCTTGAACAACTTCTAGGTGTTTCTTTTTTCATCCCCTCTCCTCTTCTATCATGTAAGTGTAATTACTGCAACTGTCAAAGTGAGCTAATGATTTCTTTCCTGAAGTTTCCAGTATTGCAGTTCTGGACTAGAAAGCAGGTTTTGTTCACGCCACTGTGATGGGAATTTCTTCTCCATTACAAAGCAGCATAATTTTTGGTTTTGCTGGTCATTTTGTAATTCTGTTTTGGAGCTCTCTTCAGCTTCTCTCTAAGCTGTGGCTATTCTCTGAATGCCATATAACTGTCATGCTTTCATCATTTTCTGTCTCGAGACTCCCTTCACAGTTTTTATGCCAGTACATCATTCTCAAACAAATCTTAACAGTCATATTGTCAGATGTTCACTAAGCAGGATTTGTGTTTAAAGTGGCTTTAACTTTTCAGAGTACGTTGCTGTTCCATGTAACTGCATGCATAAGAAAACACTTCTTTACTGTGAGGGTAAAATAGTTTCCCTTCTAAGCATTATGGTGTTTTTTTACCATTCATGTGTTTGTGTGCATCTGGCTTTCTCATGGGGTCATCACCACAGGATCACACTCTGTGGATGAGAATTCACTAGAATGAATTCTACTAGAATGGTGGAATTTACACGTTTGGTTCATTTTCTTAGAACTTCAGCAGCTGCAGATTGGTGGAAATATTTTGGTGAAGTCTAAGAATATATCTATTGCTTTGCCAGTAGGCAAGGAGTCGTGCTGCTGTCCTTGATGGGACTGCACTACTCACATTTCTCTGAAGCTCTAAAGTATGTGGCTGGTTAGGACATCAGTTAATACCTAGAGAAGCGAGTGGCACTTTAATGTTACATTTATTTGCATTTTAAGCTTTATTTCTGTAAGAAGAGGAGAAAATTCAAAACGAATCAAAAACAAAGACTTCTTTGTAATTTAAATCATTATTAAGGATCCTCTGGGCTCTCCAGGTCTGTTCCTGGAGCTGTACCCTGTGCAAACACTTGTCTACCCAACAGGAAGCGTTGTCCTGTAAGCAGAGCAGCTTAGATGCTGCCTGTGGGGCATGTGGTCCTGCTGCTCTACTGCCATGAGCAAGGGTCACCAGGAAGCTGATCTAGCAGCCATTTGTGGGGTTTTGGTTTGGTTTGGTTTGGTTTTATTTTCTTTCAGGCTTTTGTAGGTATGCTGTACTGACTGTTATCAGTAGGCTTGATCATCTGCATTTAGACACAATAATAACAACTGAGGTAGGATTACAGCTTTGCCTCAGAACATGACTGGTATGCAGCTGCACTACCAAAGAATCCTTCCTTGTTTCAAAGATGATACAAGTGCCACAGAACAAATCTTCTCCTCTGTAGGATAACTTGAGTTAGGCTGCATGCCCTGGAGAAGACAGCTGAGACAAGGTAGAACCACACTTTTCATTCTTGCAGCTCCATGGAAGTTCCCTTCCACTTTGTGACTTCTGATTCAGAGGCTTATGCAAATGAATGCAGCTGTAAAATCATAATTACAATTAGACTTTGACCATTATCCACACCTACTGCAAAGCAGAGAAGAAGCTAGATGCATAAAAAAAATAATGTTAACAAAGGACCAGAAACAATTTGGATGTAATTTCCACATGGAGACTTCTGCCAACACTGCAATACTAGCTAATTGAGGATGGGAATGAAGGATTGTTAAACTTCTCACCCAAAAAAACCCACTGTGCTGCTGGCTTTCAAACACAAAGTGTGTTATATTTGTCCTTGGTTTGTCTGTTAGAAACCATCTTTGCAACCATAAATATTGGCAGTATAATGGTAATAGAAAATAGATTTGCAAATACAGTTCTGCACCAGCTCTTGGATTCCAAGGAAAAATCTATAGCTTGGAATTGCACAATACTTAAATTTCACAACTGTATAGTGGAAAAAAATTCAATAATGTGCCCTGCTCCACCAAAAGTGCAATTTTTAATGAAGTTATTTTGACAAGATAAGTGTAGTTGCATTCAGACAAAAGTAAAAATACTACTGCATATTTGTAGAGAGCTCTGTACCCCAGTCACAGGAGAAAAAATGTTGATGCTGCCAACAATTGTGAGGAGAAGCAGAGGGCATTTCCATTTTAACAAGACGTGTAGACACCGGCGTGGTGTTGGAAAGATTAGCTGCTGCAGAAGGAAAAAAGCTACACAAGTGCAGTTTCTCTTGATGGATTTAGCATTCTGTACACCCTGCTTTGTATGGGACACTGCAATAGAGTAAGAAAAGTCTCTTAAAAATCAGGTGGTTGCTTGGCCATCTAATTTATAGCAGTGTTAGGAAGCAGTTTGGGAAGACAGTCTTGTGTGCAAAGCTTGTTTAGTAAGTGATGTTGATGCAAAGGAACATGGAAGTAATAAGGAATGTGGGAAATAGTCAGGAGCACTTTTCAGTGCTAGTTGCACAGCTCAGACTGGACACACACGATAAGAATTGTGCCGTTGGCACCCAGGGTCTAGTTTGTGGTCGTGTATTAGGGATAAATTTGTTCTTAAGTACAGTAAAATGGAAACATAGGGCTCATAAAATGGATTCAGCTAACCAGGTTGATCAGAGGTATCAGCAGCATTCTGTTAACTTTTACTAACCTTGCAAGGTCACTTTTACATGGTTTTAAGCTGACAATTTGAGCACTTGCATCTCTTGAAAAAAAACCCAACCAACCAAAAACCCACAACAAAACCTTAGATGAAAAACAATGCATCAGGTATGTTCTTATCAGCATCAGGTATGTTCTTATCAGCATGACAGCAGTTGTTCTGCTTTTGTTGCAGGTTCCATCAGGGTTGTTCATACCTAGCATGGCAATCGGAGCGATAGCAGGAAGGATTGTAGGGATTGCAGTGGAGCAGCTGGCTTACTACCATCATGACTGGTTCATTTTCAAGGAGTGGTGTGAAGTTGGAGCTGACTGTATTACACCTGGTCTTTATGCCATGGTTGGTGCTGCTGCATGCTTAGGTAAATAAAATAAAAATTTCAAGACTGCTAGTGCAGATGGTGCAAAAAGTAAGGCTTTTTCCATAAGGAAAAGTGCATTAGAACAATCAGATCAGAGAAGTTGTTTTGTTTGTTTACTAGTTCAATTTGAATCACTGGAATGCATTGAAATACATGCTCTCTTACTGAATGAAATGGTGGCAGAAAAAACTTCTTGAATACTAACAAAAGAGAAGTATAATCCTTGTCTTCTCCCATTGTCCAAGAGATTTCTTTTCATCAGTTCACAATTCTCTTTATCCATTATGATTCATCAACAGCTGTAATTTCCTAATCCTTTGGCTAACAGCTGCTGTATTGCTACCTGTGACTTCCCTGCATTAGTTCCATTCTTTTTCCAGATGACCTTGCTGTATTTCCTTGCATTTCACACTATTTTTAACCTAGGTGTGGTGTGGAGACCTACACAGTTCTCATCTTAATTTACATGAAATACCTGCATATATTTTTCAAATCCCTTTATTATCTCATTAGCACTCATTTTTTAATACAGCCAAAAGTTTTGTGTTCATTTTTCCCATCTGCTTCTGTTTGTATTACACAGAAAGATGTTTGTCAGGTGACCTTTAAAGACAGTTGTGTTTGTAGTTCTTAACAGGAACTGAGGAAAATATCAATAGGTCATTATTATTCTTGTTATTATCTGATAGTAGGATGTTACTGGCTACCATTTTTCTTGCAGGTGGTGTGACAAGGATGACTGTGTCCCTGGTAGTTATTGTCTTTGAGCTAACAGGAGGGCTGGAATATATTGTGCCCCTAATGGCTGCAGTCATGACCAGTAAGTGGGTAGGAGATGCCTTTGGTAGGGAAGGCATCTATGAGGCACACATCCGACTGAATGGATATCCTTTCTTGGATGCAAAGGAAGAATTTACCCACACAACACTGGCTGCTGATGTTATGAGACCTCGAAGAAGTGATCCACCCTTAGCAGTTCTGACCCAGGACAATATGACAGTCGAAGACATCGAAAACTTGATCAACGAAACCAGCTATAATGGTTTTCCTGTTATTATGTCAAAAGAATCCCAGAGACTGGTGGGCTTTGCTTTAAGAAGAGATTTAACTATTGCAATAGGTAATTATCTTCCAGTATTGCATGATTATATATGCCAATTTAAATGATTTTACAGAGGAAACCAGAATTTCCTCTGTGTGTTTCTAGACTTATTTCAGGTTCAGACAGCTCATACAGGCTGTCCGGGGGGTTTTGTTTGGTTTGGGGGTTTTTTAGCTTCTAAAATTGTACATTGACAAGTATCTCCCTAACAAAGGCACCTGAGAAAAAGATGCAAAAGCTTCCTGAAACACAACACTGTTTCCTGCAGTAAAACCTTTGCCTGTGTTTATCATACTGTTTATACTATGGTATTGCAGTATGTGGGATGTACAGGAATGGCCAAAACTTGGAAATTATTGTAGACATCATATTGATTTAAGCTTGCATTTACTTAAGATTAAATGGAGGACTAGCAGAACATTCTTCTAATAATACACTTTCCCAGGGAAGACTTATTTCAGCTGCTGAAACTGCAGAGCAAGTTGCTCTAGTCTTGGATTTTGGCTGGTTTAAGAGAGTCATTATGTGAAATAGTTCAGTGTACAGGGGATGCTGTCATCACCAAGGTGATGAAGACATGAAAGGGAAGAGGATCCAGCTCACAGAAAGCTAAATAAATTCATTATAAAGAAGAAGAGAACATTTCCAGAGTGATAAGAAATTAGTCCTTTGGTTTCAAACCGGCAGTAATTACAGCTGTTGGAAGAATGACAAGGGAGCTGTCAATTCAGATTGGCTTTCCCCTTGACACTTTCTTCAGCAGCCATCTCTGTGCTTCCTGCATGTTATTTCTTCAGTCTTTCCTCCTCTTTATAGTAAATAAAAATTGATTAATTGGAGTGAGAAATGTAGATGGCTTCTGCAGTTTCTGCACAAACACTTCCTAGGGGTAAACCAACGCATCACAGTAGCACAGAGCAGAGTGTCAGCATCTAGAGAGTAACATCAGTCTGGTGGTGGTGATTGAGCTGTTTACACCAAATTACCTTACTCCGAGAATGTAAATTCTTTCTCCTCTGCTGTTTCCCCCCCCTCCCCATTTTTTCTTAAAGAAAGTGCTAGAAAGAAGCAGGAGGGGATTGTTGGCAGCTCCAGGGTCTGTTTTGCCCAGCATACCCCATCGCTTCCAGCGGAAAGCCCTCGACCCTTGAAGCTTCGAAGCATCCTTGATATGAGCCCTTTCACCGTGACAGACCACACCCCCATGGAAATAGTGGTGGATATTTTCCGGAAGCTGGGTCTGAGGCAGTGCCTTGTAACACACAACGGGTGAGTAGAGCAGCAGCAGTGCCCTTTCCTTCTGTTAGGTACGGTAATTTTCACTTCCAGGACCAGAGTATTTGGATCAGGGTCTATTCCAGTCTCCTGGTATTTGAGCCCCTAAGACTGGTACTGCAGCTGAGAACCCTGCCTGTGCTGTGGCACCTCTCTTAAATTCTTCCTCCTCCCGTGTATTCCAAGTAAGCAGGCAGGTGATTTCAGTTGTTTTGAGATGTTTTGTTACAAAATTCTCGCTCGGCAAGTTGTGTGTGTGCAGCTTGCACGTGGAGGAGGCACAGCTTGTCTTGCAGGAATTCAGTCCTCTGTGGTGCACAGTCTGAGGCCTGGAAATGTGCAGTGTATTGGCTGCTGAGCATCTACAGATACCTGGGTTCATAAAAAGCAAGGAAGAAAATGACCCAGTCAGTATCTCCCCTTCTGGAGTTTAGTAATGGAGATTTACCACCAAGCTCTTGGGTTTGGAATACCAACAACTAAGTAACTGCTGCTAGTTCTGGAACTTCAATCTGCAACTTCTGTTTCAACACTTCAAAACATTTCCAGAAAGTCATTTTAAATTTAGAACGTTTGTAACTGAGACTGTAGGCATGTGATTACCCACTAAATACAAAGATATCAGGCCTTGGTGTGGAAACATGAATGTTCATTGTAATTGCCTCTTGTCTAAATTACTCCTTCTCTTTACATGATCTTTTCATGCGCGGCTGTTCCTTTAACATTCCGCTTTCCTGTATCTCTTGTGTTAAACACTTGGCACAAAACATTGCAGCTCCTGCCATAGTATCCTGCTTTCTCTTTAGCATGTCTTTTAAGGCACCAGGGGAGTGAAACGTTGTCTGCTAATCCACATTATTTAGGATCAGTGTCCATGGGCCAAACACAAGAAACCTGAAATACGGGTGGGACGTTGTTTTGCTGTGGGCAAAAGGACTGCTGCTAAAAGTGGCAAAGATTCAAATATCACAGTAGTTTCCAAGTTGATTTTTTCAGATGTATTTTAAATGTTCTGCCTTTTTTTTCCCCTTCAATGCAACTCTGCATTGGATGGCGAGGAGATGTTTTCAGAAGCATAAGTTATTTTAAAAACCTTTCTTTGATGGGGAAAGGGCATAATGATCTGCCACTGAGAAGTCAGTGCAGGCATGCAATTATTCTTGCTTCGGGGAGGGAGATTGGAACTGATAAAACTTCAGTGAAGAATATTTACTCTGATGATTTTTTTCTTTGTTTCTGTTACTGTTGAGTGCTCAGACATTGACATTAAAATTGACTCTAAAGAAAGATTAATTGTGCAAAGCTATGTCAAACTGTACTATAGATTTGTAAATATTTTACAATAAAGTAGCAGCAGGTATGGATAGCCTTAATAATTCACTGTTTTCAGACAGTCCTATTTGTTGTCTGTCTTCAGCTTACAGCCTTGCACTATTCCATGAGCACGCTGTCCATTTCACCAAGATCAGATAGTAAATGCTAGTACTGGTGGTAGTTCTCCACGTGGACATCAGGGGCTAATCTGTATTTTGGCAGATTTTCTGCAAATTAAATGTACCCACATAAAGCCACAGGAACTTTCTGGTTCCAATCCAAAGTGCAGTAGAAACTGTGCAGAAATTGCTGCTGCTGACAGAGATATATAAAGACTGAGCCTCACTCTTCCTCATTTGTACCAGAATGTTGATTCCAGGGAGCTGCTCTTGATTTATATTGCCAGGAATGAGAAATTTGGCTGAATCTGTCACCAGATAGTCCTACTCCATAGGGCAGCTTCAAACCTCAATTGCTCTGACTTTACAGTTATTACTTAGTTCATCTATGGTGGCTTATTAAAATGTGAATAATTGTCTGTGTATGTGAGGAGAAATAACCATTAAACAAAGGCAGTAGATTTTAGTTTCAGTGCCTCTAAAACCTGGAGACCTGAATCTGGGGAGAGAGGATGAAGTGTGCTACCCCAGTGTGTACTCAGTATGAGAAACACACTGCTCTGGGGCGGCTGAAGATCCCACTGTGTCCAGCATTTGGGGAGAAAAAAGGCAATGACTGGGAAAGGGTACTGACTTTCCAATCATTTTTCATTTAATTATCTCATTAGCTTTCCTGCAACCATTCTTTTTTTTTTGGTTTGTTTTTTTTTTCCTCTATGCTAATCTTTTTTTCATTATGATTAGATTATTTCTTTGTTTTATTTTGATTTCACACACAGTTATTAGCATAACATGATCTGTTTCAGGATTGTCTTGGGGATCATCACAAAGAAGAACATATTAGAGCATCTCGAGCAACTAAAGCAGCACGTCGAACCCTTGGTGATTAGATATATCAGATCTCATAATTAGACACATTAGAAGTCAGGAAGCATGAAACTTGTGAACTGTTCAGGGCTTTTATGACATGGGCTGAATAATCTTACGCTAAAAATTTGTATTAAACCATCAAAAAATTGCTCAAAACCCGTTTGGAGAAGTTACGTTGTTAACACAGATATGCTGTTAGTCACAACATTAAAGGAGAGTAAACAACAGCTTTTCTGATAGCTTTGGTCTTGAGATCACATAGCTCCATCTGGCTGACCTGCTGATTTCCCCGGGTGGGAAAGCACGCAGCTAGGAATACTTCTTCCCTGCCTACTGCAAATTGAGATTTCCCCGTACGCCAGTTTCCTTCTCTGCCCTCGACAGCTGTAAAGAGCTGTTAAGCAGCAAAGTGTCACCTCTTTTGAGAAGTGTATTTTAATAGATATATTGCAGCATTAGATCTCCCCCGTAATCTCCCTTTACCAACATGATTTTCTAAAAGTGCTCGTGTCTAGACACTGTTCTAACCGTGATGTTGTGAACTAACCTTAGACAGATGGTAGACTTTGTCTTAATTTGGACATGGGTTGCTAGTCACATCTCTACTAAACATACCCACCAAGTTTAGCTGCTTACGTGCAAACCATGCTAATTACGTTCTCATTTTATGCTAATACTTCACAAGTATTTCATGCGTCCTTTGCTAAGCCAAACCAAATGTACTAACCAGCATAACAAGGGCAGCCGCTCATCCATTCTGCTCTTTGCTTCTCCTGTGATATTATCCTTTTGGACACTCTCACCCCGCTGGATATTTTACGGAGTTATAATTTTAAAAGCCATGAAGACCTTGTCATAAGAGCACAGTATCGAAATTGGAAAATGAGAACTTTATTATTCACAGTTAATTTTCTAAAGCTGTGAATTTCCAAAACCTGTTGTTTATTTCAGGAAAAGTTTCATGGCCCATAGAGTGTGCTCCTATGAATTTGTTCAGCCTGAGCCGGGCCGTCAGACCGGGAGCATCCTTACCATTTAAAACTGGAGGGAAGGGGAATTTAATTTGCTATTCAGATTTTGGGCCATCGAGCGGTACGTGACCTCTGATGGCTAGGTTGAAACATTCCTCCCTTCTGAGATGGGATCAATATCACTTCTTTTTCATTCCTCTTTTTTTCTTTGTCCCCCTTTGTTACTTTTTTGTTGGCACACGCTAATCAAAATTTCATTTTTGTAGAAACAAAAAGTTAAATAAAATTGTCATGGGCTCTACTCGTATTACTTGTATTTCATTAAAAGGGACTACAGCTGTCAGAGACCATCTGACGTGGTGTCTCTGATGCTGTTGTCTTTTCACAAACCGGTGGTTCCTCAAGATTTTGATTAATAAAAGGTTTTTGTTTAAATAAGAAAATCGGGCTGTTTACTTTTTTGCTCTATTCCTGTCAACAAAAAGGACTTGGCTACAGATTTGTCCCGCCGAATCGTTTTCCTGCTCGGGTTAACGCCGATCTTCCGTTTGTCCTTTCCAGGCGCCTCCTTGGCATTATCACAAAAAAAGATATCCTCCGTCATATGGCCCAGACGGCAAACCAAGACCCCGCCTCAATAATGTTCAACTGAAGCCCATAGCTGAGGAGAGAGAGGAGACGGAAGAGGAGGTTCATTTGTTGAATAGCACAACACTTTAGTCTGGGGGATGCTGCCAAAATCAGAGACGAGAGCCGGGTTTTTGCGTAACGGTGCTGCTGGAAATCAGGAGTTGGTCTGGGGGAATCTGTGGCGAGGAGGAAGGCTGAAGGGAGCGTGGGAAGGGAGAGCTGCTGTCCTGCACTGGATGCGTCCCGAGGCGTCAGGTCTGCCATGATAGTGCAGTGGGTGAGCCGTGCGAGGTGGCACAATTCTCCAGCCCCAGCCTGGTACTTCAGCATTGAAGAGATGTGTTACTAGTCCCTGTTTCTGGAGGGATCATTCTGAATTGAGCCATCTTACAGAGACTGAAAGGTCTTGCCCTTTTTACCATTGAACACTGTTGTGTTAAGTCATGAAATGTATTAATTATTACACGTCACCTTTCTACATTCCAGAAGAGCTTTATTTCTCTCTCTCCTGAGCCGCAAAAGCCTCTTTAAAATTGGTGTGCCCTTTTTGAAGCAGTTGTTTCTCATATTGAGATGTACTGGGAGTTCCCGAGCTTCGATCGCAAGAAGGGAGGTTGTTCTCGTGCCATTAAGTGCGTAAGTTCGTGCATCGTGAAATGCTTAGGGCAGTACAGATCCACTGCAACAAAACCAGCTCCAACAGGTCATACCTTGCCAGAGCCACGTGAGACTTCTTCCGACCCGTGTGCCGTCGTGCCAGGAGAAAAGTTACATCCCCGGGCAACTAGAGTTTCAAAGAGAAATCCTGGTTTTGCTGCAGAAATTCCCAAGAACGTGACCCGGTCTTATGCAATTTTTTGTATTCTTTGAACCACTCTGATATATACCAATGTTGTGCAGTATAAGGAAAAATACTGCTACTCTGCTAGTGAAGAGCTGGAACAATTCTGTAGACGTGTACCTGGTAACAATTGCATGCTACAACACTGGAGATCTCTTTATCCCCCTCTGTAAAATTTGAAAATGGTCATTTTTGAGTTGTTCTTCTCCACAAAAGATGTTCGTTCCACTGCTGACATGGTATGTAGAAATGTAATTCATAACTTGCACTAAATGTATATTATTTTTCTTGAAGTTTTACCATTCTTTATTTATATTTATATGGATTAAAAAAATCTATTAAATATGAATCAGTTAATATCTCACATAACTAATTACCTTTTTAATGTGATTTTATAGAAAAATTCATAATCCTCTGCAAGTGATGGAGGATTAGCAAATGTTTACAACTAGATGAAGGGTTTCAACAAAGTGGTTTCTTTTTGATTCAACATGCACAGAAGATGATTTTCAACTCTAACTCACTGCCGTTACCTTGGGATTTCCTCTTTCCTTTCCTAGCTGATAACTGGAACAGTAGGATTCAGATTTTATTTAAAAACCTGCAGGGTTTTAAAAATAATAGGGAGAAAGCAACTGTTAACTATTAGATTGCTTTTGACTATTCTTTGTTTCCAAGTATCTCGAGGTGGAAATGATACGTAGCCACCGAAGATGAGCAGCAGGGCAGAATCAAATCCCGTACTTGAAACTTTGGCAGGACTTGAAAATTCAGCAGCAAGACAGACACAGACTGGCAGGTGAAGCAACAGATCCCCAGGTTAGCTACATTTTTCTTTCTGGCCACTAGATTGATTCGTTTCATATTCACTCTGTCAAGACCCCACCACCCCCACCATGTGCAGAGGGAAAATGGCAATAGGGTAGAAGCCTAAAGTAGAGAGGAAAAAAAGAGAAATCTGGCTGATAAAAATCATGCTTTTTAATTGGGGGCTAGATAAAACTTCTTTAACAAGTCTGCCCACAAGCCTGCAAAAATAGAGATGATAAAAGGCTAAAGTAGTAATCCTTGGTATCTTCAAGGCATTCAGCACGGTTACCTCAAATGTCTTCAGTCACAAAGTACCCTCAGTATGATTTTATGTGAAGTACCACAACAAGCTGGACTGAAATTCAGATACTTTAGGCAAGCTCTAAAATAACACCTGCACTCAAGTGCTCTGCTGAATATTTACCAATTTCTCCGAGTATAAAATGCCCATCTCCATCTCATCATCTCACCTCGTGCAGCAGCTGGAACCAGTAGAAGTGAAATGTGCCCTGGTGCTCAGCTGATCAGGGGTTTGGAACTGCAGCAGGGAACAGGGACGTGTTGAAAGAGGAGTGTCGCAGCACCTTGCTGTATTCTTCCACTTGAAGTCAGTGCGAGTGGTTCAGGACTTGTTCAGTTCCCTAAGCCAGAAGAGGCTTGACAAAGAGTTTCACAGCAGGCAGCTCTGGAAGTTGTCGTAACGCTGATTTCCATTGTCTAATTGTTATTTTTTTTCTAGTGGAAGAATACAAGCGTACTCGCTACACATTTGAAACCTCTGCTGTGTCTGTTCCCCCCACAACACCACTCTGCATTCTGTATTAACTTGCAGCTACTTCTGCAGACCCTGTTGTCTGACTTAAAACACAGTTCACAGCCTTGTTGTGTTTTAGAATTCCGCTGTGGATCCCCAGTGCTGCCTAGGAATTGTGCTCCTCTTCCCTGCTAAGCTTTCCCTGTTGACATTTCAGATGTCTTCTGCTCGACATCAGTTAGAGGTTCTGATCATGATGTGTGTGCCTGTGCTGTGCAACAGAAATTGTCCAACGTTAACCTTCCAGCGCCTTACTCAAGTTACTAATTGGGAAGAAACAATATAATGTGGTGGAGGGGAGGGGGAAAGTGTCAGCATATTTTTATTTTTTTTAAACCATTCAATTACTGGTTCATGAAGAATGCATTCTTTGTTAATCTGTGATGTTGCCTAGAGCTGTATTTAATATTGGTCTCAATGTTTTTATTTATAATAGTGTGGTAGAGCTGCAGATCATTACAGTAAAAATTCTGATTACTGTGATGAGTTAATCAAACATTAAAAACTTCTGTATGACCACTGATTGTTCTGTCATATTTCCTCCTTGTTTGCACAGCCAATAGCTGCTGATTTTGTATTTATATTCCCCCAGAGAAAAGTAATGGCGAAGCCTTTTATGAAACCTGTAAGCAGGTAACAAAATGATAAATTTTTTTGAGGAGATGCAGATCTCTGTCTAGTGTTTGGCTACAAAGCAGTAGCCAAATCATCCCAGACAGAGGAGTCTTAGGTATACTTTTCACAAACAGCCATTTGAAGAAAGTGGGTTTAGAATATTGGAGTGCCTGATTTCAAAGTGGGGGATGCTTTGACTGTTTAAACCCAGGATTAGGTGGTTTCTACATCGTACACTTTTAGTACCTCATTTAAAAACAGACATGTTAGCTGCTGAAGACATACATCAATGATGTCCAGCACTCCAGTGTTTGCTGAGTGCGTGGAACAGTTTTCCTTCTCCATTTGCTAGTAAGGTAAGGCTGGAAAAATCCATCCCCTGCTCCCCCTTTTTGCAGATTTCTAGTCACAGTTAACTGCTGACCAGTGAATACCCTTTTGCACTTCTCTGATTTGCAGAGTGTGAAGAGGAAGGTTTCTTCTGCTTGGAACCAAAGAAGGAGAAAGGAGATAAAATTTTCAAGCAAGTACCTCCTCTTTTTTTTTTTGGGTGTGTAAACCAAACTTCTGGTCCCATGAAAAAGTCCATGTATACTTGAATAAATGGGAGAGGTAGACGTGGAGTGGAAGGGGGAGGGTTATCAGAGGTAGAGAAGGGGATAGGACATGCATTGGAGAACTGAACCTACCTTCTCCCTTACACCCTTTAGCTACGCTGCTGAAGGAGCAGTACACCTTAGTTTCCCTCTGCACTATTTATTACTTTATGCTGGAAAGGACCTGGGGAAGTAAAACTGCTTGCTAAGAAGTAGGGACAGCTGGGAGGTGTGAGCACAGTGCTAGTGTCCTATCTTCCTTAGCTGTACTGTCATCAGGAATGATGTGACCTGCTGCCACACAGCTGAAGTCACTCACGGATGCAGACCTGTTGAGTAAGAGCAAACATTATCTTCTATTGCTTTCTGGACTGTTACACCCAACTGTTCCTTGAGAACAAAAACTTAAGTGCAGTAGCCAGCAAATGAGAACAGGGGACCCATGAACTTGAAAACAGTTGATTTGCATCTTGTACAAAATCACTTTGATTCTAGGTTTAGAAGTCCAGATCCGTGAAAATGTAACAACTTCAACTAAGATAGCAGCAACTGCAGTGGATTTTCAGATTAATCCAGCCTGTAATGTCAGTTTGTTGGGTTTTAATCCTATTTGTTTCCTGTTAATTCAGCCAGATCCAGCAGATGGAGACCAGGTTTAGTGCTTGTAATGCAAGAGGAAATGCTGCTGTAACTGAATTGTTAGTGGTGGGGTGGAACAGAATTGAGGAGATACAGGGAGAGGAAAGATCACACAGCGCCAGGCCAGGGATGGTGGCGATGGCACAACATGGAACCAGTCCCACTGCCTACAGCTTCTCTAAAAACACCAAATCATCATTGGCTCTTTTTGCTTCATTGCAGCAGGCCGTGGAGCGACAGTGACCTGTCCAGGCATGGAGCACAGCCCAGAGCAGGCAGTGCTGTGCTCCAGCTCTCGGCGCTGAGCCCCAGGCACTGGCAGTGAGCGCTGCGGAAGCGCCAGCGCAGTCACGGGGCCCCTGGCCACTCTCAGCAGTGGGTGTCCTGCCCCTGCCCTCCCACCGCAGGGCCCAGTGGAGAGGCCCTGTGGCTGCCAGGCCCAGACCCGCCCTCAGGGGCAACGACTTGCACGCGGTGGCTGCCACAGTGGTGACACATGGGTCCCCCCTGCGCCACGGTGATGGATGGGTGGGTGGATGGATGTGCACACACCCCACACCTAGCTCCCCAGGCATCCATCCAACCCCACCCGGCGATCAGTCAGCACCCGAGACGCCTCTTTCCGTACAAAAGCTTTACTGACCGCCCGGGACAGCGCCGCGGGGAACACGAACACGCACAAACACACAAGGAAAGGAAAGGCAAGGCCAGTCCCGAGGACACCCGCTCAGGGGGCGAGCTGGTCCACCTTCTCCTCCCGCCGGTTGGCCAAGTGCGACTGGATGATCTCGGCAAAGAGGTTCCTCTTGAGGAGGGTGTAAGCCAGGGGCAGCAGCTGGCCCACCGTCTTGTGGAAGTACTGCGGGCGAGAGGGAAACAAGGGCAGCCCCGGGAAGGGAGGGTCAGTCCTTTTGATGATAGGAGGAGAGCAGCCCCAGCTCCAGGCTATGCCCCACCCCAACTACTTTCTTCAACCACTCCCCACCCTGCCCCAGCTCGCATTTGTGCTACACCTCCACCAGCCGCAGCACGGCCCGCTGGGGTGACCCGAGCTGCTGCACCAAGCCAGGGAAATCTATTTCACAGGGCAAAAAAATAACCACTTAAGTCCTTCCTATCTCTAAAAGTCAAAGCATATTTAGCATTTCAGAAGCCCCTGATACCTCTCCTCTGAAGGGGTACAGGTTTAAGTTCTCTTCTGTGTCTTGGGCTACAGAAAAAGGGCCAGCGTTTCTTCTGGCTGTGTACACAAGGGAGCCAGGCTCTGCTTGGACCCAGGTGGCAGCTCTAGGTGCCTACACACTGGCAAAAACTCGGGGACCAAACAGTGATGTTACTTACGCAAGGCCACTGTTTGTTTTCCTCTCTGATTACTTAACTAGAAAATTAAGTAAGGTTTCTATTTTTAGAAGACAACTGCAAAATTGCAGCAGTTTCAGATTCTTATGTCACAGCCCTGTAAAGGTGCTTGCTTCATCACTGCAGGAGCACCGGCGGTTAACCTCACCCCCAAAGGCACAGGGTGTGAGTGAAAGATGTGGTTTGCCTCCACCTACTCAGCCCATCCAAGTAACTGTTTCCTTTGCCACCCTTCCAGACAGAGGAAGGAGTTGGGCAGCTGAAGCATCAGTCACTGAAGGCAGGGTCTCAGAGGAAAACACAAGACTTTCTAAGATGCTTTAGGGAACTTACAAGAGCAGTGTAAATTCAAGAAACACACGAGTAATTTAATAGCACATGGACAGAGTGGTGAATTTTCCTTTGTTTCAATGGCTTAATATTTTAACTAGTGCTTAGCACAACTCCTCTGGGCCTACACTTAGTATGGCAAGATTCTGATCTTTCTACGTGATGCTTTAGAGCACACCCTAGCCAACACTGGTTTTACTGAAGGTATTTTACACGGGTGTGTCCATGACCATCCATTCACACTACAGGTTACACAACTGCTATTTCCTAGCCCTAGATTTCCTGCAGCAGGATCCTTTTCATCACCAGGACTGCAGCTAGTAGGGCACAAAAAGTGCTAAGTGGGATCTTTAAACGTGATTAAGAGCTAGCAAGTCAGTCAGCTTATTTATGATGCTCGCTGTTAATGCTGAACCAGAAGAGAGACACCTGGTGGGAGATGATCTATGCAACCAGAGGCAGCACAGGCAGGCTCAGTATTTTTCAGCTGAGGTTACTACCAACATCAGCCTGTTTCACTGACCTGCTGACCACGAGTGCTCGGTGTAGCTGAATCGCACATAATTAGACTCCTAAAACTATGGCACAACTCGATGTCTTATGAGCATCAAATCACAACAGTTAAACACTGTTTAAATGCTTGAGGATTGCAGGATTTTGCTTTCACAGAAGCAATGTTAAATTCAGCATGGAACAATGTCCTAAGTGTGACTTCTTAATGGTCTTCACAAATTCAGAATATTCTCATAGACTTCTGGGGTTCCTGGGGATAATTACGCGATAGAGTTGGGAACAAAGATCTGAGATAGAACATCTCCTGCTCCAGGCATAAACTAACGCGTAGCTTTGTGAAGTACAGCTGCTGCCTTACTCACATGTGATCCGTAGCAGAAGAGGTCCATACCCAGCTCATACCCCATTCCATAGTCACACTCGTCGTTAGCAAACTGAACAAAGGTCAGCATCTCCTGAATGGGGGCAAAGGCCTTCAGTCTCTCATCATCATCAGGAGCATCAACAATGGCCTTACAAATTTTTTTAAGATTAGCTGCAAAAACAAAACCAGAAATATTTAGATAAAGAAATGTAATATTCTACATAAGTAGTTTGTTGCAAAAATAGTCTTCACGTAAGCATGACACGCAGCTAAGTGGGCACCCCCTTGGGCTGCTGGTGAAAACATCTCTTTCCTTTGCTGCTCATTCTTGCCCTACATCCATGCATCTCGGTTCCCCATTTAGAAACAAGCATTTGGGTGCTGAACTTGCATCGAGGAACTGATTCTGTTCAGAATATCCCTGGGAGAATAGGGATGAGAAGAAATAAACCCACAAATCCCTGAACGTAGATGATTCTTTTGGATCTACACCCCGCATGGCTGTGCCAATATGAAAGAAAAAGTTGCCCGAGCTACTGCTTCAGGAATTATTATTTCTGATTGGGTAAGTTTCATTGATTCTCATCTGGTTCATTTAAAGATGATACTTGGAGCTGAAGTGTGATGGTTAAGGCTTCTGCCTTTTATTCCCTCATATTCTTTAAGTAGGAAAAAGGAATGCAGTTTGTTTTTTGCAGAGTAGCTGTATGACTGAAGGCTGTTTACTTAAAGAAAGCAGAAGAATTAGTAAACAAGGTATTTACCATTTGTTTCAGGAAGCTCTCTGTATCCCACATCATTTTTGTCTACAGGAACAACGAGGCCTGCTCCATGAAATGCTTTGGTCACCACCTAAAGAGAGAGACAGGAAACTGAATTGGCACTCACCTGACTAAACAGCATTAAACACCTGACTACCGCTGACCAAACCTAATAGAGCGTCCAGGCTACAAGACATCAACTTAGTTTCAAATTACACAGCAGTTACTGTTAACTACTGAAGTTTAAAACAACCAGAAACTCCCTGTCGGCCAAATTCTGAAATCTAGGAACGCTTGCAGTCACTTGTGTAGCACTGAACTGCATTTGTTTAGTCACCTTCTACACCATTATTTCTGACAGGTATACAATAAACCTATGGTTTACAAGAGTACAGTGTTTTGATTTAATCCTGCTATTTAGAACACACTTGGATTAATCTTCCCTTTTCTCAAGTTTACAGAGAGCTGATTAGCTCTGGAAATTCCTAAATGAAGCATCCTTACTGACTACAAGGAGGAAAAATAAGAAATAAAAGGAACTGGCAAGTAAATGAAAAAAAGTTTAACAGAACTTAAGTTCTCTCCAGTGGATCAGGAAAGTCATACTTTCTTATCTCTCTGTTTCATCTTCAGGGTTTTTTGTTCCAGAGAATAACCCAGTTCTTTTGCTGCTCTTGTTAGTTTTTCATCTATGTCTCTCAAAATAGCATTTTTCTTTTTATCAGTCACTTCCTTAAGTTTTTTTGACAAAAATAATCTGAAAACAGAAAAAACAGGTCTTAAAAGAGCTTAACAACCAAATGAATAGCCTCCTAATCACTAACCCTCCAATTAAAGATTAGCAGTCACAGTTTATTTATACACACAGCCTTGGGAGTGCAAGCCTCTTACCAAGAGCAGAGAGGGAGTTTGGCACAGACAGTGCTTTGGCCTTTCCTATCTGCCTTTGCATTACAATACAGCTTATGCCATCTGCAGGTGCTGGGATTCTCCTGGACTCGGCAGCTGCTCATCCTTCTCTCTTAAGGACGCCGTTTGCCGCTTCGGCGCCGTATGCACTATTTGTCACCCAAGTCATGCACATCAATACATATTCATGAGTTTCAACAGGGTGCTTTTCAAACAAGTGTCCTTGTTCAACTCTGCTCTACACAAGGGTTCTTTTGCAGAAGCTATTCAGTGTGCTTTCGCTCGCTGACGCGTGCCTGTCCTTAGAGCTTTCCATGTTTAACTGATAGGTGATGAAATCTGCTGTTTACATTCGTGATGCAGGACCAGGTAAAGCTTCATGAATCACACTGAGTTACATATCCTATACCTGTTCTCCTGCCCCGGGACAGAAATGGTACTCCTTGTAGCTACTCAGCGTGTGCAGAAATACTTCTGTATTTTTATGGAGGCAAGAACAAGAAGCAGAGGCTACTGGTTTAGTACAATGTTCAGACTTCCTCCACTGCTGTTTGAGATGCCCTTTCTTTAGGTACGAGGTATTTTACACACCCAGGGGACATCTTTTTCCCTACAGAGTCTACTCCTGACAATATGCTTGAAGAATGAAATAATTTACACTTGTCTATTTTTACTTATAAAAGGCAAACACCATCAAGAAGCCTATTAAAGCTTTTGAGAGTGCCTTAAAGCTTGGTAGCAGGAGAAAATAAGTGAGGGTTTCTTGATAAAGATACATAATGTTAGCTCTGTTACTCCAGACCACATTAATAGTTTCTTTTCTACTCTATAAATAAAAGTAAATATGAACCTTACTTGACTGCAGCAAAGATGTTATCACCAACTTGGGAAATCACACAGCCCTTCTTAGCTTCATTTGCACCAACCCACGCCGGAAGCTCGTCTGGTGCATCCCTATTTATGAAGAAGTACACGCAAATAGTCAAGCTGTGTTCATTTCTCCTGTGCTGAGGTAAAATCAGTTTGCCTTCTCACCACACTGCCATCTCCTTCAGAAACCTAGCAAGAAACACCCTTAGATGTAAAGCTCCAAAATCTTACAGGATGGATTTGGGAGGAGCCTGTATCAATACACGCAGAGAATGCACGTTCCCTTTATCTCCTAAGGCTTGACTTTTACTTCCAGGTATCATGGCAGAAGTTAAAAATTAATATGTGAAGGTGCCCTGGGGGGTTGGAGGAGGGGGCTTAGTAAATACTTAAATCTAGCCTTCAACTCCAGTATCTATGGTCAGTTTTAATAGGATATTAATGTGTGGGTTGACATCTCCTATTACAGAAGACAAAGATTTTTGTTTGGTAGTAGCACACAACTCTCAAGTCCCGTCTTGTGGAACAAGAGGACAAAAAGATACACATAATTACAGACCAGAAAGAGTGTAAATATTCAATACAATACCTGAAATATCCCATGTGATACTGTGTTTTGCTATCCTCGACAAGTATAGTCTGGAATTCTGGGGGATCATAGAAGAATCTCCAATGAAGATTGAAGTCTGGATCTGTTGATTTTGCTTTTTTGTGTCTTCCAGCAAGAATATCAAACGGTCCGACAAGCGTAAGTCCAACACTCGATACAAGTGCATCTGAAAAACAAAGCAGGAACTGGTTCACCTTCTGGCAGGTGCGTATCTACACCAAGAAGTTCCTGTGTCACTCAAGTATCAAAAGCTTCCATAAATCCAAACAATCCAGCACGCTGTTTACAAGAGAAGGCAGGCAGAGACACCCCTTTCTTCAGACGGCTTTCACCCAAGAGTTGTGAGCAGTGTAATAACCTAACAAGTAGTGGTCAACAGTTCAGTTTCCAGATGGAGACTGGTGATAAGTGATGTCCTTCAGAGGTCCACATAAGGACCAGTGCTGTTGAATATCCTCATTATCAATACAGACTTGGGGACAAAGGGATAGAAAGCAGCCCCGAGGAGGACTTGTTTCGAGTTACTGGTGGATGATAATCTAGACACGAGCTGGCAATGTGCACTCGCAGCCCCAAAGACAAACTGTATCCTGGGCTGTGTCTAAAGAAGGGTGTCCAGCAGGCTGAAGAAGGTGATTCTGTCCCTCTACTCTGTACAGATGAGACCTTCACCTACTGTGTCCAGCTCTGGAGCCCTCAACACAGGATGCACGTGGCCCTGTTGGAAGACTGTTCTGGTGGCTGGAACACCTCTCCTGTGAAAAAAGGCTGAGAGTGTTGGGGCTGTGCAGCCTAGAGAAGAGAAGGCTCCAGGGAGAGCTTATTGTAGCCTTTCAGTACTTAAAGGGGTCTATAAGAAAGATGGGGACAGCCTTTTTAGCAGAGCCTGTAGTGACAAAACAAAGGAAAATGGTTTTAAACTTAAAGAGGGCAGATTTAGGCTAGAGGGAATGAAGAAACTTTTTACAGTGAGGGTGGTAAAACACTGGCCCAGGTTGCCCAGAGAGGCAGTAGAAGCCCCATCCATGGAAACGCGACTCTGGATGGGACTCTGAGCAACTTATCTAGCTAAAGATGTCCCTGCTCACTGCAAGGGGGTTGCACTAGATGACTTTTAAAGGTCCCTTCCAATCCAAACCATTCCATGACTCTGAAAGAAACCATTGTTTCCAGAGCACCCAGGAATGTTGTATAATGAATCCGGGAGGCTGAAACCTGGACTGATATGAGGAAGCTTTAGCTGAAACATTTTAAATGTATTTGCAAGAAAGGCAAATTTGGATAACATTTAGTCCCTTTGTATTACGTAACTGTATTTTAGAAAGCTTGAAGCATTCTGACATCTTTGTGATTACCTACAGCATTCTTGTTTACACACACACAAACATCCTACATCTTACCCCAAACTGAAGCAACATTAGAACGCATCTGACCACCTCCAGTCTGCCTGCCTTCAGACTGTGGTTTTGATACTGAAAGTTAGAAAAAGGCAAAAAAAAATAAATTTAGAACCCACCACTCGGTTTCTCAGGATTTAGTTCCTCACAAAACTTCCAAAACTGATAGAAGTCTTCGGGCAGTCGAAGCCGATAGCATGCTTCTGCCTCTTGACGAAGACTGTCGGCAACATCTGCCTGACTGGACCTCCTCTTCTTGACATCTCCATTTTTTTCACACTGCAGAGAAAACCAAACAAACAAGAACCCAACACAAAGTTAATTGAGATGTCTCCTGTCAACTCTAAAGGTCCTGTATTAATGGAGAACCTTGCTAAACACATAGGAAATGGCAAAGCTCTGCTTTGCTACTGATGCATCAACAGACCCAAGAGAAACACTTCTATTAGTTAATCAAGTAAAGGGCTAAGCGACCCCAAAGTTTACACAGTTGTAAAATCATCATTTCCAATCACATCCAAAACCACCTTGTGTGTTTTCGAGGGTCAGAAGTAGTTACTGTTTGGTCACGTTTGGTTCAGTGACACAACAAATACCCCCAAGTCTCTAGCTGGACTACTCTGCTGTTCAACATCTGGATGCGTGCAGTTTACAGCATTCTAAAAGCAGCTTAAAATTTAAGTCGTTTCAAAACATGAGGCAACATGAGCTGAAACAGGCTAGAAAACGATCCCTTCAAGCACACCCCGAGTGGTGACCCTGCTCCGGCACGGAGCTCCACGAATCGGTCGGAACCCTCGCCCCCAGCTGAAAGGATAATCGGTTTTTCAAGAGCAAGGCTGCCCGTCCCCTTCGGGCCGCACAAGGCAGACATTTCACGGCTTAAGCGAGCCGCCATCAGGTGCTGAACTACCCCAGGCGCAGCCGCTCGCAGCCGCAGGCTGCGGGATGGTGGAGGGGGCGGCTGCGGCAGTGGCGGAGAAGCCCGGGAGGGGAGGAGAGGCTGCCCCGCGGCTCCCCTCAAAGCTACGGACCAAACCAGAAAGAGGGGCAAGGAGGCACCACCGCCAGGCATCCGCACCAGCCCTGGCCCCCAGGATACCTGGGGCCG
>VWZY01010272.1:496101-566898 GCA_013399075.1 Chloroceryle aenea
GGGGAGGGAGAGGAGAACACAAAACACAACACAACCACCCACCCACCACTTGAATCAAACCATCATCTTTCCCTTCAGAGCTAAGGCATAAGAGATAACCGGTACTCGTTTTCAGTACACAGGGAAAGGAAGAAAACAGCAGTCTCCTAAAGCTCCGCTTTCACATCTGACAGCTGCCAGCAGTAGAAATGTGTCAGCACGCAATTCCTCTCCCCGGGAGAGAATCAAGGCAGTGGTGTGCACCATACAGCGCGTGGGGCATTCCTCGGTTTAGACAGCATATAATCATATTATGCAACAACCCGCTCATTTAAGTACACTGCTGAAATGCTTTGCATAAAGAAAAAGCCCTGAAAAACAGTGGCACAGGAGGGGGCGGTGGGAAGCTGGTTATATATAAACCCTTGGTTTTTTTCCAAGTCAGATTGCAGTGGGTTTATTTAAAGGAGTGTAGTGTAGGAGTAGGGAGTAAAGATGCAGGTATGGCAGAAATTCAGTAGGGTTTCTTACCTTGTGGTCCATTGAAGTGGTAAGCATTTGCTGTGATATAGATGATTATTATTACCTTAGGTCTAGGATAAGCTGCAGTGCTTTCAGCTACCTAGGACACTGCCAGTTATGTGACTAACAAAAACTAGACAGGTTTAAGTCTGTCTACTGTTGTGAGTCACAAGTGCTAGGAAACTGGATCCTGACTGATGATGTTACTTCTCTGTGAAAACAGCAAAAGACCAAAGGTTGATACCATGTAGATAGAGGACAATCAGTGACAAAATCTCCTACTTAAGCTGGAAAAAAATTGCTGTTTAGATCAACATGTTATTAAATTGCTTGCTTACTAAAATCCTGTACACCTGAGGAATACTAAATTTCAAATCTGAACCTTGTTTAAGGGCTGGACTATATTTGATCACCTGAGGTTAAGCAGAAATGATTTAAGAAGGCTAAGAAACCACAAACCTAATTTTCTTCTTGTAAATTATGAAGCATAGTGCCCTGAGGTTTCTTTGGGAAATGCTTTCTATTATTAGTCTCACTCCATAACTTGTAGTACACCAACCCTTAGCCGTAGTGGAGGCCAGACAAAATGGCCCCTGAAGGAATGGCATTCTCTCCAGTAGTTCTAGGTGACTTCTCACAAGGGTGAACACCCTCCCACCATGGCCATCCATTATATACCCTAACGTAGCCTACCCACATTCTCACTTCATGCAGCAAATCAGCTCAGCGACACCAAAGGCACCAGTGTTTCCCATTTCAGGGTTAAAGCTAACAAATGCTAAATGCTGGCACCCATTACTATTGCAGGAGAAGCTTTTTTTCCTATTGCAAGATGAGTTTTATTAAGGGATTAACCTCACCTCCAAACCTATAGCTTTGCAGATCCTCCTGTTCTCTCCCTGTTTACTGAAAGAAACCCTTTGCATAACCATTTTTACTAGTCCCACAATTAATTTTACACTAAGGTGAAGACAAAAGTGACAGGGGAAGGATAGCCCAAGCACGCCTCATGACTTAGCCTGAAGTCTCAAGTGTGTATTCCTGCCATACTATTCTTCTGCTATAAACCAGAAGTAAATAAACTTGTGGCCCCATTTTATATGCCAGTATCTCAAAAGGCAAAGCTATGCAGGAAAAAAATGCAAGTTAACTAGAAAGATGCTCTTTTGTTGGCTTATTAATGTTAATGCAGGTCTCAAAAACCTAACTTGGAGGGCCTTTACTACTTCACTGGATGCAGCTCTTGGGTGCTTTATTGATCAGAATTAATCTTTTTTTTTTTTTTTTTCTCCACATAAGCTATTGAAGTCTCCAAGAGCACCTCTCTTATAAAAGAGCCTGCATTTTGGCTCTACTCCAGGAGAGAAAGACACAGAATCCAGGAGGGAAGATAATAAATCCTCTCCATCTGAAGAACTCAGTCTCCCACATATTCCAGGCAGGTACCCCAGCCTTTCTATTATTAGTTCAGAGTAGCAGTGTTTGGTCATATCTAAGATAAAAATATTTCTAAGCCCCATTTTCTCTCTCTCTATGTGTATATATATTTTGGAATGAGTACCTCAAGAGCAATAGGTAATGATATGCTCAGCTGCCTCATCCTATCCCAACAGGCTTAAATGTGAGGAAGCAAGCTTGGTTCCATTAAGATCACGATAGTGGTGATCTTCAGAAAACTAAGTTCACATGGCTGGGTAAATAAAAGGTATAATTTTGAGGTCAGAAGTATCTAGACCCAGGTGGCAGCTGATAAAGTGCAGAACAGCAGTTTTGAGCCAAGTACCCACTTTGGGTTTGATAAACCCTTTTGGTTACTCGTCACTTAAATCTGTCCTCATCAGGTCTCTAAAGTGTGGAAATAGGTTGTGGGGTCCCACTATACAAGCCCTTAAAAGAGAACTGTAAGATAACTGAATGATTATTCAGCACACCATAGTAATTTTTCCTCTCTGCAAACAAGTGGCAACTCCACCTCTCTGTATCTACCTCCAAACAATTTGTTCTCACTTCAAGTCCTAGATTTGAGAAGCATATAAAATTTGGTATTGGTAGTCAAATTGTCCTTCTCTTAACGACCTGCAAGGATGGAACATGGAAGACTTTGTAAAAAGAAGGACAGGCAACTAAAGTTTAGAACAGAATACTTCTAAAACCTCTCCTTCAAGCTAGTAAAATAGCCTCCCACGGCTGTACCATCAGACTTCTGAATCAGCAGAAATGGAGATTATCTCACACCATTAATCTGCAAAGTAGCTTTATCCAGCTCTAAAGCCATCTGTGTGATTAGTCCTACTCTGCAGTGGGCCTAGCCTCTTTTTTCTTTTTTTCCCCCCTCCTTTTCATAACTCTGCAGTGACAGATTTGGTTAGAAAACACAGAATGGGAGTCTTATCTTGAAACAAAGCTTTTCAGAGCTGCTTTCTCAAGAGGCATGATAGATACTCCTGGTGTATACATTTAATTTGCACCTTGAGGTCACCGAGACCTTGATGTGTCTAACAAGGATTTTTCCTCTCCTATGCCCATTCCCAAGGTTATTGCTTAATAGCCAAAGGTGGCAAAGCATGCCTCATGCTAAGGCAAAATCTCAGTTCCTCATTTCAGGGTTTTGTAGCTATTAATTATTGTGAGGAAAGCCTTTATCAGTTACAAGACTAAGTGAAACCTTTATCAGCTAGTAGATACTAGAAAGAAGGGTTGCTGAAATCCAATTTATGCTTCCTCACTGCCATTCACTTCACTCACAGCTTTCCCCCAGAGTTAATTGCTTCCCTCCCACCCCTCAGAAGGTTCAAATGTGCTCACCTGTGAAATACATCAGAAATAAATTAAGCTTTACTATACAGATATTCTGTGCTGAGATATTCCAGAGATCTCTGAGACACAATGTAGTCTATCTTGCATTGGCAAATTGGGTGGGGTGCAATAGATAGGGCTCACAATCTATTTTTCCATACTCTTCCAGCATATGCAACTGAAAGGTAACAGTCTAAGTAAAGCCTAGGTACTTCTTTGAGGTGGTTTCAAGAGTAGCTGAGCAGCAAGGGATAGATGTGTGCAGTCTCCTCAGCAGCCACCACACCACACCGATGCCTACACACTGCAGTACGAATACATAGGCATACTCCAGTTGCTGTGCAAGGACTGTTTTTTTGCCAAAGAACATGATCTTGAATTTTTCTTGCCACGAGAGGGAGCCATTTAAACTGCTGTCCTTAAAAAAGGCAGTTTGAAGAGCGAAAACAGACACAAAATAATCAAGTATCCTAACAGACGACTGACCACGTTGATGCCCCTTTGTGCCTTTCAGTACAAGTCCTTAGAAGTAGGCAGCTTGTTTCTGAACACCAGATCATTTAATTTCATTCTAAATAATCCCAGCATGTATAGACAATGTTGGGGTTGTACAGGATGCAGCATGGCAGAAACACAGTGAAATGATGCTACTTTAAGAGAGTTTTAGCACCACAGTTTAAGTGAATGTCTGGTTCTTCATGAGTTACTTTAAAAAACTGCCAGCTGCCTTCTCGGGTTAAGTCTCAAATAATCCTCAGACCACACAGAGCCTCTGTTCCTTGGGTTATTATCTTCTGTAGGGCAACTGCATGTTTTCAGGTTCAGAAGAGGACACATCCTCCCTTCCATCAAAAGACAGATAAGCAGAAACTGTGGACGCGTTCAATGTCAAAGAGAGGATTTGCCTCCAGGAAGGTTGCAAGAGAGAGGTGCTGCAGCAGACTGCAAAGACACACAGTGCCTCTGCTGAGTCACCACCTCCCCGCTGCCTGTGCTGACAGGTTGTCCTGGACGCCTGCCATCTCCCTTTGCAATTCTGCTAGGTAGGCTGTATACATCAGGATGAATGAAAGAGGGAAATACAGTAGGGAGGACAGGGAAAAGAGGTCGTGTCAGTGAAAAACTCATCAAGATCCTGCAGGACATATATTTCCTGAGAAATCCTGGAGGCTTCGAGTTGCTTTGTATTGTGAATGTTTGAAACAGACAGTGGGTGAAGATACACAGTAGCCTTGCTGTAAAGGGCTTGATATTAGATACACATTTTAGTGTATAACCTCTATACACTAGGATAGTTTTCCAGGCTGGCCATTCTAGTTACAAGATTCATTTTTCCATTATGTTCTTTTGTCTTTCATAGCCATTGTGCTTCTCTTTATCTGCAGCTTTTCACCTTAAACCCTTCCCTGCACATGTACAAAACACAGCATGCAGTTAAGGAAGAGAAAATGTGTGAAGTCAGCCACTGGAGGCAATAAGTAATACTACTAATAAAATAATCTTTGCTTTGATCAAGAAAAATAAAAGTAGTCTAATAGTGAATTATTTTAGTCAATGCCTTCTTAATAGAACCCCCCTTTTGCATCTTTACATTTCTAATATGACAGAAGAATCACTTAAACTTGCTTACAAACCCTGTATACATTGCTTTACAGTTAGTAACTTCAAAGACTGTCATGTCTTTCATACTTGTGTTTATACACACTACCTCCCAGTCTTCAGTTTCAGAACCCTGTTTTTGTAGGACAGTTTCCTAACACACAGAGCAAGTCATACTCTGCTGTCACCAGATGCGAGGGTGACATTCAGTACAACTAATGAAAGTGTGCAGTCACCAGGCATTGACTGATGACAACATATCATCTAGTACATATGCCTCGGTCCCCCCCAACAGATAATGGGGTGAGGGGGTGGAAAATAGTGGCTTTGAGTCATTCCAGCTTAGGCTGGAGTGAGTCAGGAGACAAGCAACTCTGTGTAATTCCTTCTTTTTCTGAGGAGTCTAAGGTGGGGTGAATTGATCATATTCCTCATATCTGGTGTTTAGATACAGGGAGTTGCTGGCTATGACTGGTCAGCAAGACTCCTTTAGGAACAGAGTAAATCCATTTTTGTGTTTTAATATCATGAGAGGTAGTAGTTTACATTTTCAGAGAAACCACTCTCAATAACTTTTGTAGTCATTACTGCTGTGAGAGTCTCTAAATCTGAGGATTTAGTGTATGGTTTAGGTGAACAAACCAGTTATATTTAGCAGCTTCTGTAAGAAATATTTCTTCTTGTGTTTTTCTGAGCACCCTGGCAACCACAAAATATTAAAGGAACAAAATCTGGGTTTAGCATAAATCTCAGCGGCAGCACTGAAATCTAACACTGACTTTGGATTTGCATTCGTATTTAAAGCTCTCTCTCCTCCCAGACCTGCTGCAGTTTTCACTCCATATGGTTTCGAGCGCAACAGTGCAGTAAACTTCTAGCTGGTAACACAAGCTGGCATATTCACACTGTGCCATTCCCAGCTAACAGCCTCAGAGCCTAGAGCTGCATATCATCAGCACAGTCTGTTCCCAGAGAAGTTAGCTCCCTGTCTATAAGCATGACTAACTATATTATATCTGTTCAAAGACAATGGCATTGGCTAAGGCAGGCTTGTGCCCAGTATCAGGAAACGCCTCTTCTCATCAGGATGGTGAGGGGAGAAGGTTGTTCCCTCTTGATGCAGACCTCCTGCAGTGTTGAATTTGCCACCTCTTTTATGTCAGGGCTGAATCTGCCCTTAGTCCAGTAACCCAGTTACTGCAGACCCTCACACCACAAGAGGAGGCTGACATGCTTCCCCAGCTTCAAGGAGCCAACATATTCCTTATGCAACTTCAATGCTCTAGGACCCACAACTTTTTGTGCAGAGAGATAAAAATATATATGAGTAATTCAGACAGCTATAGCATCAGCACTGAAATGTAAATATAGGGTGATAGCCCTGAAAGATAGTGAGTGCTTCTATCACAACAGGATCTGGTCTTCAGCATCATCACTGTTTCCTGCTGAGATTCTGTAAAGCTAAGCTTTGTCAGGGTGCACTACTTTTAGCAAGCCACAAACACCCACACCTCTTAGGGATTAAGGATATTCACAAGTATACTGAAACTGTTTTCCATGAAATTGCACCAGCTTTGTAAGCCAACAGCATAATCACTAGCACAATACAAGCTTTAAGCATTTTTCTGTTGTTTTGTTTTTAATATATTGGCAAAAAGACCCACAGGCTTTGCCTCTGTTTTGAAAGCTAATGTGGCACCCTTCTTACTGTTAGCAGCAGCTAGACAAGATAGATGGCTTTAGAGAAAGTTCTCCCACCCCTCAAGAAAAACCCCAAACCATCCCAAAACCAGCAAAAGCATTAAAAAAAGGAAGTTTCTAACCAACTGAAAAAAACCCCAAACCAACTCCAAAGTAGCACTATCACACAAAAGGCCAAGATCATAGAGTCTCATCCAGGTACCGCACAGATAAAAGTCTCCACAGCCAGAGAAATCCAGTTTACAGGTCAACAACTGACTCAAGTTTATCATCAATTCCTTGCTTTGTAACAGACAGCAAAGGAAGAATCTCCAAGTTGCACTGAGGAATAATTACAGGGTAATGTCCCTTTTCACTCCCTTTGCTTCTTATTCTGTATTTACCCCAAGAAAACTATTTTATAATTTGTTTTTTCTACTTTTAAAATATTTCCCAATCTTAAGAACACTATATACAAAATAGCTCCAGTGCAGAAGATATTTTGGGGTTATATTTAGAGCCAATTACTACAGTTTAGCCCCATTATCTAGTTTTTACCACTCATCTCTCACATAGTTTAAGTATTTTTTTTCCCTGTGCTTCACAGGGAGAAGTTAGACCAGCACTTCATCCCAACACAGCTAGCTAGTATGTCTACCAATCAGCATTTTGTTTTTCTCAGCAGAAAGATAAATTCACCACCTATTAATAGACAAGCTCTCCATTCTTCCAACCTTCTCAGAGCAAAAAGGAGATAAAACCTCTTATTAAATTACACATCCCAGAAGATTAAAAGAACAAACAACTTTAAATGAAAATGCTTACCATTACAGGGAAAAAAAAAGTCCAAACTACTGCCAGAATCTAGAAATGCCTGGAAAAAAGCTGGGATACTTCTTATTACCAAGCTTGTTCTCTTATGTAGATGTGCTCTTAACAAGTTATCAGCATTGGCTGAGGGGTTGCAGGGTCGAAGCTGTACCTGCTCTCTGGCCATTTAACCCCTGCATTTCTGGCTCCAGTTTTCAGCAAATGTAACTGGAAATAGGAGATTTAAGATTTTGGATGGTTTAGCAGGACATAGCTTAAGGAATTTGTGGTTTCCCCCAAAAAATTTAGTATAACTCACCATAACTACTTTTTTTTTCCTGCATCATTTCCATTATTTTCCCTTACTTGTACCAGGTTTTTTGATTTAACCCCTCTTCTTTGTGTTGGCTATCAGATAATAGGTGTAAAATTTCCCCTGAAAAAGAAGCAGAGGAAGGCAGGGAGGGACCTCATCAAATGTACTCCTTAATATGACAGTTGCATGTGTTTTCTTTGTTTCTGTTAGGGTGTCAAGGCTGGCTTAGAGGAATAGCTATACTTCTTGTACTGATCATTCAAACAATTCTGTGTAGTTGGAGGGAACTAATTAAAGAAAAGGAAAGCACTGGAGAACAGCAGATGGGGTGAATGTTGCCAGTAGGGCACGTGGAATCTGTTGTCAAACTACTGCTCATTGCACTGTCACTATAGTTGGACCATGGTGCATTAATAGTAAAGAAAAAAATCTTGGGTATTACAAATACGTTCTAAACCCCACTTCTTTTTAATGCAAATGCTTTAAAGTCTCAGTGTCTTCACATTGTCCATCTACCCATTTAGGCACCTAACTGCACCATTTAAGCATTTCAAATTAGTACCTGGTAGGTGCTCAGTTTCTGTCCTTGATCATTTGTAAAGCCCTCACGGTGCTGATGCAGCCTACAGCATGGAATTTAAGCTGGACCATCAAACATACCAAAAATCCAATTCCTTTTTGCTAGAAAAGTTTGGATCTTTGATAACTTCTGCAAGGTTCTGGGAACTCTGAATTGTAGGTTCAATACAGCTTTTGGGATCAGACCTCTATGAGCACATTCACCACATCATGGATTTTGCAGCAGTTTGTAGTTCCAACAATATAGTACTTATGAATTTGAAAAGAAGACTGAACAACAGTATACAGTAAATGAATAAAAATATCCTTGCAAAGTCATTGACCCCATCTCTTGTCTTTATTTCATCATCAAATGCAACTCTTACAGAGGTCAGCATTTTACAAGGACAGTTTTTACCTGAACATGGTTATTTTTTATTACATTTTGATCCCTGCAATATCTGAACAGAACAACTTAGTTCTGAATCATGGTGCCTTCTAACAGAATTCAAAATACTAGGATTGTTTTCTGCTGGCTTCCTGTAGTATTTTAGTAAAAGACTTAATGAACTTCCTTCCCTGACCATCATGAACACACTGCTGTGGTCTGACAAGAAAGGAGTGTCTCTGGAATGGTAAATTGCTATGTAGCATAATTTACACCTTAAATAGATTCAAACCAGTGACTTCAAAAGGTCATGGCAAAATGAACCACAGAAAGTATGCAGAAATGTGTTGTGGACATAGGATAGGAAGTTATTAAGCAATTGAAGAAGTTAAGTAGAGGGATAGTTAAGTAGAGGGATGTAAGTACACCTCAAAAAGAAATGATTCCAAAGGTCTGAGTGCCACATCCAGAAACACTTCCCTGTGTGGGTATTCCAGGGCCAATGTTCAAGTCCATGCAGTGTCGTAAGACAGCCCAGAAAGATACATTGAGTAGTGATAGTTAATTCTAGAATGTTCTAAGAAAAACATATTGAATACTTTACTGTATGTGACTGTCTTGTTATGATCAGTACTTAATTGTCTAAGAAAGAATGAGGGTACCAGTAGTTTTAGGAGGGTCTAGCAAGGCCTGCTGTTCTCTGTGTAGAGAGACACTTGTGACTTTCAGCTGAGCATTACTGGCATTAAGCCACTGAACGAAATAGGCTATGATTTTTGTCAAACTTTATGGTTATATATAATCGTGGAATAAGATCTCAGAAATCCCACAGAAAGGCTTTTGCTGTCTATGTATTGTTAAAAGGTCAGGAGTATGGAAAGCTTGCCATTTACATCAAGTTTCTTCTCGGTGTTTCTTTCCTTGAGCCCCACAGAGCAGGCAGGGACTCTGGTGCCAAGCAGGCTCCATGCTCAGTCAGTTAAGTGGGAGATGACCATTTGCTAGAGGTGTAGGAACACGACATAAAATGTGATCTATACTTTGCTCACAAGATGCTGTTTAACTTTGCTGTTGTCTTCTCTTGAATCACCATTAGTACATTAGCTTTGCTTTGTGATATGACTAATATTTTTTCCCTCCTCTCCACCTCCCTCAAATGCATGTCCTCACAATATTTAAGTTGACAATCTGTGTAAAACAGCTTCTTAATTTACTCCATTTGTTGGGGACTGGGCGAATTAAAAATCCAGAATGAGCCAACGAAACCATCAGAAGCACAGTCTGAAGTGGGCAGGATTATTACACAGTAATTATGGTGTGCACACACACATGAAAATAGCTGTAAAGCACAATGGCCAGTTGTTTTCACCCTGCAATTGACTGCACACTTACCATATTAGCACCTGGAGGCAGCAATGTTGGTGCAGTGCCTGTGTTCCTCTTGGCATGTCTTTTGTGGCCCCAGTGTCCCCCGTCCCTGGAGCTGCAGGCTTTGTGGCTCTCTGAACCCTAACCCTAAAACTAATGGTACTGGGATTTGGAGGCTGAGATCCCCAGGGGCATGGGTGGTCAGATGAGAAAGGTGTGGAGGGAGCAATGTCGGTGCAGTGCCGTGCTCTCCTTGGCATGGCTTTTGAGTGCAGAAAGCCTCTAGCTCTGGTGTCTTTTGTAGTGTGAGGCAAAACCTAAAATGTACATAAAATCAGGAGTTTTGTTGTGAGAGAAACTAAGAATCAAAAGAATTAGATAAATCACTTTTTTTTTTCTTTAACAGAAAGCACAGTGATTTAACCACATGGCTGCTAACAGTGATAGGAGGCAAGCAGTCAAATTTCTATACATCAGCAAGAGCATTAACCTCTTACAATTTCAGTTTTGTCTTTTCTGAAGGAAATTAAATACTTTATGATATGGGAGTGTTTCTGACCAATGATAGCACTTACTAGTGATTCTTCAATCAGTCTATTGTCACAGGATTCATTAGTGTCATCATTTTATTCTTCATTAATTAAGCAATTTGTAGCTAAATGCAAACCCCTTGCATTTCTCAAAACCTTCTGCAGGATGTTTTTTCTCTTTCTGCCTGTGTGACAGTGGCTCTAATGGGACACAGCACAGTGTGTTGAATGAGCCCACGTGTTTTTGGGAAAAAGTAGGTAAATGAAATGATATTTGGCACTCCTCACATGCAGGTAGTCAGTGCATATGTAGTCTCACTTCAATGTGATTCATTTATTTCCTCTCTCACATTCAGTCCTAACAGCAGCGTTGGATTTCGCTGAACTGTTCCACAAGTGAGAAGTGGATTACACTTTTGGAGCACCTTAATCCATTGGAGAAGACAACGTGTCGCTAAGGAAGCTGGCAATCCCTCGTGAGTATCCTGTTGGAGTAGATAGAATAAGATGGAAGGTGAAATTTTGTTGCATCTACCTTTGAGCCAAAATGTGTCCTTTCACTTTAAATGAACGGCTTTACTTGGGGTCCATCATGAGCAAAGAAAGTTGCCATGGTAACCGTGATGGGATAATTACTATCCGGGCAGTGCAGTAAGGCCCTGGAGACTGTGTAATCAGGTGGCCATTTATTATGGAAGACTTGGACTTCTGTCTAGTAAAGCAGTATAGAATTGGTTGATTAAAGGAAAGCTGCTCTAGTAGGATCCAATAATGAGATATAAACAGTTTTTCTTGTCTATCAAAGACAATTACTGCGTGACACTTTGGTAAAAATATTCCAGAGCTGTTTAGAGGTGCTCAAGTGTGGAAGCTAAAGAAGGTTTTGTTCCAGAAGATAGTTTTGCTCCAAGTTCTCCTCCCTTCCACATTGTCTACACTCTTGCTGTAATGACCACGACCGTGTTCTTTCCGGTTAGCTCGAGTATCTCAGCGTTGCACTGCATCATACAGTGTATACAGAACCAAAGTGCCAATTACACCACTTGAGATAAATATCATCCTGTACAAAAAGAATATGCATAATTAGTCTTGCTTAATTTCAGTATTTCACAGTGGAAGTGCAAAGGGCTAAAATAATCACTCGACTGTGGTTGGAAATGTTTAAAAAGTACTTCAAGTAATTTTGTGAGATAGATGATTGGAAAGCTTATCAAGTCCTCTGAGTCATATTATTCTGGTTATCCAGGAATCCAGAATTCAAGCTACACATGTGTCCGTGATGCAGTTTTGGGAGCAGTTTCCTAGATTCATCATGGTTTTATATAGTTATCCCAACAGAAAGAAGATGAGAACTAGAAAGAAATAGCAAATTTGTTTGCTAACTCAATGCTAGGACTCTAAATCACTCCAGGGTTATGGCTTGCCCTTTAAGGGTATATAAGGTAACCATTCAGAACCATCCACTTCCTTACCCTGGCACCATGTAGGAGACAGTTGTGTCTTAGACTGTAGACGTCACTTTTTAGGATGGTTAAAAAGAAATTGCAATTCAAACTGGCTCCTTCTGAGTTTCAAAACTGTCATGAAAGCAATCTGTTCACACAGTGCAACTATACATCAGGGCTGGATGCAGTCAGGATGTGAATAAGGGTGCTATTGAACAGCACAACACATCCTCTGTCATATGACATGGAGAGCACATCAATCTGTGTAGAGCAAATGGGGTTGAGCAGGAACTGTAGCTCCTTTATGTCACCCCTGGTAGTCTGTCCTTCCTTCTGGAAGCAAAAATACTAAAAATATAGGTATATAGAGGCTTTCAAAAGGATGGACTGCCCCTCTTGGTCTGCAAAGCTAATGCTTATTATGCATTTTTTGTCAAGTATCTGCATGCATGAAGTTCATCAATGGATCCAGTCAAGTGGCTGGTACACTGTGGAACTCCCCAAATATCATTCCTTTAAGCAGATATTAGTGAAGAAGTGATATGCAAACAGAAAATAGTCTTCTAGAGGATCAGTTTTACAGAGGTGCTGCGGCAGAGCGAGGAGAGGATCTGTGTTTATTTTCCTAAATAGTTTTTCTGCAGAAGGAAACTGATGCATAAAACAACCTGTGTAGGTTGGAAGTAAGGTAACTCTACAGCCACAAACTCAGCCAAGATGTCTGTCTTTTGAGAGCAGAGATCTGTGTACAGGTGTGTTTAAAGTATCTGTGGGATGCCTCTGTATTTACACAATCCAGTCGAAGTGGAAGACTTCACCTGTAGGTGGACTGGACTGGTGCTCTTTGTCTTGTAGCTCAAGATCAATTTAGAGTCAGTTTTGTGCTATCCTTATTCTAACGCATGCCCCTTGGAGGATAAAACAGTTTGTGAGGGGATATCTTACTACTCTCACCAGAGCAGTTAAACACAGTATCCAGCCCTGAATATGGAAAGGTTGAGTGTTAAAATGAATGATTGTGTCAGGTTAAAAATCTGTTTAAAGACTGCTTTGTTATCCAAATGATCTAAAAGCAAGTACATATGCCGTATATAAATTGTGCTAACAGCCCAGCAGTGAGGTAAATGTCCCCCAGGACAGATCCACCTAGTAAATGATTTTAACTGCAGCATAATTCACTAATGTGAGCAGGATAGCATTACTGTGGAATCCCATACTGCTGTTTCTACTACAAATCCTGCACTGCCTGGCATGTCTAAAGAAGAGACTGACCTTTTGGAATGTTGTTCTTCTATCTATATTCACTTTTGTATTTTTCACCTATTTTTTATATATATATTTTAAAAATATAAGGATATCCTTGCTTTTTGATTTACAAACCATCACTATGTCCATAGGTGACCTGAGACAAAGTCATATCTATTTGCAAACTGAGCAAGAATTGTTCTTTTCTAAGTGCTGTGACAGACTGAAGAAAACATGTAATTTGAATGTACCTCTTCAACACTTCACTTGTGATACTTCTGGATAAACCTGCTCAAGGCAGTTTGTCTAATGAGAAAGCATTGCTTAAAATGGTTTTCACACTGTTAAACCCTATCTTGTAGACTGTCAGTTTATTGCAAGAGGTCAGTTGCAGTCTTATTGAGATCAGGATTTCATTTTACTTATGTTATCTTTCCAAAATTTGTTTGGCAGGGAATGCAAAACCCAATCTTGTCGTTGTCCATCTGTCTGAAAGGTTTATATACTTGTGTTTTCCATCAGTATTTGTGTAGAGGGAATGTTTTTTGTTTACTTGTGCCTGGAAAAACTTGATTGGATTTGTGAAAATACCCATGGGTCTCTGCTGACATAGCACAACTGCATAGCATTGGGATAAGTCCATATTTTATTTGGGGCTATCTGACACTTTGAAACTCCTTTACTTTCTGGTGAACATTACTCTGGGAAGAGATGTCCTGTTGGATCTGGAGTTAGATACAAGAATGACAGGTCAGCTCTAGCTGCTGAAAGATTCTGCCATTAGCCATATCCAGAATTGGATATAAATATCCAGTGTTGCTAAAGTTTTATTCTTTCTGCAGTAATGACTTCAATGTGGCCCCTGAATTAGATAATGCCTGTGGAGTTTGCTAGCAATGTAGCTGTGGGATTTGGCACTTTGGTGTCTCAGGCATGGATGTTCTGAGAGTTAGTCAAGGTCTAGGGCACTGATGCATGTGTATTCCTAAATTATTAACCCAAGTAATTCCCCAGAAGTAGAATTGTGGAAGGAAATAGATGCTTCTGTTGCAGCTTGCACTGTTCTGTGGCAGTTCTTTCTGCTCCCAGATTGTAGAAATAACTACTGACTCCAGTCACAGTAAAACCATCTTGCTTGGCTGTCTTGTATGCTAGCAGTCAAATCTCTTCTGATAGATTGCAGTTCACAGACTGTTACAACACACCTGGTGCAGACCAGCTCAGAAGTAAACATTACAAAAGGGTAAAAGTATGATAAAAAGATGTTGTTACAGTAGCAGAAGGTGAAATTGCACTTTTTTTATTAACTGCCGATGATCTAAAGCTTCTTATCTTCCTCTTTTCCTTTCAGTCCCTTTTGCACTTGATTACCTTTACAGTGTGAAGATCTGTATGACATTCAGTGTCCCCTTCTATCCACAAACCAAATTCTGAAGCTATCAGCATATGAAATGAAGTATTTGATTAGTCCAAATGCCATTGGCTCCCTGATCTGAATGAGCTCTACTCATTTCTGTCTGGTCATCTGAAGGCAGCCTGTGAAACTGTCTGTCTGAAGCTGTTGATAGCATCCTGTCACCATTCTGTCACCATTCCCTTTTGCTACGATGGCTGACAGTGTAACTGGTGTTTCAACAGATCCTTGGGATTCTCAATCCCACGTCCCAGCAACTCTGTCTGTATGGACCACTTGCTCTTTATAGACTCTAATGGTATTACAAACCCACCAGATATTGGTTTTATTGCTATATTTTTGGAAAAAAGACTTTTCAGCCTACTGTGTTTATCATATTTTCGTGGTGACAAAACTGTTCAGATTTCTTTTCTATAGCAATATTTCAGTAATGAGGAGGAGCTCTGGATTTGGTTCCACTACACATCAATAAATTGTTTTTAGCATTACCTATCACTGTGCCAGAGAAATAATGTATATTTCACATCTATATGCAATAATATATGAAAGAAATTTTCTATTTCTGAGTGAGAAATTCCAGCAGAGTAGTCCAAATATTGCAATAACACTTGTCATAAACACTAATTGTCCTTACTTTCCTCTGATAAGGAATCATTTCCTAAGTCAGAAGTGCAGGTTAAACACATCTAGGTGTTTAAAAGCAATACACACATAAGGAATAATGCACCTGCTGATGTGGAACCAGGCATCTGTACCTGGTTCTGTACCCAAGAAACAAAACATTCTCTAAGATCCCATGATATAGACAGACCCACAGAAGCCAGACCAGATGTAGATTCATAAGAAATGTATTCTGCATCTTTAACAGATTGTCTGTAAGAAGACATTTTCCTCAAATAGGTTATTAAAAAAAAAATCATAACTAAAGGTTAAACTGAAGCAATTTCATTTGTAAAAAATATTCTGGCAATACACAGAAATTAGAATAATTCCATTAACCTTTTAGTTCTCTATTTCCTGATACTGAAAAGTGTGGATTATTTCCCTAAGTGAAGATTGTAAAAGATGGTGGTGAAGGCTTGATATGACCTTTGAATTTCCAGACAGGGTTTTAATTCTGTTGCCAGCCTGGACTGTTACTGTCAGGATAGCATTTCTGATGTCATCTAACTTTCTGTGTGTGCTGCTTTTCTCTAGCTTTTCCTACTTTCAGGCTACTAAGTGGAAAAAAGGAAAGCTAATAATACGGACATTTACAGGTGCCTGTTTTGAAATGCTCAGTTCATTAATTCTGTCTTGTAATTTAGTTCAAACTGCAGGACTAGAAAGATTCTGCCTTGGCATCAAATTTACTTACTGATTTCAAAGTAAGAGCTACTATTCTTTGTGTCTTCAGACACTGACAAAGAAGGAGGGAAGGAGTAATAAATCTGTCAGGAAATCTGAGTTTTTGCCATAAACCCAGAAATGTCAACCCTGAACTTTTTGCTATAATTGCAACCCCACTTCTCATCTCTGTAGAAGGATGTTATTCAAGCTCTTGCAGTCCCTGACTCTCTCCCATGTCTTCTAAAACCTCTGCTCACAGGATTCTGTAGGGCCCTGATAGCCAGGCTCCTTCAGCAGTCACTTCACTGCAGGGAATACTCAGGCTCACTGCAGCCTGTCCGGGAGGCACAAAGGGTGGATTATGAGTTTCCATGAAAGAAGAACTTAAGTTGTCTTTCAGGGGGGGTTTGAATGAAAATGTGAATTGTCCCTTGCTATTTCAAAGACACTTACTTTTTAAGTAACCACTAAAATAACCACTTTCCCTCCCTCAAAACTGTGCTGAGTTTTAAAGCAGGCAAATGTAATTGCTTTTGTCATGTATATGATACACAAAACAAAGTGCAAATAGAACAACACTTTGCTTTGTGATGGACATTTACATGCAACTCGTCTATTTTTCCTCTCATAACTATTCATTTGCAGCATTATAGGACTTTTTTTTTTTTTTTTCCTTTGGAATGGTGTTTTCTTACAGGCAGTGATGGACTTTGTAGCTTTCCAGATGAGCAAATGCCTTACATTTAAAGAATTTATACTTTGTCAAGGGCATTTTGTTGTTTTTCCTTCCTTTCAATATTTCTTTCAATTTGTTCAAACTTGTACAAGCTATATAATAAATAATCCCAATATAAATTATTATTTTATACACACGTGTGTGTTTCACAGCAGCCTTCCTGTATGGTAGGGTATACAGACATTATCTGTGGACATAGACATTTGTTGTAGGTATATTGTTCTGGGCTGTCTTTCTGGTTTTATGCTATGTGACATTTATATTACATGTGCATAGGCACTGTTTTCTGAGTTACTGAAAATTACTAAATTACTGTTGTAAAACTTTTAAAGCTTCAAAGATCTGATCTTCCACAGAAAGTTTGTTTCTCCCAGTTACTATTATGGTAAATCAGTTATTTTCATGAAGACAAGGAGACTGGAAGCAGTGCTGCTGGCCTGCTGCTCTATTAATTTGGTTTCTATCAGCTACTTCAAAGCCTTTGATGTAGTTAGTCACAATCTATGCTACAAAGGAGAGAATATACAAAGTGATTTAGGTAATAGCAGATGCCATTTGCTTTTTCCAAACAAGTCCAGACACCTAAGTGATGACTGTATCTTCCACTCCTGCCACAAATGGGAACTGTTCCCCCATTTTTGTTCTGTGGGACCCGACTATAGAAATCAGTGACTGACTAAATATAAGTGTGTTTATTCACTAAGGTGATCTGCCTCAGACTTCTGGGAGGGGAAAACACTACCTGTTAAATGTTGACTAGTGAGAAGTTGAGCAAAGGGAATTTCACCCCTTCTCCTCACTTAGTTGTCCAGTCAAGTGAAGTTGTAGGGGTAGCACAGCTCTTTACTTCACGGCTATGCCTGCTGGGATGCCAAGCATAGTCCATCATTTCTTCTATACAGTGTAAGTGTATGCACAGATGGATTTAAATGTTGGATAGTGATATCTGTATAAAGGACTGAAATAATCTCTGCATCACTAAGTGTAGCCTTCAAGTGTAGCTGTTTTCAGAAATGGAATCATAGAACCTGTTAAGAGTCCCTTTCATGAACAGCTTAAGATCCATTCTGAAGTGAGTCACATTTCTAGCATCTATGACTCTTGGTGGAAGGTTCTTCTGAAAACTCATTTTACTGATTAAACTAGAAGCCTCTTCCTAATTCTGGCCTAACTTAATTTGTGGCCAGTATGAATCCATTTGTTGTTGTGCCAGTATTGTTTGGCCTGGATTGATCTTGGTGGTGGTGTTCCACTTCCTGATGTGCTGTCATAATTGACTTCATTTTCTTTTTCTCAGGGTAAGTGCACCAGTCTGTTTAAGTCTTCCCCCAGAAGACAGAGCTCTGTTCATTTGATTATCCTGGAACATTTCTCCACACCTGATTCAGTTTGAATGTTATCTTTTTTGAACATGGGTGATTGGAAGTGTAGGCTGCATTCCTGCTGCAACGTCAGACATGCTTTAGACAATGGCATTTATTCTTTTTCCTTGCTGGAAATAGCATTCCTGATGCATCACAGGATTTCAACTGCCTTTTCCACAGCTGTATTGTGCACAGGTGTCTTGGATAACCCATGAAGGCCATCCTTTTCCTATATTGCTTCCAGTGGTCTATATTCCATAGCAGTTCTCAAGTGGGTAACACTGTAATTGTAGTATTAAAGTGTAATCCTCTTTCTAGGACATACAGCTCTTTGTGTATGATATTCTGGTCCTCACCCAGACTGGTGCTGCTTGTAATGTGAGCAAACATTAATTAGTACATGTGGGTTATTTGTGTCCAGGTCATCAGTGAAAGTATTAAGACAAGACTTGAAATGGATCCTTGAAGAACTTCTTTAAGAATTGCCCTCATCCAAGTAGGTCCATTTTCAGTGTTTTCCATTCAGCTTGTTTCTTATCTAGCTCACATTTCTTGTGCTTATTTCTTCCATCATGTCTAACTAATATCCCATGCAGAGCAAGTCAGCACCTGAAAGTAATTGTGTTCTTTCAGAGGTGTATGCTTATCTTTTCAATACCCTTGTGAAGTCAAGATGGAATCTTTTCCATTTCCCTTGGTTCTATTTAAAATAATGTAAGTATTTTTATGGAAAAGAGACCTGTCAAAATTATCTTTCAGCAGAGACTAGAGAGGCAGCCAGTTGATCATTTTCCCTCTCTGTGCATTTATCAGAGTGCATGCATGGGTACAGGGAATGATGAGGGCAGACTTCCCTGATAGAATTGTTGATGTGTTACCTGGGCTCTGAGCTTTTAGCAGCCCCAGTCGTGTGTCTGTGCAGCTGCATTCATCACCATCAGGTTCACACAGCATCTACACCTTGTCTTCTCAACACCATTATTTAGGAAAATCGTTCTGCTTGCACGGCTTTGAATTATTGAAAATAAGCTATTTTATCTCTTGGAATCTGTCCTCTTTCCAAATATTTATGTGCTATCGCCTAGCACCTGAAAAATATGTTCTTTTAATAGGGCTGTAGTGTCTGCAATGATTTAATGCTGCTCTGTTACTCCTCTCTCTGATACCTTGCTGTAACTCTCAGATGCTCAGGCTCACTCCATGCACAAAGTTCTGTTAGTTTCCCTCCACAAAATATGGGGCTGTCTGCAAGTGAGGGTGCCAGCTGTGGTTGGCCTGATCTCGGGAGAATATTTGGATTTAGATAATAGCATTATTTGGTGGGTTTGTCCTCATTTGACAGGACATCTCTTCTACTATAAGGTAGCACTCTGGTATCGTGGTAGGCAAAAATCCAGTGATGTCTCTCTTCTCATTGTATGCATCAGTCTTTCACCATATGTACTTTCATATGACTGAAATGAATTCCTGTACTCCCATTCTGCGTGGACCAATTTTTTCTGTAATCAGATGGTGCTTTCGAAGCCCGATCACCATGGCCTTCAAAAAGAGAAATCATTTACATTTAACAAGGCTGTACTGGAAAGATCTTTTCTGTCTCATCTATGGTCAATATGAAATCTCAGCTTTTCAAATGGAGATTAAGAGAACTACTGCAGACCTACAAATCTCGTGGAAGCAGTAAGGAGCTGGCATCATTCAGTAACTCACTTGGATTCTGAAAGCTGAGATTAATGCAAAGCTGTACTTGTGAGCAGTTTGACTGACTAGCTCTCTGGGCTAACCAGCCCACAAGCATTGATCCCCTAACAACCTTCTCCCCCAGAGGAGAAACCCCCCTATCCTTTTAAAACAGGGGCACTGTGATCTCCATTCACTTCCAGCATTTCTCTCTTTCTGCCTTGTGCAATCAATCTTGTTCAAGAGCTTTCTTTCACATTCTAATTATGCAATGCCAAAGGGACTCTCCTCTTAGATGAGAGGTCTTTAAGGGCTACTGATAATGCACACAACCAAATCTGAACTCAGAAGCAGCAGGAAAAGGCAGGAGCTGAAGTTAGGCTAGAAGCAAAGTTGATGTTTTTTACCAGGGAGTGTAATTAGCCAAAAGAGTGGCTTCTGGTAGGAGTAGCTGATCCATGGTCATTAAAATGTCAAAGGCTCACTGTGGTTTTGTTTGTTTCCTTGTATTTAATATGAGCCATATGGCAATGAACAATACTGCATTTTGAGTATCCAAGAAGGGGAATTTTTATTAACAAAGGCTTTATAGTAACATGTGTGAAAGAGGGCTTTCATTATATTTGTAGGGTTAATTTATATGGGGTGATGTTTGGTCTCAGTTAATATTGTAACAATATTTTAATGAAACCTTGAGCCAGATGCCAACATAGGAAAAGCTGCCTATTTTATCTGTTGATTTTCAGTAAAATATTGAGGAATGAAAAGCTGGAAATCTAACTAACAAAGGGGAATTACAATGATTGTCATTGTTTTCCACAGGGTCAAACTTTTATGGAGCATTTACACTTTCAGCAACTGAAGTAGTGAAATACAAGTATACAGATTTAAGATTAGCTTTATGCATGTAACAGAAGCAGTTATTGTAAAACCTGCAATTCTGTCATAATTAGCAGGTCATAGTGTTTTGTAATACAGGGGCAAAAAAACCACCTCACAAAACCAGCACGAATTGCAGGGCAGCTTCCTTCCTACCTAATGATAGTCACAAAGCTGGTCACAAATCTTTCATTGCTAAATTAACACTAAATCCAAACTGGTCATTCTGTTTATTGTGTAGTAATCTCTATTCTTAGCCCTTTGACTAGAAGTGTCCAGCAGACATTAATCTATGTTCACTACATGCAAATTTTATCTGTTTATTGAGTCTTTGAATGGGCCGCTGCTGCCGAAGGGACAGAGACTTAACTTACCAAGGCACTACTAGACCTTGGTTGTCCTGACCAGCCTTTCCTTGGGCCTCTGCTTACACCCCTTCCTGTGGGCCTGGGAGCATGATTTCAGCTCAGCCCAGGGCCTTCACTCCCTGCCTGGGCTATGCTGGAAGACCACGAGTCTCCAGCTCAGCCCTGTCCTGCCTGGCTGTGGGCTGTGTTGATTGACACCCTAATCTGAAGACTGATTTCCTGGCTTGACCTCAGCCCTGCCTCCTGCCCATGAATTTGCTGGATGATCTGTATTCTTGGCTGAGCCTGGATGCCATCTTTGAGGCTGTGCTGCCCTCTCCACCTTGCCTGGGTACCATGGGGCTGGGCCCTGGCTGGCAAGATGCCTGCCCTGATGGCTGCTTATCATGCTCGGCTCCCACCTTTCCATCCCTTAGGAAGCAGCCAGCCCTCACTACACTGCTGTAACTGCCTACTGAAGTAGTCAGAAAAGCTTAGATTCAGATACTGCTTCAGTTTACAAAGGGTTGTTGCTTATGGATGTTGGCATCAAGGGTTGAGTGAGCCCCTGAAATATTAAAAAGAAATCTGAGGCAGAGTCAACCTTAGTTGGATTCTGGTCACTAAAAAGGATTGTATTTAATGGTTTACACTCACGAGTCTGGGGTTAGGGAGATTTTACAGAGATGTACTTGATCATTTGCATTAGAATATCAAACCTGTTTGGGACTGTATTTAGCAAACTTATGGGTAGTATTCCACCCTATTGCAGAACCACAGACTTTTATCAGACCTTCCTTTCTTCACTTCAGACACGAGGTAGCTACTCGAGATGGCTGGTGGGCAATGCCTGCATTCCTGATTTACTGAGTCCTTAAAATTTCACTGCTGTCAGACCCTTGGATGCACCTGTGGCTGGATAACATTTTGGTTTCTGTGGCTTTTGGAGAAATCTAACTTTTAGTTATGCTGCACAACATTGGTATTCCTCCTCCCTCTCCCTATTATATGTGTAACATTTTTTGTCCTCAGACTATTACGTCTAGCAGTACATGACTAATGGCTCATTGCAGCTCAGTAAAATGTCACTGTTATGAATATATTGCACAGCCAGCCTGCCTTGCACATCTTTGGTGCAATATTTATTACTCAGCTCTTGCTGGAGTCAGTGGAAAGATTCCTATTAGGCTGCAAAGGCTTATGGAGCTGATCTGAGTTTGCTTATAGTGTGCCTGGCTACTGAGCAAAGAAAGGGCACATTTGTACCCTGGGTAGCCATCTCTTTGATGGCCTTAATGCAGTCACTGCTGGGGACTAAAATGGCAGTTTCAGCATTCTCTGGTGCCATGGCTACATATCCAGAGCCTCTGAAGAGCTCAGGTTTTCACATGGGCTAACAAGCAGCTGCATTAAGACAATCTTACCTACTTCTTGAACAGGTAGCCCACTGAAATATCACTCATGATGGCCTACCCACTGATCCTAACCCATAAAGTGTCAGCTGGCTCATGTCTTTCCCTGATGCATTTACACCCCAAGCTTGACTCTTATATATACAGTCAAAGAAACTACATGTGCAATTTGTCTTGTGCAATGTGGGAAAAATGTACTTCTTTTTAAAATGTCAAGATTATTTCATGTGGTGGGACTGACCCGTGCCATTCTGTGTGGGTTCATGTGTTTGGCAGCAGTAGCTGTGGTATCCCAGCAGGTTTTTTGCTGGATATCACAGCAAAACAGGAAATCATTGGCTCAGTTCCAAAGCAGGGGAACAAAACAACATGGAATACAAGCTTAAACTGATTTACAAGACAAGTATGCAAATGGTTGGAATAGTCTACAGTCACTTTAACCCATTCTTAATAGTTTGCAACTACTTTTAAAATAGTAAAATTGAGTAATATTGATCTTTATGCCATCTCTTTGGTCTGAGATCTACTAATTTCCACTGCAGAAGATGCAAACTCCCTTAAGATAGCATTTGCTGCCAATACATCGACCATGAATAAGTAGTTTGAATCCATTGTTCCTAGATAACTGGTGTTCTTTGCTAAGCCTTGAAATTATGGAACTGATTCTTCACTGAGGATGATGTAAATTGAGACTGCCTCTGTGAAATAAATGGAATCATAGGAAGATAAGAGGGCAGAGGATAAGGCTCAACATCTCTGAAGGGAGGTGACATTTTCAGCCTAAAAGATTGTTAGTTTTTATAATAAAGTATGACTGATTCCCAGAAGACAAAAATTGTCTGAAATGAAATGCTTCAGATTTACAAGCAACAATGAGTCACGGGTAGATGTAGAGAAGAGTAGCAAGACAGCAATGACAGAAAGTGGGTGTTAAGAATAATACAAAATAAATCTGAGAGCTGAATATTCATAATTAATCTCATTCTCTCTCAGCTTTCTAGAAAGATGTTATTCAAGTATTATTACATTAGCTAGTTTTTCAACTTCAGCAATCCCAAATAAGATGAGTAATTTGTTACCTGAAATAGCTAAATATTCATATATATGACATTCAAGAATCTTAGCCCTTAGAAAGGGTGATGGAAAGGAAAGAGTAAAAGGTAATGAATGGGAAGAAAAAAGAAAAAAAAAAGAAATACCATCAGTTGATTATATAGAAAAGTGTGGTTAATTTTCCCAGTCCAGTGTAGCAAGAGATACTTGGAAGACCTCCTCATGGTGAGTCTCCTTATTGCTTGCTGAAATTCAAGACTGACTCCAGTACAGAGTTGAAGCTGAAACAGGTTTCCTCACTAAGGAGGTGCACAAGCACATCACAATAGATGTGACTGCAAACTGATGGCTACAAACAGTTTCATCAGGGAATGAAAAGAATGTGCTAAATATCAGTGCTTCTGAAGCCTTCTCCATGGGTGTCATGGCTTAGACCCAGCCGGGGGCTGAGCACCACCTGGCCACTTGCTCACACCCCTCCCCTCAGTGGGATGGGAAGGAGAATACAGAGAAAAATGCAACCCCCTGTTGGTTGAGATCAAGAGAATTTAATAGAACAATGCAAGAAGAGAGGAAACAACAGTAATAACAGTAACAGCAATGAAACAATACAGAAAGCAAGTGATGCGGAACACACCAGCAGCACCACACCAGAGACCCACCTTGCCTGCATCAAATACCCCACTTGTCTGTTCTGGCTGTGGCCCCTCCCAGCTCGTGGTGAAAATGAACCCCATCCTAGCCCAGCCCAGGACAATGGGGCTTCTTTCTAATCGTTTAGGTAGTTGTCCTGTTTTGTTGCAGCAAGAACATTGACACAAAATGGTCAATGGCTGGAATCGGTGACCTTAAAGGTCTGTTCCAACGTAAATGATTCCATGATCCTAAAAGGTATGATCAGCCTTTTCACCAGACAGCAGTCTTTGGTTGCAGTAAAGAATATCTAGTGCTGATTAAGTCCACTCTGTAGACTTTAGGTTTGGTGGTATGCCTAAAATAGTCCTTTCTTCAGACCAGAACTTCTAAATTTCAATATTCTTCATGTACCACTTTGTATCTTCCTATGCTTGGGCCAAGCTGTGAGTCTGTAGTGTACCCCATGGATAGAATTAGGAATTTCAGAGTTAATCAAGTTCAGTTTTGCATTAAGAAATAAAGGAGTTGTCATTTAGGTCCAGTGTCAGGTAGCTATTTATCAAATGCATGCACAGTGCCTGGTACTTCAAGGAAAGATGCAAAAGGTTGGCAGACTCCTCCTGCATTGACACTTTTGATCTCTATGTAGGGATTGGCCAGGTCTGTAAAGTAGCCAGTCTAATGTCCTTTCCAAGATCTTTATCAGTCTTATGCTACCACTTGATACCTTCAGTGGAAGGCAAACTTTCAGGCTAAGTTTTGCACATTGGTAGATATTGGACAGCCTCTGGCCATGAATTTCTTAGTTTTATTTCTGTGTGTGTGAAAATGGAGTTCATCAGTTGGGAATTTACTTTCTTTTCATTTGAGTACATATGTCCTTATTCTCCTGTCACAAGTCAGAGATGGTAGTTTCTCAATGTTCCACTCATAATACACATTATATACTTGATGTCACTTAGTATTCCTCTTTCTGATGTAAAGTGCAAATCCTTACAGCATCCCCTTGTATTTCATTGTTGCTAACCAAACAATTCTGCTTCTGAGACATATTTTTATAGGATAGGTGTCCAGTGCTGAACAGAATACGCCAGGCATATTCTTCTAAATATATTATCTCTAGCACTGGTAGGATTTGGGGGGTTATTTTTTCTCCTTTTTACCCTTATTTTTATTCATTTTATCTGTCTCAGTTCAGTGGTTTTCTAGCACTTGGCACCTGAATGTCTCTTATCATTTGGATACATCTGAATGATTTGATGAATGCCAAACTAATACATGAATGTGAAGAGACAAAATCCAAATGGTGAGCTTCTAGCAGTGTCCTAGTCTGTGTGTACAGGGTTGTGTTTCCCTGGTTTGGAAGTTGTAAAAGGAAGCTCATAAAAGCTGTCAGACAGGCTTCTCACTGCAGATTTTATATGAGAAAACCTCTTAGAACTTAACTTAGCTGATCTGGATAGAAATTAATCCTCTGAAAAAAACAGGTAACATAGTTTAAAAATGCCATTGAATATTCACTGTTTGTGTGCCAAGTATTTCTGCAGCCAGTCATTACAAAAAGCAAAGATGATGATCAGTACATTGCTCTAAAATGTACTCACTAAGGGTAAGCATCAGTGCCTAAAATTCTCATCTAATAAGTCTAAAGGAATATTAAAACTAACTCCAAGATTACCTTGAAGGATGGAAAGTATGCATCAAAGGGCAAATTTACTTTGGGAATAATTTGGTCAATGAAACTGGAAGGAAAATTTTACACTAATCAAAAATCTCTTTACTAGGGCTAGGTACACTCTCTTTCTTATTGTCTGCTATTTTCCAGGAGACTAGTGGGCCTAAAGGAGTAAAAAAAGCTACAGTTTAGAGCTTGGACAGTATATAAAACAAACCAGTAAGAAACAACAGTGATGGTTTTATGCAAGCATATGGTACAAGTCATAACCTGGTTGCATTTTGGGTTGGATTTGGTGTTGTCTTTGACTACTGGGAGAAAAAGTGGAATCTGACTGTAAAACTTGTCTTTTTGAGTAGCAAGATGTGTACATTACCCTAAGCTGTCACTTTCTAGTTACTTTTATAGTTATGGGTGAATGTAACCTAAGTGACTGATTCTATCACACTCCATAAAATGGAAAAAGAATAATTATCTATACCTTTATAAGTAGGAATAATGCTGAGAATGGCACATAGACAGCATTTGCCATAAATACTCTTAGTGTTCAAGGGTTGTTCTCAGTTCACTTCCTGAAGAACTACTTTTGAAGATGTAATCTAAGAAGTATCTAAACTGAACAGCAGAGCAGAACAATGGCTTGCTGCTTCAGCTGTCCTACTAAAATATTGTATTATGCATTTATTTCATCTATAAATAGAATGAATATTTGTTTAGTGCATGCAGATTAAAGACAGAGAAGTATTCCTTCTTTTTCAAAGCAATTTGTTGCATTCCAAATATTATATATTCATTCCTTCCAAAGCCAACCATAGCCTTTACTTGTAAAAAAACCCAAAAAACCAAACAACAGAACAGCTTTTCATTCTATATGAATGACTCTAGCACATCATTAATTTTCATTTTCAAACGCTGCCATGAAACATTGTACTGCATATCTGTACCATGTATACCCCATAGAGGTGTATATAAACTGGATTGAGTCATTTAATTCTGTGCATTTAAGTTCCACTTTTGTCAGTCTCATAACCTAGAAAGCTCTGGACAAGAAAATGTAATGATTACTGTAAGGCAAAATGTATTTTTGGAGAGCAATTTTATTACATACCCAGGCTCTTCCCAGAAAGAACCTTTCCTTCTGAATGCATTTGTGTTTGAGATAGCAAATGCTGATCAGCAATGGATAGGAGACACGGCCCCTGAAAAGCATTCTTTTAAGACCAAACAGATGTCTGTCAAGAGTATACCCTAGCTACCAAAGCTTACCTGGATTCCAACAACAATTGTAACTGGGGCTCAGCGATGAAAAGTAGTGAAAGAGGAAAGGGAAGTGCAGTAACCACAGAAGTAGCTAACAGAAGCATCCAGACAGTGTCACGTTTGATTAATAGGAAATGAACCCAAACATTTTAACTAGGAAAGTGGGAGGCTTCTTGAGCTCATCTGAAGCCTTGAAACTGTGAAGTGACACCATGGATTTAGCCAAATAAAAAAATGCAGGGAAGGTCAATAGGATATGAGAAGAGAGAAAATCATCCAAATTGCCTGGAAGTTTGAAACTCCATATTGGTTTAGAGGAGAACACGGGACAGTGGGCAGATAGGAGAAACTTTAGAGGATCTATGAAAACTTTCATAGGTTCTGAGCAGTCCAAGTAAAAGGAAAAAGAAAAGGGGAAAAAAAAGAGAATTTGGAAGTTTTTGCTTGCGTGAGTGGAGTTTTATTTCTCCCTGGGGTTAGCTGAATTTTAAAATAGAAAGCAAGACATAAATAATTCACTACAGTCCCAGCTAACTGAAGCTTTCCTCAGGAGGCTAGTGCTCAGTCCCCAGGTCTGCATCCAGTAATATCAGCTATTCCCTGATCGACCTTAGTGCCTTTTGGGACTCCTAACACAAGCAAAAAGAGTGTTTTGTGTATTATGTGATGCAGAACTAGAATAACCTGGGGAAAAAATACCCCTTAAAGAACTAACTAAATTTCCCTCTCATATTTACACCGGGGGCTCAGATGAAGTGATGAGGCCAACTAGCAGTTTCGGGGCCAGAGATACAGGGCAACCTGTTCTAGTTGTATCCAGCAATGGGCAGTGGTGCAGCCACACATCAGTCACATCTTCCCAGTGGGTCATTTATACTACCTGCTTTCAGTCAGATGTTTTCTTTGGAAGAATGAGGATTCTAGATTCACTCTATAAATTGTCCAGATTGGGCTAGTGCTGTAATTCTAAGAGCAGAGTAAAAGGGGCTGGTAAATAAATAGTGATACTACCATGCTTGTGAATTCAGCCTTCAGGCAGATTTTCAATAAATGATGAGAATATGAGAGGCAACAGCATGGAGTCCTGAAGAACTGCCAGGTTTGCAGAAAAGGAAAAGTGGAAAAGAAAAAAGCAGTAAAGATAACCTACTTAGAAGAGGCTTTTTTGGCCACCTAAGCATTTTTATAGCAGCACTGTGCTGAAGTAAAGATGTTTAAACAAGTATTTAAACATCAGTCCTACCACCCACAGTGGCTGACAAAACATTCTGAAAGCAGTATCATCTACCCAGTGCATATGGATATGCTTTCATGTTGTCTCAACCAATTTCATACCAGATTTTTCATTTTCCTAGAGTGTTTCATTCTCTTTCAGTGAGGATTGAAGTCAGAAAGAGGACTCTGCCTTAAAAGTGGCTTCAGCAAAGTTGTGACCTCTTTCACAACATCTAGTTACGAGCATTTTCCTGTTGACTTCAGAGAGAGTTGGGCTGGGCTCATAATGCTTGGCACATGGAACATTTCATTCACATTGTTGTCTTCCTCAGTGCCAGGCGTGGGTACTGGCTTTGGCTTGTTTGGGCTTTCTAGAATTTGTTCATGCCAATGTGTTACTGGCCCATCACCACAAAAGCAAAGCATATTGCTGCTACTTCAGTATGGAGCTGGTACTCCTTCATTAGCAGGAGGGTTAAAATATTATTCCCTTTACGTGTCCTTTGGCCTTTGGCAGCTTGGGGAGAGGATTAATGAATCTGGGTCTGAATAACTGCAGTAAACAGAGGTGCTGTGATGCATGGCATAGCACTGTATACAGGTGCATGTTCATCCACATTTACATACAAAGGGGAACTTCATTTTGGTCTCATCTACATTAATGGGAGCTATGGAAAACTTACTTTAAAGAAGCGGATTTTCATAAGCACAGGACTAGGAATAGAGGCAGATGTATTAATAAAAAACTCTGTACAGTCTGGGATACTCTGTAAAGGAAAATAATTGGATTGTATTTTTTTGTACAACAGTTTTTGTGATCCTTCAACAAATTAGGAGTTTGTCTTCACTTTCACCTTTATAGTTTCTCAGTTGTGTTACAACAGTGCCAACTATTTGGAAATGAAGCCTTCCATACTTAGGCACCATCCAGCACAAAATGTTACTGAGAAATGTCTTCTGCCTCACAGATCATCAGTGACACACTCAAGCTTCCCTTTCTCTGCTAAAATTACTACTGAATTTTGAATGAAATCACTTCTTTGACCCTGATAGTCAACATCTTCCAAGGTATGTCTAAACAGCCAGCTAAAACCCTGACATAAAAGCCATCACCAGCAACTAACTCTGCTTGACACAGTGCAGCTCTCTACAGGTAAAACTCCTATCTTCAGATGTCAGATTTTTTCAGGCTAGTCAGACATGGGACTAAACAACCACAGAAATTAGACTGACACAAACTTCACTGCCCTGCATTTAAAACTTAACATGCCATTCATCTACTTGCCTTCTCTAAATTTTATGCTTGGTAGCATATATAGTTTAAAAGATCTATCTGAAAAATATTCAGTCAATATATTCTTCTTCTGTGGAGTCAGATGAGAGCAGCAATCTAAGTGCAAAGGAAGAGGCAGGTAGTCAAGCTGCCTTTAGTCACTATGCTACAAGAAAATACTGTGGTGTTGAGCCACAGTCATGTGATATGTGGTGCTGTTGCTGCTCCAGGCTAGGCCAGAGCAATCTGGTGTCACATAAGGGAAGCCTGGGAGATCAGCAGTAATTTTAGGAAGAATATTACCAACAAAATTAAGGAAAACATTTTCTTTTCTTGTGTTTCTTCATTTATCTTGTATTTTTATCCTTGCAGTTATGTTGAATTCAGAAAAAAGGTTATTTGATGCAGCTTCTTTTGGACATTTGCAAATTATTCTGATCAGTAATGGTGAACTGTGCAACCCTTTGCTAAATTTTAGTGATACCAGATACCTCATCCATATCCTGAGGACAAGAAACAGGAGTTTTAGAATATTCCAAGAGGAGCAGTAATAAATAGGTGGATTTCTTTTTTTGAAAAATAGCTTCCTTATTTTCATTAAAAGTTGATTTATCTTTGAAGGCAGAAAGAAATATCAGCCTGTGTAAGGAAATGGGATTTTACAGAGCTGGTGCTTCAGGAGGCTGGCTAGTATTTGCAAATAGAATTGTCAAGTCCATTTCAAAAGAAGCAGTGATGTTTTAATTGGCCATTCTAGTGAAGTTGGCAGAAGCTGGACACATGCGAGCGACGCTTCAGTTACTAATAGCTGAATTTTTGATTCAGTAAAATCTTCATGGCTTTCTTAATGCTGTCAAAGCTTGAAAGGCTTCTCTTGTTGTTCACCCTTGTTTTGCTTTCCTTTAGTTAGTGCTACTGAGTCAGCTGGTCAAATTCTGTTGTTTATAATAGGTGGTAGATTTGGAATTACCCAAATGTTGTGGAAGGCTGTAACTTTCCTAAACCATGGCTCCACATTGCAGATGTACAGCACAATCAATACTTCCTGAACATGCTGTACAAAAATAGTACTTTTGACTGTTGCCAGCTCATATCTTAAACCAGAGTCTAATCTTATTCCTTAAATTATCAGCTGTAAGTCTGAGATTAGAATTGATTTGCTATCAGAAGCAGCAATTCTTAACAGAAGCTGTGCAGAAGCCCTGTGCGTGTCCTAACTCCACCTTATTGCACACTCTGTCCTTGCTCTGCTTCACCTTCCAGTGGAAGTGAACCCAACTGTGGGGATGAGGCAGGCACCCCCAGGTTCTCATCTCTAAAATCCACTCGCTTTATCCGCAGCCTGGGAGTGCTAGTCTGAGTTACAGAAAGCTTCCAGCCACAGTAGCTGTGAAGAAGAGCTTCAAAATGTGAATGTAAATATGCTGACATCAGAAGGCTAAACTATAAAAAACCTGCAGGTTTTGAAATGTCATTATCTTTCTTTTGAGGGACTGATAGTTCCCTTACTACAGTTGTGTTTGGAAATCGATTTTTACCTTTGCAGAGGGTATCTTTCTGTTTGCTGTGTTAAACCTTGCAGAGATGATGCTTGTCAAACAGATTAATCCCTTGTGTAATTTCCTTGGCTTCCCCAGAGCTTTTCCCGGTGCTCTTTCAGGAGAATCTCAAATGGTGCATAAACTTTCTCTGGTGGGAGCTCTCTCTTCTTCTGCATATGTGGAAATGATGACTATAACTTGGCCTTTAAGCTTTGGCTGTTTGCAGAACTGTGTTCCCCAGTCAGCTTGGTTGTGTGACTGGCATTAAGTCTAATAGTGATGAAGACTGATGTCACATGAGATGTGTCACAGGACTCAGCTTGAAAAAACAGGTCTAGGATCCACCCTTTGTCCTCTTCTAAGGCTAGGTAAGATGCTGAGCTCACAACCAGAAACATACTGGGGTTCTGGGGTGCATAAAGAAATGTGTGGCCAGCAGGTCAAGGGAGGTTCTCCTCCCCCTCTGCTCTGCCCCAGTGAGACCACATCTGGAGTGTTGTGTTCAGGTCTGGTCTCCCCCATTCAAGAGGAACAGGGAACTACTAGAGAGAGTTGAACAGAGGGCTACAAAGATGCTGAAGGGACTGGATTATCTCTCTGGTGAGGAAAGGCTGAGAGCCCTGGGGCTGTTTAGCCTGGAGAAGACTGAGAGGGGATCTGATGAATGTTTACAAATATCTGCAGGGTGGGTGTCAAGGAGAAGGGGCCAGGCTCTTGTCAGTGGTGCCCTGGGATAGGATGAGAGGTGATGGTAGCAAGGGGAAACACAGGCAGTTCCACCTCAACAGGAGGAAAAACTCACCCTCACTGAGAGGGTGATAGAGCTTGGACCAGGCTGCTCAGGGAGGTTGTGGAGTCTCCTCTAGAAACTTCTAAGACCCACTTGGATCTGTTCCTGTATGGCCTGCCCTGGGTGACCCTGTGCTGGCAGGGCCTTAGGACTGTGATCTCCAGAGATCCCTTCCAACCCCTTCCAACCATTCTATGATACCTTTTTGAAAGCATAATGCACTTGAATATTAAAAAACACTTGACTGTTTTAAATAAAATAGTTTTACAATTAAAAGCATTACATTTATTCTATGAATCTCTTTTTTCATGAAGGGAACAAAGCAGTTTTCCCTTTCCTCCCCTCTCTATAGGGATCTTGGTTGAACTTAACAGGTACAAGAGAGCTTGTTCCAGGAGACAGAATAAGGGTGTTTAAACAAGGAGTGTTGGTGCTGGGGTGATGGGACAGGTGCTTTTTAACATGTTCAGCTTAGATTGTTGGCTGATGGCAAAATATGTCAGTGGAATATTTTATTCACTTGAAAATAATGCTGATTTAGATTAATCAAAACTATGTGGATTCAACAATTTGGTCAAGAAACTCTATGGGAAATTCAAATGTTGTCATCAAAAGTCAAAGTATTTCGAGTTGATTTTTTCTTAGTAAATGCTCCCGATTTCCATTTCAGAACATTTTCTGTCTAAGCATTTTTACAAGAGGCTGCAAGGAAGAACAGCATTTCCAGGGGTCAGCACTGTTTCTAGGCTTCCTTGCTTGTTTCTCTGGAGAAAAACTGACTAAACTCTTCAGACTGAGGTGTTCTCTTTTTCTTCTCAGCTTCCAAGTCAGCAGTCGGTTTGGTACAGTTGGTTTCACAGATTCAGCCAGAAGCATCCCCTACATCCATCATTTAGCATATAGAAGGATGGGGACAAATTGGATGGAGAATCCCCCAGATTTCAAGAGCTGCAATTGATACTCATATACAGCATCAAAGCTGAGGGTTTGGGCATTTTTTCTCCTTCATTTGCATGTGATCATCTTGATGAATTCACTTGTTTGCTCATCCTTGGTTCAGTTAAAATTGATTTGAATATTCATCGACTTAAAACTTCTACTCAGAGTCCTGGAAATATGTCCTTTACTTGAATTTGAGTTTTAACTTTGGTTTTAGTTACTCTCTAGCCCATTTAATGGAAGTTAGAATTTGACCTTTGAAGGTGTTCAGAAAGATTTTGGGATTCAATACAGATTTCTTCCTTCTGTGACAAGTTCCAGTTTCTGGTTGTTCAAAGAATGACAAATCTGGAGTTTCTGGAAGAGCAGGACTGAAAATCAAGTGCTAATTTTCTGTCATTATGTTACATTATAAGAATGATTGAGTGTCTGCAGAGAAGATTGGCTTCAGAAAGCAGTGTACTTCTGCAGTGGTGAGAGGGGAAAAAGGCTGATAAAAACATGCAGCTACTTTCCAGAACTTCTGTTAGTTGCAAATGATTACTGGCAGTGGCTTTATCTCTAGTTTGTATCTTCCACTATTTAAAGAAAAATGCTACTATCAAAATTACATTAATAAATGTGAGTATGTGGGCACCTAACAAGAAGTTTTCAAAATTTCAGTACTTAGATTTTTTTCTTTGCAATAATCTAATTGATAAAAGTTCTTGATAGCAATCAGTGAAAACCCAGTGTCTCACTAAATCAACTCAAATAACTTACACTCGATTAAACAAAGGACTACCTCTTTTTTTTGTCTTACACTAATACAAATAGAAGTAATTTCATTGCTGTAAATGGAGCAAATCAGTGCAAATGAGAACATGAACAAACCAGTCTTGAAACATTTGAATGATTTGTATGAGACCAAATAAAATCAAGACAATTTATGTGCTGCTTAATAGCTTAGGGAAAAAAAGACCATTATGTTGAAATAATTTTTTGTCCAATTTCTTCTAAATGAATTATTTTATTTGGATTTGTACATCTGTCCTGGTTTGAGCTACAACAGAGCTAATTCTCTGTTCAGTGATTTTACACCTCAGCTAAGTCTCTTCTTACTAACGTTCTGAATTTAGCAGCATATTTCACAGACAGTGTCTGCTGCTAGCAGATATTTACTGCAGCTACCAAGGGCTGGTGTACAGAAAGGCTTTTGCTTAGACTTGCTCCTGTGCAGACCAAGGTCACTGTGAAATGTTGTGTACCACATCGGGGTGCTGTGAAGGCAGAGGTCACACCAGTGCGAGGAGCAGACAAGACAGGTGACCCTACACTGACCAGTGAGGGCTTCCATCCCAGATACATCATATTCAGTGTAAAGGTGAGGGATCACAAGGGTCAATCTGTTCAAAGGGTGGCCCCCAAGGAGGAGTCTGTCCATCCTGCCTCTGACCACGATCCATGTGTTCCTGAGTCTGGTTCCTGTCTGCTGTTTGAGTCCAGTCTGGGACTTGCCCAGCACCTGCTCCACAGCATCAGTGGTGGCAGTGCTGTGATTGCTGCTGGGGTGCTGGGTTTGATACTGGGTTTGTATATGTTTCATTCCATTGTAGGTGTTTCACTGAAGCTGGTTTTAGTTTTCTTCTCCAATTCATAAGTCTCTCTCCCTTACTCCCCTTGGGAAAGGAGAGGGGTTAATAGAGAGCATCTGTCATTTTTCTAGTCTCCAGCCCAGTCCCACTCCTTGACAACATCTTGTTATTAACTGCTGGTTGAATAGCATTTTTTTCCCACAGAAATAGAGTTGAAATATAATCTTTAACCATTATCACCCATATTCCCCATGCCTTTTTGTTTCCTGTGGCATGAAGTAAAAAACTTCTACATATAACAGTTGGACTTGATGATCTTAAGGTTTTTCCAACCTAAATGATTGTATGATAACAAATCAAATATTTAATAGCCAACCACCTATAGAAATGGAAGAGCAGTATGGATTCATGCACTTTTAAATTAATGCCTGTCCTCATTCTTTTTTAATATTGTCAGTTAAAAGGGAAAAAGTTCATGAGAGATGTGCAATGTCTTGACATTTCTTATAAATTATTAGGGAAACACCTTGGAGAGCTATAAAAACGTGGAACTTGCTATGATTTCTTGCAAAGCAGAATGGCTGTGCTTTACCCATTAGTTTCAGAAGCCAGAGAATAAGGAAATCATGAAGGAGATACCAGTTCAGAGAGAGGTCCTTCTCTGAGTACCTGCCCAATACCAAATTAATTCAAGTTGTGCTATTTTTCCAAGAGTGTCTGCGTTTCTGACAGATGTGTTTCTTCTGTTTAAAGTATACTACCCAGGTGAGTTTGTTTGTCTACCAAGTCTGATTTTGGCTCAGGTTATGGCTTGTTAATTGCTCTGATTGTGGATCCTTTGAGGGCTTCCTAGGCTATGTTTGTACAGTCCTTTGCATGGGAGATGGGCCGGTCCTTTTAGGCGTTCCTAGGTCCTTTTAGGGTCCCGTGGTGCTATAAACAAGCAATAAGTATTAATCACAACTTCATCCACTAGAAATTTCTGTCTCTTTGCTGAAGAATTCCTCAAAATAACACCAGAGTCATAGGATTTCAAACAATCTGCTGAAAAATACCACTTTCTGCCAAATCTCATTGGTAGTTGTATGTAAAACAACTGTTAAGAGCTTGCACCGAGTGAGAATGAGTTGATACAATGTGAAATTAATTCAGGTGTCATATCTGCAGTCTTTGCTATATTTATTAATCCACATTCTGACAGTGATACATATATGTGAACTGTAAAGCCACAGATATTTCTGTGGAATAAATAAAATAAACATTTTTATTGGATTTTTAGCTGGGTCACAATTTCTACTCAAATGCCTGCTGATACATAGCACATTTTTTAATCATGACTTAAAAACCATCACAAGTGACCTCTTAACAAAGTGATCTCTGAACAAGGGGAGAAATGCTGGAGTAACTGGTCTAAAAGCTGAGAAATATTGTTCATTTCAGACCTGTGTTCTTCTCAGGCACCATCTGAGTGCATCCCTTTAGAGAAGTGTTGAGATTCAGCAGATCTGTCATTAGTTTCACACAGGGCTGGCAGTCTCCTGCAGAGGCACTCAGGATTCTCTTTTCTCCTTCTTTAACCACTTAGGGTGCTGTTGAACAACAGGAAACTCAAGCAGTAGGGTTACTGATGATAGTGAAATAAACTGCCTATCGACCCTGCAAGCAATGTATACATCATTTTTGACTGCTTCAGGAAAAGAAAAGAACAGCACACAAAACCCAGAGCACCCAAAATAAATATATTTAGTATATATACAAACCAAGGGCACTGGAAGGCATGGGCTGGGTTTTAGCTAGGGCTGAGTGGAAGCTAGAAATGTGCAGTATTTCTCAAGGTGGCAGGGTTCACATTGAATTAAATAGGATTTTCTTGCAGAACATGGTTTCAGGGGCCTGTGGAAACCCCTCACCACTATTCTGCTACTAAACTGAATGGCAAGGTTGCTTTGATTCCCTTGTATACAGTAGAAGAAATAATTCCACTTCTGGTTACTGTCAGATCATTCCTGTTAAGATAACAGCATGGTCCCACACATAAAGTCCCTGGAAAGAGATATTTGGCTGGGATGAGATTGCCCCAAGACTAAACTATTTTAAAAACATAATAATAATAATGAGGAAAGCTTATGTTCCATTGTGAGATACTCATTTACCCTCTGCTATTTTACATAAAACACATTGAATGGCTGTTTTTTTACAGACAGGGGATAGGATGAAAACCTTATAAAAAGCATGGAAAACAGTTCTTGGCTTAAGTAGTGGAGAATAGACTGGTGCTATTCCTGGTGGCTGGTGTAATCCACTTGGGATGGAGATGGTCATGTAACGCTGGCAGGTTATCCTGGGAAGGAGTGAACCTTTTCTGTCTGCTGCTGTAAGGTGTCCCCTGTGCTGACTCACTGACAGCTGGGGCATGGCAGAGACAGCTTGGCTCAATTCAACAGAATTCCTAGCCAGGGATGCACCCGGGCATCAGTCCCTCCAGCAGTCCTACTCTTGGATTCCAAGTCCACAGTAAGGACTCCTTCCTTACATCTGAGTGCTTTGCTAAGTGCTTTGAGGTGCTCTTCCCCCTGAATGTCCCTGGGAAGACACGTTACAGTCCCAAGCTGAAGTAGCTCTTGCATGCAGCAGCTGCTGAACTGGGGACAGAAATGTAGGACCAGCCTTGGCCATCTGTGATTGCAGCACAGCAGGGGGGTTTCTGGCCTTGCCAAAACAAAGGGGATCCCATATAGAATAAACCACTGATAATTAGAGACAGTAGCCACATATGAAACTCTGTTCTAAGTCAGATCATCTCTAAGACCATCAAGTAAATGCTAATTTTGTCTGTGAACTTTGTCCTTCGTTTTATCTGCATTTTCTTTCCTTGCTTTTGAATCCTTGCTGTCCTCCCCTGTAAGTATCTGCTCTTTCAGTGAGAGCAGAATTCCTCATCTTACAATTCCAGATAGGAAGAAGAAGTTATCAACCAAGGCAGATAATAAAGGGCTAGGAAAAAGTGTCCCCACTGGGGCAAATGTTTCTTGATCTGACCACCTTCATACCTCTGTGGTGTTGTTTCTTACAAGGAAGTCAGGACCAGGGAGTTCACTCTAAGCAGATTCTGGTGACTCACTTTTCTCTCTAAGGAGTCTGCCTTGCCCAGTTCTCATCCCTGACTCACTGCAGATGTAAATGGTGGGGCATATAATTTTTGAAGAGCAAATACTAACATCCTCTTCAGAACAAGTTCATCTGCTTTTACCACTGATTTTTCTGAGTACATCTTGTTCTCTTCTAAATTCTGCTTCACTGCATTGGCAAGTTTTTCAGGACTGGACCACAGTCACAGAAATGTGTACAAGTATTCCTTAAATAACATGTATGTGATTCTTTTATGTATATAAAAATAGATTTTACTGACTCAGTTAAAACTATAAAACTTTGATAAAGAGGAAAATTGCCTTTTTTTCCTATGCTCTACTGTAAATGCTGTTGTACCTGCTGGATTTAATGAAAGGTCTTGCATTTGATGGGTTGATCTTCCAAACTCTGCCCAGTCTATTTCTAATTCTATCAGCATTTGAGACTGGGACAAACTTTTGGTGTCCTGATGCAGGTAGAACATGTAGCAGTGACTGAGGGGCTTTCTGTGTGACAAGATGACACTTGTATGTCTCTGGATACCATGTGCCTCAGCTGTAGGAGAAAATCTAGTAGATAGAGGTGCTGAACTATATACACAGTCTTAGGTCACAGAGCGATGTACCTCCTGTGTTTTGCTAGTCGACTAGCAAAGGAAAATTACAACAGAGAGTCTTGTCTTTCTGTGCTTCTATCTTAGGAACTCAGAAATCTTTGGGCTGGAGTTCCCTTGTTTTGAACTTATGGGCAACTTCTGAAGAACAAATCCAACAAAAATGCTAAAATGTTTGCTAATGTTTTAATCCCAAAAGAAAATGTTACCAGTCTTGAAAGAAAAAGAGTGATGTATTTGTTCCCTTGTGCACACAAAGTCTGTGCTCGGGGTATTTTAAGATGTGACATTATGCTGACCTGCAAATTGAGCTTTAGGACCCAAGCATTGTTGCTTGGAGCTCTCTTTGGTTTGTAAAAGAACTGCAAGTCACATCAGCAGTAGCTACGATGATCATTCTATATCTGCTTTTACATGATGCTTTTCTGTCATAGATGATAACTTTCCTGGTTTATGGATGATGGCTCCAAACACAGAGAAGTTTAGTCTATAGCTTTGTAACTAGCTGGACTAGTAATAAAGCTCAGGTTTTCTCAACTGCAGTCTAGTGCCACACTCTGATAGAGCTGTGACATTCCAGATGAGCACTTGTGTGTTCAGGTAGCATTGGAAATGTCTGAATTTGTCATGAAGATGTAGATAACTAGCAGCTGGTAAAGTGTTGCCTTTCTTCCTGAGCAAAGTTAGCATATACCTCTAGTCACAGCTGCTGCAGGAGAAACATGAAACCAGAAATAGTCAGTAGGAATCTCAGCAAAAACTCAAGACTTGTCCTGAAAATCTTGATTCAGAGCAACAATTTAGTGTAACCAGCTCATTCTGTCAACGATGTCACCCAAGAGAGGTCATCCTAGTTTTACTGGAGTCTCATTTCATAGCCATGAATCAAAGAGGTATACAATCTATTATCTATTAGCTCCTATTATTACAGCAAGACATGTATCTATGAGCTCCTATTTGTGGTTCTCAAAGAATTACACAAGAACAGGTATTAGAGCTTGTTTTATTATTTATTAGAGCTGGTTGGCAAGTCGTCCAACGGGTCGAGATGATGCTGACTTCAAAGGGCTTTGAAAGCTAAGTTTTGTCCAAGCAAAGAAACAAAAAAGCCTTTAAGTGAGTTTTGGCATATTTAGAATAATGAGTTTTGTTGTTCATTTTTGTTGTTGTTGTTGTTTGAAGTGATGTAACCATTTCAATTTCTTTCTTAGCTTGTGTAAGGAAAAAAAAACACAAGTAAAATTGAGTCGGAAGGGTCTGATGGACCAGAATTAATTTGGTTTGGATTTTACTCCCTTTTAAAAAATTGTCCTTGCGTAGGATTTTGAAAATATTTGAAAAAAAAGGGCTTATTCCCAACTTGAAACAGCACCAGAGTTCTGTTTTCTATCAAGCTCTAGTCTTTATTATGCACTTGCAGTTGCTGTCTCTCTCCAATAGCTGCCAAATGGGGAAACTTGTGAAGGAACCTGCACAGCACAACCATGGCTGCTGGTAAAGGACTCCCCTTGACTCCAAAGCCACTTCTCTACCTACCAGATTTGGGGATGCAGGTCAGGTCAGCTGAGCCCACATACTACCTCATAATTCCATACTGTATGATGTGTATGTTTATGCTATAAAAAAGCATTTTGTGTTGGTAAACAAAGAAAGAGTGTCAGCATCTCTGAATGGAGAAAATGAGCAAAAGCCAAGCACGTCTGCCTGGAAACAGTGACTTAGAACAACATCTTGCTTTAGAATTAGGCTGGGTTTTTACAATATAGCAGCATGCTCTTTATTACCTCTTGGAGCCAGCAGTGAGCTTTTGTCTTTTGGTTTTGTTCTGCTCAGAGGTTAATGTGGGATTCCATCCTTGCAGGAATATTTGTTGGGTTAAACTTTCGTGTGCCCAATCAGTTCAACTGACCAAACTGAATTAGCCACTCTGAGAATACACTCTAAGCAAAGCATTTTTGCCTGGTTTCTCTCATAAAAGTTTAATGCAGTGTATAATTAGAAAAGGTTGAGTGGTTCCATTAATTCTGCTGAGTTTTTTCACCCATTTATTCTAATAAACCTACTATTTTGCTGACAGAATGAATCTAGGCTCAATTAAAGGTGTACACAAAGCCAGTATCCCCCAGGAAGGGAAACAAAGCAGCAGTTTTCAGGAGGCTCAGCTGATGTTTGCTGTTGTCTCGCAGCCTTAGGGAAGATGGAGCACTCCGTGGGAATGTTGAAGTCTGGGAATCCCAGATATGTGGTTACTGGAGTCGAGTGATGTGCAGATCAGTAAGAAGTCCCTGAGGAATCGGTGCCTCTCTGTTTCTGTTGCAGATCCCTTCCCCTAATAGCACAGGCTGGGCAGGAGCCACAGTGTTGCCATAGCCATGTAACAGCAGCAGCAGAAAGAAATTTGCAAGAGTTAATAGTGCTTGAGGCATCATTAATTCCTAATGGGGCTTGAGGAGAACAATATTGTGGAGATCCTCTCATGCTTGAAATCCCATGCAGCCCAATCCCTCTGTGTCCTTGTAATAGCAGTGATGTCAAACTGTGCATACGTCTGTTATTACGTCTTCTCCTCTGCTCTCTCTTGATCTGCTTTTATTGGAAAGCTGGCTAAAACGAGGTTTGCTCAGGCACTTGCAGAAAGATTGATCCTTAGGGTTGTAACTCCAGAACTCTGACTAATATATATATGTCTGTTGTACTTTGAGATTATATCAGCTTCCAGTAAATCTTAGAAAGTACTATTTAATTTCGTACTGAAATAATTTTAATACCATTTCCAGCTGGTATGGTTAACTTCAGAACAAAAGTGATGTGGAACAGAGTGTCTAGCATGTAGGCTATAATAATCTCTGCCATGGTGCCAATGGATTTGGCTCCACTCTTGCTTGGCCTTTTGTACTTTGTCAGATTTTCCATTGTCTGTTTCCCAAAACAGTTGTGACTTTCCATAGAGGGATGTGCTGAGTCCAAAGGAGAGGGAACAGATGCTTCATCATCCACTCCCAATTAAAGAATTTTGAGATGGAAGGAAATCCTGCCATGGTGCCTGAGTCACCAAGCTAACATCAGGGACCAGCATCTAGTTCCCATTGTGTGCCAAATTGATACTTCCTGATATAATTACAATTATATCACATTTTCTGCTCTTGTGCAAAATGATTCTGGGTTCCTAGCTGCATTGTAATGGGTATCTTTTACTGAAACTTAGGATAGAACTCAGAGCTGCAAATTCCCCTGCACTTGCTGAAGAATTTGTCTGAAGCAAGTTTTGTACCACAGAGGCTTTTTTTTTAAATCTTAAATGAACTGGAAAGCAAAACAAAGCAAAAAAAAATATAAAAAATCCCAAAGCCCTACTTGTCATGATTGTGAAGAAAACAAAATATGTCCCAGGCTTGCTTATATGATGTTACTCAAGAGCAGCTATTCCTGAGTGACTCCATATGTGGGTATTCTTATTCCATAATTAGCACAGCTCTCATTTTTAGCTTAACTCCTTTTCCAAATACATTAAATTGATCAAGAGCATAACAGTTTGGGAAAGGAAGTGCAATTTAAACCCAGAGTCCTGAAGAAGAGCTTCCAGTCTTAGTGGTCCAGTCGGTTTCCAGGATGCTTTGCAGGAGGAAGATGGGGAAGATCATATCAAACCCACACTGTTATTATGGCTGCAGGATAGAGCTAGTAATAGGCCACTGTTTTCCCCTTTTTTTTAATACAAAATCACAAATATGCAATGTGGAAATGCTTTAAACTGAATCACGTGCCACAAGCCATCCACAGGGACAAGGGAAGAATTTTACTTCTTGTTGATAGAAAGAGCTGGGTGGTGGGTTGACCTTGGGACCCCAGGCACCCACCAAAGCTGTTCTATCATTCTCCTCCTCTTCTGGACAGAGGAGATGAAATACAACAGAAGGCTTGTGGGTCAAGGTAAGGACAAGGAGAGATCACTCACCAGTTACCAACATGGGCAAAACAGACTCAGCTTAGGGAAATAAATTTAATTTATTGCAAATCAAATCAGAGTAAGGTAATAAGAAATAAAACCAAATGATGAAACACCTTTCCCCTACAGTGGGCACAGCTTCACTCCTGATTTTCTCTACCTTCTCCCCACAGTTGTGCAGTTGTGTCTCTGCTGCTCCCTCCTGCTCACGCCTTTCCCCTGCTCCAGTGCAGGGTCCCTCCCACAGAGGACAGTTCTCCATGAACTCCTCTTGAAATGGGAGGTATCTTATAGAAGGTATCATTCTCCAGTCATGATAAGACACACTCAGTGGTTGTTATCTGAGTGTGTGTCACTGAAAGTGGGAACCCTTTGTCAAGAAAATCTGCAGCTCTTCCACTGTACCGTGAAGGAGAACTGTAGGTGAAAGGGTGCAGTAATGTGTGTCTTTAACCTGGTTTGTGGTGAGAGTGATTTTGAAGTGTTTGGACTATAAGAAGACATTCCAGAGGGCAGCAGTTGCCCCATCTAGGTGGAGAGCGTGTATTACTGGGGTCTAGAGAAGAAGAAGGGTTTCCTGGTGATGAGTTAGAGCTGCTGGCAGAGCTAGCTGGGAATCACAGAAACACTGTAGAGTGCTCTTGGACTCTGGCTAGCCCAAGGAGAGTTCACTACAGTCAACAACTGCTCTTAGCTGGCACAAACTGTGATTTCAGAACCTCTAGTTTTCTGGAGCAGTAAAAAATGTAGGTAATGCATGGCACAAAATACAGACTCTGCTCTCCAATATCCAGGCCACACAAGAGTGGTTGTCTGGAAACACTTAAGCCCCAACACACATGACAGAGGTGTGTATAGCAAAGGAAGGATTTCAGAGTCTGCCTGGGGACTTTATGAAGTCTTTGGAGACTCTGTGGTGGTTTTCATTGGTTGACTAAAATTGGAATCAATTGTCTGCCAAAGTGTTGAAAAGAAAACAAAAGGATTCTTTGTGAAAATCACACAGACACAAAACTCTGAAAAACACTGCCCCTTGTTTTGTGAGACTCTGCACTTCCCCTTTACGAGTGAAACATAAAAGGAGTTAATGTTGCTTAGAAGTGAGGAGCTCCATACAGCAGTAGGGCTGAATTTTGTATCAGCTTGTTCTTCTTTAGCATATTTCAATTGTTTACTTTTTGCTATTTTCTTTCTGTTGCCTGGAAACATTTAGTAAGCTGTCAGTACTGTAACATCAGCTCATTTAAGATTCAGCTAGAATGAGCTTTAACACAAGATCTTATAGTCTGTTGGTTTGGGTTTTTTTAGAGCATCCCAAGAATATTGAATTAAAGAGGGTGGGTTTTTTTGCTTCGTCAGGTTTTGAGCAACTAGGAATTAATTTGATTAGGACAATGGCATTGAATGTCCTTTTACACTAAGTTCAGCTTCTTGTCCTTGACCCTGTATGGGCTTTTGAGGAAAAAAAAAAATTCCTCTTTCTACTTTCAAGTGTCTTTTCTGATTTTTATCTCAGAAGGCTGAGGTATCTGCCACGGGATAAGTCTATCAGAACTTGGATTCTGCTGATTTTGACCACCTGCATTAGACACTGTTAAATTCCACTAGAGTTTATGGAAGTCAATGATGAAGAGCAATTGACCAGCACCAGTATTTCTGCAATACTGACCATAGGACTAAAATCAGTGGGAAGCTGCACATAGCTGCAAAGAGTTCATGCCTGGCATTGTGGAGTAAATATCCCATCAGCACTTCTAAAAGCCTAGTTCGGTATGTGGGAATCTCCAGCAGGAATTCCTGAACCAAAAGGGGGATAATTGAAATGACTTGGTTATATGAAGTTGTTTCCAGGAGAATCCATGTTACTGATTGATCTCATTTAATACCTATCTCTAAATGTTTATTTTTCTTGTAAGACTGTTTGAAACACGTTGATATCTCACCTCTACATACTCTAAATACCACTGCTCATAGGTGAAAGAATATGAGTAGGTTCACAATATCACAGAATCCACACTGTTCATTCTGAAGTAGTTTTAGACTATTTAGCACTTAGCATCCCAATTATATTGTAACTCATAAACCTTCACTACAGCTTCTGCAGTGTTATTTCCCTAACTTAATGAGCTACCAGCATGATCCTCCTCAAAATTCATATACATAGCCTGTAGCCCATTCTGAATTTCAAGGAAAATCTTGGAATAAAAAGAAAGGCCACATGCAGTAATGGGGAACAAAGAAGCAATAGCAGAGAAAAGACTGATGGCAAATATTGAGAAAGAGCCTGCACCCTTCACAATGGTACTATTCATATAGAAAAATCATGTGCTTATGTGTTTTTCTGGATTGGGGCCTAACTGCAAAACTGGATTTCTTTCAAGGGGCAAGTAAGTGCAAGAAAAAGCAGAACACAACCTTAGATTCCTCTGGTGGAGGGTGTAGTTCAGGCCCACAAATCAGAGAGTCAAGGAGTGTAAAGGAAAGCTGTAAAAGACTTGGAAAAGAGAGTAGAATGTGACTTTGCAGAGCACTGATTTAGTGTTAAATCCTAATTTAGTATTATTTAATATTTAAATTAAACATGCATATTTGGTGAGCTTGAAAGTTGATTTTCCATCTTCTGTGGAACTGGATGTAAAGTCTCTGCTGAGGTAAGGAGCAAGGCAGTATTTTGGTCTCTGAGGAGGCCGGCAGGATCCTGTTTCAGTACAGAGGAAGGCTTTGAAAGCTTTCCTAAGAGTGCATTATGAAACCTTGAAGGGGTAATGGATGGGGACTGTGAAAGATATTGACTGTATGAGGTGTAGTAGCAGACTGGTGAGTATCCTGAGTGCTGTGCAGCGTAGAACTGAAGTGCACGTGGGTCACAGCAGCTTCTCTTCAGATCTGAGCAGTGTTAATGTGCACAAGGCAGAATGCAGCTTGTTTATCTGCTACCTTGCTTAATCTGTGCTTTTGTCAGGTAGCCAGTTGGCAGCCTAAGCTCTGTGCCACATATTTTCTGGTTTTAATTTTTGTGTTTAGAAATAAGAAAAACATGAGAGGTGTGGAAAAACCCCTGCACCTGGGTTAGTTTCATTTCAAAGCAGATCATTCTTATGAATGGGAAATTAATGGCTACTCTAAACCATATTTTCCTCTACACACATATACATGGAAATAGAAAAAGCAGTTATTATTTTATGATACTTTCATGTCATCTAAAAATGTAGTGTAACAGGAAGATAAATGGATTAACATGTAAAATCCAATATTGGAGGTCAACAGATCTAACAAATGTGACATTGTGCTTTATCTCATGAGTAAAAACCACATGAACACAATCTCAGGAGAGAGCAGAGAATGCCATGCTTTGTACTGCAGAATCTTCCCTTCCCCTTCCAACCACATAGCCAGAATCATAAGTCATTCATGACAAAAATCAATGATCTTAGTTTTCTGACAGCTTTTGTTCACTGTTCCTAGGAACTGTTTTCGATCTTTTCTCAAGAGGGTATTTAGAATTTAAGCTCCCTCTCTCTGCTTGCTTATTATGTACAGTGTCATTCATTTGCCAAGTGGCCGTGGAGCCAAGTTCCAGCTTGGCTTTTGTGGAACATTTTCCTTTCAGTCCTTGGAGAATACATGCTTTGGCCTCTCTGAAGACAGCAAATTCTTAGCACTATAATGAAGTGGTGTGATCTGGGCTGAAGCAGGCAAAAAAAGTTACCAGTGTCTGTCTCAGTGTTTGTAGCTACAATATGGCACAAATGATAGAGTTATCAATGACAGCTTTGGAAAGAAAAAATATGAAGGCTTATATTTTTTTGTGATTCTATATTTTACTAATATCTCTCTAATTGCATGTGTAGAGCATTAAAGTTTTCCAGTACATATTATATCCTATATCAGACTCTTAAAAGAAAAAAAAAGTAGCAGTAGGTCAGATTTGTGAAAAATTGTGTAGTCCCACTCCAGTAAAATTGACCTTTTACAATCCATTAGATGCTAAGTCAATAAAGGCAACAGACCTCATTTACAAACTGGGAATTCCTGGAATGGTAGCTTTCCAAACAGGGTACCTGATCAAAAGCATTAGCTATCCATCCTGATAATTGTCAGTGCCTGAAAACCTTTTCTTCTGTTACCTGGAGACAGGCTGAGGACAACCACCATCATTAAGAAAATACTGATTTTTCTAGGCTATCCTATGATTATTCTGCAAATTGCAAATAGGCACAAAATACAATTTATACCACTGTGAGAGGCAAGTGTTGTGATTAAGGCTGGAATCTGTGCTCTCTTAACCCTTCATTGATCAGTTTTCACAGGCTAAAAAATAAATAATAGATTGTATAAAACTGTCCTTTAAAACTCAGCAATAGGTCAAGTTGGACTTGTTTAAATCTGGCAAACATCCTGCCATTACAGGATGAGATGAGTAAGCATGCAGGGCTTAACCAGGCAAAGGCTTTAAATCTGTTAATTCATCTTGACATGCCTAGCTTCTGCACAGCCTCCTTTAGGTAGGTCTCTGAGGACAAGCTTTTTACTTGTGTGCTGGAATGGAATCCCATGCCTTCTTGTAAGTTAGTAATGGGGGGAGACAGGGCAAGAAGAGCCAGAACAAGTCTCTTTTAGGCTTAGATAGCCTTGTAGCTGCTCAGTAAGAAACAAAAGCTGTCTGGTCAGAGCCTAAATATCCATCAGGACAAGGAGCTGTTGCTGAGCTGGCAGTGGGTGGTGTAGCTTTTTGGAGAAGAGAGGCTAGCAGGGGCAGGGAGACAATTTTGCTGGAGGCATTTCTCAGTAGTAAATGGGGGAGTGCCTTAATTCCATGTCAGTTGTAATGGCCCAGTCTGCCTCCCTCTCACTCTTGTCTGCCTGCTCTCATCCGCTCCCCGCTCCCCCAGATTCACAGCATCACAGCCCTTGTCCACCTCAGAACGCTGGCATGCTCTGGGGGAGTCTTTATCTGGTATGGTACAAAGGCAAGCTCACATCTGCCAGGATGGTTAAGCTGCTCATTCCTCTGTGCATCTGCATGGTCTCCAGCAGTTGTCTCACTGCAGAGCCCGTGTTTTGTCCCCCTTGAAGAACTATGGGGTAGTGCCAGAGCAGATAAAGAACCACTTTGGTCACACTATCAAGATAAAAGGGAGGAACTGGGTTCTCATTAAAGGGTCTGACTCTGCTGTCCCAGCACAGAGCCTTTGGTGATGCTCCCACAGTGCCCTTCTCTAGTCAGGGAGCAGGACTGAGTTTCAGATGCAGTGCCACCACACGAGGAGTCTGGAGACTGTGTTTTACAAGACCACCCGTAGTCTCCTGGACAGTGCCAGTCTATGTGATAGGGAACAACATTTGCCTCCTTATAGTATCATGGGCTACCCTGAGAAGTGTCTTTAGCTACTGTCTGACAACGGGCAGTGATGAACTTCCATGCTGCAGTGAGCTCCATCTTTGGTGATATTTTAGCTCCAGCATCAATTTCATAAGCAAGGTCCCCTATAATTACCTAGGTCTTTTTGTTGTTGTTGCAGTTTCTTGTTTTGTTTTGTTGCTTGTTTGTTTTTCCTGAAAAACACATGAAACTTTAAATACTTCAGAGATTTCCATCCCTGCTGAGAAGGGATGGGGTTTCCCTGGAGGTCTTTTCTGAAACTGGTGTGCAGTAGGAACATGCTCTCTGTGGTGCTGTATCATATAACATTGGGCTAATGCTCTGGGACTATTTCTGGTAACTGCAACAGGAGCTACGGTGTCAGGGCATGTCTGTTAAGTGTACTAATAAAATAACTAGTGGCCTGCTGCAGACTGCATAAATAAGAGACTTGGAGCCTTTCACCTCATCTGTGGCATGTGTATTAAAGAACGAGCTCTGTGCTTAACAGAGATTACATGGGGATTACGAAATGTAGAAACTGTACTTGCAAAAAGCAGTTTTATTTAGCAGCAGATTACTGTCATTTTACTGCACACTTATGATGTCCTGGTTTGAGTTAGAACAGAACTAATCCTGTTCAGTGATTTTGCTTTTCAACTCAGTCTCTTCTAACTCACTGTGCTTTCTGAAAGGAATGGCAGATTTCCACAGACAGTGTCTGCTTCTAGCAGTGATAATGCACAGGGTTTCTAGCTACTACCAAGGGCTGCTGTGCAGAAAGGCTTTTGCTTATACTTGCTCCTGTGCACACCGTGGTCACTGCTACAACTTGTGTACCACGTTGGGGGTGCAGAAGATAAAAGGCCTCACTTGCAGGGAGGAGCACTGAGGACAGGTGACCCCAAACTGACCAACAGGGCATGCCATCCTAGATAGGGTATATTCAGTATAAAGCTGAGGGGTCACAGGGGTCAAGCTCTCTGCTTCACTGGCTGGCATCCAAGGAGGACTTGAATATTTGTTCTTCTGCCTTCAATCCTAATCCATGTGCTCCTGAATCCAGCTCCTGAATCCACTTCCCATCTGATGCTTAGTCTAGTCTGGGATTTCCCCAGTGCCTGCCCCACAGCATCAGTGGTGATGGTGCTGTGATTGCCACTGGAGTGCTCGTTGTGATCCTGGTTTTGTCTATATTTGTATATATCTCATTTTATTGCAATTGTTTCATCAAAGCTGTTTTTGGTTTTCTTCTCCAGTCCATAGGTGTCTCTCCCTTATTCCCTTTCTCTTCCCTTTGGGGAAGGGAGGGGCGTTAACAGAGACCATCTGTCACTCAGTTAGTGACTGTTCCAGCCCTAACTCTGGATAGGTGTTAATTTTTATTTTATTTTTTTTTAATATTTTTTCTTAAAACTGGAGTTTCTAGATACAAGAACACAGAAAACCAGCTCCCTTAACATGCAAATATCAGCCTATGTAGAAACACAGCATTTCAGTTGAAAAAATATGAAAAGAAGCATTTCTCAATGTATTTGAAGTTAATATGATTTACATAGTGTCACCAAGCTGTCTGCAGTTTCCCCAAAGGCATCTAATTCAGAGAGGTCCCTGCATTTGGCAAGCCATCCAGTGAGTAAGATAAACCAATGCAGAAAATGGGGACCTGATGTAAAACTGTAGGGACAGTGCAAATGTGCTAATCCATCCATGATGGGAGGCTAAGCAAAATGAAACAAGTTCTTTATGGCAGAGATGTATCATATCTCACTTCTTTTCCAGTGAACAAACAAAAGTACATAGCATATTCATAGACCCTTTTATTACTGAGGACATTATTTCACCTGTATCTTGGGAATGATGCCTTTACCTCCTCTGTTGATACTGTTCTGCAAAAGAAATCTGCTGCAGCCTATTGACTGGTTCATCCTGCACCAACCTGAGAGTAGTTAACTGTACATCTGCATAATCAAAACTGAATTATACAGATGGGTGTCAGTGGTCCTGCCCCAGAACAGGCAGTGGGAAAAAAACATTAGGATCCTCTGATTTATTTTAAGACATGAAAAATTTTAGGGGAAACAAAACCAGAATCCAAGTAGAGAAACAACCACAAAAAAAAAAGTATCAAAATGGAATGGGGAAAGAAAGCAAGAAGATCTATCTTCAGTGGGATATTGATTTCTATACAGAAAGAAGAGACCACACAGGGTAGAGAATATTTAACCAAGAAGACAGCAGAAAAGAAATGCACTTCCCCCAGTCCCTTGAGGAAGCTTCAGCCACCGAAGCAGAACCATTTAAAGGACTAGAAATGTCTTCCCTCATAAAAGATATCCTGAGAGAAAGGCTGGGCACAATGTTTCACAGCTTTGGGATAATCTGAGGCTGGGAGGGAAAATTAACTTATGTTTAGGAATCTCCTTTTACTCCACTTGCCTGTGTTTAAAAACAAATGAACACATGATTAAATGAGTTAGCACACTTTGAAGATAAATCACCTCTGGAAGTTTTGAGTGAGGAGAAACCATTTCCATTTTAATCTTCTTCAATTTCTTTCTACTTTTTTACCACCTTTTCCTGAGACTCTGCAAGTATTAGAGAGCAGGATGATGAAGCATTTTAAACAGTCAGGACCCATGCTTCTCTCCTTAGAAGGGAGCTGCTTTTTCTGGCTGATTTTAATCCTGCTTTCTGCCTAAGGTAGTGCTCAGCAGCAGGAAGGAGTTAAAGGACACCCAAACGACTCAGCAGTCTGTCAGGGCTCATTCTGAGGTAGGAGCAGTAAGAGGCTTCAGACAGAGGGAAGTTGTGGTGGCATTTATTTCACTTCTCTGTAATTATCAATTAAGAATGACTGAGCCTAAGCCATTAATAAATAGGAGTGGTTTATTGGGTGGTGTAATCAAAACCTGTGCAAGAGAAGACAGAGATACTTCAGAAGGACCAGCTTGTGTGTTTCAAACAGGAGAAAACAAATCTCATGGCTCCACAACAGGACAGGGTGGCAGTTTGCAGTTGGCACAGCTAAATAATCCCCAAAACAATTTCAAAAAGGGTGGATGAGGGAGACGAGGCTCCTTCTGAAAACTCCTGTGCTGTTTCCACACCTAAGGTGCTTGCCCACATGGGAAAGGTCTGGTTAGAGTAGATCTGACAGGAATCTGTACTCAAAATAGAACATGTCTACTGAATGGTAAATTGATGTGGTACTGATGCTAGATTTCTACTCAGGCAAGGTTTTCCATGTGTGCTCCATGCTATACAAGGCTGGCTGTTCTTTTTACTTATCCTTCTCTTGTCTTGTTGGGATATGAAGTAGCTTCCTGTTATGTAACTTGATTGTCCTTTGTCTGCCATATTAATTGCTTGCTGTCATACATTCTGATTTTGGATAAGAAATGAGTAACTTAATTTCAGTTTATATTACTGTCTTTGACCAACTTACAGACTTTTACATGCTACCATTGATTCGTGAGTCAGCCTTAACTGTAAGAGTACAATGACTCAGTTTGGGCCTGGGAGCCAGAGAACTAAATATAGCTCATAGCATTAGAGCCTGGTACAGCTGGAAAACAAACAAAAAATCCATTTTGGGACTTAGAAAAGGTCAGTTTCGAACTGAGGGGCCTGAAGCACAAACACTTGCTCCAGCCACTCTGCTCTCATTTGAGAGGTAGCACTGCAGAGCTGGTGGGGACAGAAAAAAAGCACGGGTAGGTAAGATGGGGAGAGGAAGAGATCAAAGAAACGGACACTGAAAAGGAGCTGATTCTCAAGTCTCTCAGGTGATTATTCCAGGCACTGGTGCAGGATGTGGGCTAGAAATGTGGGCTAGGATGTGGGCCCAGTCCTGTGGGTATTGCAGCACTGCAAATATCTGGGGTACCAGCCTTGACCTATGCATGGATTTGCCTGGCTCCAGTCTCAGTAGGAGAGCAGAGTCCCCTCCCAGTTGTCCCCATCTTTGTGTCTGTGTGGAGTAAGCACCCACCAGCAGCTTTTAGTTTTGGTGTGCCTCTGTAGTATTGGCATAAGGCAGCCTTCTGCCCGTGATAAACATCCTTCATCTGTGAAAGAGCAAGTCCCCCAGCTCCATCTCTGTCAGTGACTACCACACTTCTACTGCCTCTGGGACACGGGACATTTACCTCCCTGGCCCCACCTCTGAAACGGCAGCAAGACTTTCTGCAAGGCCCCATGACAGGGCTCAGAAAGGAAACAAACAATTCCTTTGAATTATATGCAGAAATGCTGACGTGCTTCCAAAGATGCTACACAGATGAGCAATCTGAGCTACTGATAGCAACACCAGTTAACAATTCTATACTCTAAATACCTGACAACAGCTCCCTTTCTTCAAGCTTCCTCTCTAGGTAAATAACTGTTTCTCCTGATCAAAGTGTCTGGAATATTAGTAGCTGTGCAATGAAAGACAGTTCACTGCTGGTTGCAATGGAGCCATGGCATCCTCTTACTAGGAACCTATCATCTTGTTGAGTGTGTACAAACTCAACATCCTCTGTGCAAATTCTTTATTGAAACAATGATCAATTTACAAGCTGAGTCACATTTCATTTTTGCCACTTCAGGATGAACTGGTCTCTTTGTGTTTCATGAGCACGAACTACAAAATCATAAGTTATTTAAATCAAAATACAGTAACTGCTTCTCAAAAGAACACATTCATATTTGTCTTACATTTCTTGTAAAATCAAAAAGGATTTCATAATAAATGAAATATATCTTAAGATAGTTTAGTGCAAGCATTTTCTTTGCATCTAAGAAGCTTTCAGTTGTCCCACTAAGTATGGTATACTTAAGACTCCCACTCTTACAAGAGCATGCTGCCAAGATATGCCATGAGAACTTTTAAAATTCAACACCATTCAGACTTTCCAGAATTAACTGATCTGGACCAAACTGGACGCCAGAAAGCCCTGGTTATGTTACAGTACTTCTGTCAAAAGGTAACTGCAAATCAAGGAACTGACGTAGTACGGACATTAAACAAAACAGGCACTGATGTAAAATCCCCCATCTGCCCATATATGCCATTCTGTAAGACTTACAGTTATACAGGAATTTGTAAACCCCTGTGCATTGCCAATAAACCTGCATAAAAATGCTGATCTGGGGGCTCTTTTACATTTATTTAATCAAACACTCAAAAAATGACTGAAGGGTAGGCTTCATTAGAAGCCTACTCAAATCAGACGACAAAGATCAGCAGTAAACAAATGCTGCTCAAAAGAAAATGTTAAGTAGAGAGCAAATACTGTGTTCAAGTGGTCTGATTAATATGTCTTACACTTAGAAAAGAAGAGTAACTGTAAAATTCAGATCCACCCCCGATTTCTTGTGTCGTGGAAATCCAGTCACATTTCATGAAGCTTTGGCAAAAATATTTTAAAATGGTGTGAATATATCCTGCAAATATCTTTTCATTTCTAAGCCTGACTTGGGGTTTTTTATGCTTTTGGAATGCAAATTGAGTTGGACTGGCTTTTCCAAACTCTGAGTGTTTTAAGAGCCATTAATGTTTGGTAATAGAATAAATAGAGCAATGCAATGTAACAAAAAAGGTGCATAATCCAATGATGGGAACACCTCCTGTCCTTGGAGTGCTTACGGTGCACGAGAACACATAACAATGCAAATGCTAATATTTTCTTAGTGCCATCATGAGTTCTGGATTTCCTAATTATGTTCTCACACCTTGAAATAGCCATTCCATAAGAAATACTGCAAAACAAAATTGTTTAATTTATAATAGCAGAACCAGAAAGTTTGCAAGAGGAAAGCTGGGTTTGGGTCTTGCCTCTTGTCTCTCTCCCACAAAGGAAGTGCCTGGAAGCACATGAAAGGCTTTAGGTTTTAGAGGTGTTATAAAACGGATGCATGAAGGTACTGAGCAGCATACATGAAAACAGAAAACAACACATCAACCAGAACTGTTCCAGTCTGTGTTTTCTTCAGGCATAGTGAGTGCTCTTCTGCCTTTATTCTGATAATACTCTAAAGCTAAAAGTCCAAAGAATTTACAGCAGACTGGCTGGAGCAGGCCTGCTTGTCACCTCCCAGCTCTGAGTGAGCCCAGCAAAGCCAAGGTCCCCGTTGCCCTTGCATCAGCAGGAATCCAGCACTACACCTGTTCCCTGCACCTAACCCAAAGAGCTGCTGCTCATACATGGTTAGCACTGTGTGCACTTCAAACACATGGGCTTTGTGGGCAGCCTTTGGAAAAAAAAAGTAGAATCTGTATCTTCAAGGAAGTTTACACAGAGATACTGAAGAAAACCAGGGGGATTGTTTGCTCTCAAATGTTTCTTGCTAAATAAATAGCAAACAGCCTGGAGGACAGCTTGAGGGCAGCAGTCAGGACCAGAGCTGCCTGATACTGGTCACCATATGAATACACGAAGCAGTCTGGTCTCTATGTAAAAAGCTTGTAATTAAGAAACAAAATTAAAATACTGTAGCTGAATATATAATTTTTAAGCTTACTTTTAAAAAAATATTCAAGGGTAGTCTAAAAGTTCTTTTCATGCTTTCAAGGAGAACATCCTGGCTCATCTGGGAAACCTTCACTGCAGACCAGGCAGGGAACCTTAGAACACATGAGCACTGCTTGGGAATGCTGACCAGGCAGAAAAGTCAAGATCCCTCTTTTCAGGAGGCTAAGGTGGATTAAAAGAATTTAGGGCAAGTTCCTGCTTTTGTTTACACCTTCATCCTTTTTCATACCAGAAGCAAAATAAGTATCTTGAAAAACCAACATGAACACTCAACAGAAATTTACTTTGGACTCAGACAAGAAGTTAACAGTTTGCATCAGTATTTTCAATCACACCGGTCAGAAGTGAGGTTCTTTAGGATATTCTCTTAAGCTACCTTGTGTTCTAGATTTATATTGCTTTGCTGGAACTGAAATATTTCCAGCCACATTCCTAAAGGGGCTCTGCCCTTGCATGTTTCCTTTTGGGCATGTGCAAATGCATTTTGTATAGACGCCTGCCACTGTGCTGAGCGCAAACCAATGTTAGGCAACTAAGTGCTGTCGTTTTCACAAGCTGATAGCAGAAGTTGAAGTCCATTATTAAACATGTATTTTATTTTTAATAACCACAGAAAGGTAACTACAGAGCCTTCTCTCTGCATCACCTGCGTAAAGCTTGGGTGTTTCAAGTGTTGCACTGCTACTGAAGCTCTGCACTTTAACGTTAGGAAGTTGACATAAAACCTCAGTTCATCGAGGGTTTTTAGATAGCTGCAGCATTGACTTTGTTTGGTCTCGGTTCCTCGTGCAGTCAATACACCTGATTGCCTCCAACAGACACCTTATGTAGATGTGGCCACTTCAGCAACATGTCCTGAGAGCCATCCACACGTCATCTATCTCCCCAGAGACCTAAGTGACCTTTTTCTGCAATAGACTTGATTCCAGATTGAATCTATAATTGAAACTATACTTACACTATAGTCCTTCTTAAAAAAACCTATAAGGTAATAGTTTGTTCACTAGTTCCAAACTAAATATGTCAGGTAATTAAGTAATATGCTATTAATCCTACGCAAACTCCTCCTTGGGCATGGTTTCTTTCCAGACTTACCCTGGAGAAGGTCCTTCTTATCATTTGTCTGCAACACAAATTATGATTTTCCTGCCACTCCTGGCATTTCCTGGCATAAATGTTGATCCTTTTTAACGCCACGATTGCTGTGATCATTAAAGCTTTACTGGGGTAGAGTCACATGTACTCAAGCAGTGAACATCCTACATAGGTAAGAGGTTCTTAAAATACCAAAGCCATTATAACACAATAAACAGTTTGACCATTTTTTACTCACAAAGTAAAAAATGGTCAAATACAAGAGAAAAAAAAAACCAAACAAACCTGCAGAGCTGTTGGACTGCAACTTTCTGTAAATGTTTAGGGGACTTCCTATCTGTAAAATACACCTCACAGTTGTTTCTCGATGTGAAAAAGCAATTGTTGGCATCTACATTCCATGGAAAAGGGAAAACTATTACCCATGTGCCTAAGCACTGTGGTCTCAAATGAAATGGAAGCATTTTAACTTTCTTTAATAGCCCTCTAAATCACAGCGCGGCTGAGCAAACAGGCTTTGTAAATGGGATCTATTAGGATTTTATTTGGCCACCGGAGTGCTGCCTCTTGGGCAGTATTTCAAATTTAGAAGATAATATTTGCAAAAATGCAATAGATGGAAGTAACCAGAGCAAAGGAGGAAAATGAAAACCGGTTTTATGTCCAGTAAGTTCAAGTGTCCTACATCAAAGACTACCAATGACTTCCAGGAGGCCACTACAGGTGACTCCAACCTAGAAAACGCTGAGGTAAATATTTCTTTGAAATACTCCTAATCAAAACCAGCAATTAATGTTAATGTCATAGCAATTACTCTGCCATACATCACGGTAAACTAAAGTCAAACTGAGAAGAAAGTGCCAATAATCCACATACATGCTTTTGCTATGATAGTCTCCCGGTAAGGCTTAGCGGCAAGTACAAGATGTGTTTTGAAAAGAGCTCCACCTGATTTTCCTGCTATGCATAGATTCAGGAGTAACTATCATACATGGCTTTCGTATATCACGCACGTATTTTTGTCATTTGCTAGCGCTGTGTCATCAGGACTGAGTTCGGCAGAAGGCTCGGGAGGGGGCTCTGCAGGAAGTGCTGGTGTTTGAGGAGCGTCTTCTTCCTTGGTGTCCAGCTGCACGCTGTCCTGCGACTGGCCGTCCATGCAGTCCTTTCTGGACAGCGGGTGCACCGACACTTTTATTGCGATCTGCTGAGGTGGCTCGTGCAGCGACGACGCGTCCGAGTCAGCCGTGGGCGAGTCGCTGCGCTTCAGAGCGTTGGGGATCATGTACAGCTCGTCCGTCTCCGTGCTCTCCTGCCCTTCTGCTGTCTGCCGTACAAAGTTCTGTCCTTGCTCCTCCAGCCCAACCACCTCCATAATTTCCTCCATGATAGTCCTGCAGTTCATGATGAGAGGTGGCAAAGGTACGCTCCGAGCAAGCTCTTCGATATAGCGAGCAAATTCCATGGTCTTGAACTGGGTAACTTTGGCAAGCTCGAGCGTTTTGGCTGAAGTGATAATTGGGATACGCTTTGCAATCTCAAAGGCTTTCTGGAGTTTCTCTGCCCCTTCTGTTCTGAAGAATTCATTGATTGCTTTCTCAGTTTTCTTCAGATGACTGCTCATCATACATAACCGAGTAATGTTCAGTATCATCACAATGGTAAAAGCTACAAGGCAGACAATCATGTAGTAGATTCCCATATCTCCGGAGGTGAAAACAACTCTCAGCGTCACGGTGTTGTTAACGCTGCCGTACACATTGGATGCGACACACGTGTATTTACCTCGGTCTTCAAAAGACACCCTGGTAATGTTCAGTAGCCCGTTGTCAAGAAACCACCACTTTCCTGCTGGAGAGGAGACAGGGTCACTGAGTTAGAATGAAGTATTTTGTTCACATGACCAGCATAGTCCTCAATATCAGCTTTGTCAAACTGGCTTCAGAGTTTGGAAGAAGGAAATAAGGGTCACAAGAAGACAGGAATTTACCATCACAAAGGCCTGTCTGTCCCCAAGATCTTAGCCGTGTCACTATCAAATCCCTGACATCGCCTGCGGATAATCGGAACATGCTCTAAAAGACTCCCATAAAAAATGTTAATATGCATATCTATCACAATCTTATGGTCAGTTAAATTACAAAGATAGCCTTACTTAACCACAGAGAGCCTCCCAAGCACAAGCCACACTTCCTCAAACAACAGTAACAATGGGATTGTGAGGCAGAAAAACCTACTAAACCATCCTTGTTTTGTTCCCTGACAATTCATTCTCTTACAGTTGGGTTCTTTCTGGTGTTTTGTTACAGTATCTCATATAATTCTGTTAATGTAAATTTTAACCCCCATGCCATTTCAGACATCATACACTGCCTGCCCTCTGACATGTTTAGAATCCAATTCTCAAGTGTGACCTATAACGGGAAATAGGAGTAAGATGGGTGGTAAAGAGATGCCATAAAAACCATGATTCAACTCCCATAGAAAAGCCTGGTGTCAATTCTTTCCTTCATGTAAACCCACCCTGGAAGTGTTGAGATGCTGGAGAGAACAGCCAGAAGATGTGGGATTGCCTCTGTGCCTTCTGAACACTTCATAGAGGAGATTTCCTCTGAAAACAATGCCACAGGCTGTCGTAAGCCAACAACATTATCTAATACACACTGCTGCTCTGAGACCACTCAGCTCTTCTCTGTCTCTGGAACAATCCAAAGCCATTCCTGACAGGTATCTGCTTGAAGGCAATAATGGAATTACAGTAAACTTCCAGAAGAGGGAATTTTAGGCATTCATCTGCCTTTACTATCAGAAAGTTGTTTTCCCTTCAGTCTAACCTAACGAGCTGCAATTTCAGTCTGTTAAGACAGTGTAGCAAAGACAGAATCTGTCGTTAGAGGACTAAACCAATGCAAACCCCCTGTTCAATGCCTGTCAATCACAGGGAAGGATTGCAGTCCTTTGGTTGTCCTTTATGGTATACCTTGTTTCTACATTCTTTTATCCTTTTCATGGAACTTCTTTTATTGTTAAAAAAGATGACTATTTTTTAAACTTTTATTTCTTTCAGGAAGAACCTGTGAGTAATTCTGAAACTCATTAGTCAAAAAAACCCATTTAATTCAGAGTAGTATGGGCTTTTACCATTCTGAATTTTTTCTGGTTAAATATGGCTTCCCCAAATTGTGGGGTTTTTACATTATCTCCAGTAGAAGCCTCTGTAGAAAGTATTCCCTCAAGATCCCTGCCTCAGTTCCTGTATGGACAGTTGTTCATTACATCCTTTTATCCTCTTAGAATTAACACTATTTTTACCCTGTCTTAATTCTTGACAATAGCCAAATCACTTTGCCTGAAATGAAAACATACAGAATAAATAAAAACCTCACTGTAAAGCAGACCTCCATGTAAAAAAAAAACAAAAAAATCACCCCCATCTGCTAAAGTTAGGCAAATTCAGAGGAAAACTCTCTTTTAGAGGATACACCAGCATCTCTAACAGATGAGACTTCTTTCTCCATCCCTAGGATAAGAAAAATACAGGCTATTGGCTGCTCAGTATTCCTTTACATTGCAACGTTGGCAAAGCAGGTCTTTATTAATTGTAAGATGCCAAGATGCCTTGCTGATGCATCCTGGCTCCAGCTGTTATAGTGACATAATGGCATTGAACTGTGACTCAATGACTGGGGCTGTGCCAGTGGATGCTGGCAGCCAGCATCATCCCAATGAGGAAACGATGATTAGAAAAGGTATCATTCTTGGGTTTGCATAACAATTCAATGCCGTACTCAGCATAACTCCATGTAGTAAAGGAGGGTCTTGTGTTGGGAAACACTTCTTACAGGATAACAGCTTCTTAAAGGAGGAAGTGCACTGTTGAAAGCCCAAGTTAAAGTGATGTGGCCTTAACCTGCAATTTCCACAGATTTGGTCAAAGTTTTTGCTCACCGACCTAAACATTTGTGTTAGCAGATGCCTCTCTCAGTTGACTAAACAAAGCCCTGAAGTTAGATGCCTAAGTAAAGGGGAACATTTCTCTTAGTGAGCCTTAGTAAAATACTCTAGCACACTAATTGCAATACGTTGCCATGACCACACAAATTATATCCAAAACATCTGCTTACTAGCTCAAGTAGTTCCTCTCTCTAGCTTTACTCACACAATGGCCAAATAGTGCAACGTGAAACATATCCAGCTACGTGGTAAGCTTTTAAAGATATGCTGTGCTGTTGTACATCCAGCTGGGTCAATCATCACTCCTGTCATAGCAGAGTTCTCCCTCGGGTCACCTATTAGTTAGGCAAGCTATCTTGCATTTAGTGTGAATAACTTAAGAGTTTATTTCATCATGCTGTGAACAAAGCCCTCAGTATGGCAGGATTACATGAGCAAAACACCTTCCTTCCACCCTGAACTGCTCTAGAAGTGTAACTAGGATTATCAGCCAAACCTTCCATTTAAGGAAAACAAGCTCATGTAATTAAGGTCTCTGGCAAATGCAACCGAAGAGTCTTAACTAAAGCCAGGAAGGCTCAAACTTGGCTTCTCCTTCTGACTGCTGCCCTATATAGGTTTTTCTGATGGTCATTCAGGGCAGCTCCTTTTTCTTACACCCCATGGCACTATGCATAAAGACAGCAGGTATAACAGGAGGTTAACAGTGTTGGATTCATGCCAAGGAATCTATTCTCCTACGTCTAGAGAGCCCTCTCTTGAGTTGGAAAATAGCTTTTTTTAGTCCTTTTTGGTGCCAGAGGAGAAGAGAAAGGAAAGAATGGGAAATAGGATGAAACCTGAACTCCTCTGAAGAAAAGAAGCCTGTCTACACTTTCTTTTAAGCACTTCAGTTTCTTGGCACGTGTTGCTATAAATAACACCTTAAAAAAAGCGTTATTGCTTTCTTCTGCGCTTTACAAAGTTATGGCAGCCACTGGGCTTTAATATATTTTCACATAGGCAAATACTACTGTCAGGCCATTAAATTCAGGTGCTGAAATCCCAAGTGTCTCTGGACAGGCTATGTGAGTGAAAACACTACGACCTTACCTTTGTTCTCCTCCTCTTGGAGCAAGCGGCCGTTGGAATTGTACCATCTGTAACGTGGACTGGGACTGCCGTGGATGTTGCAGTCGATCAAGGCACTACTCCCCTCCTTGACTATAATGTGGTCGATGTGGGAGATGACCACAGGCACAGATCCCATGTTCGTGTCAGTGCGGTTGAAAGTGCTGTTAGTCACATCCTCAGCCATCGTCAGAGCTGCTAACAAGATTACAAGGCGTGTGGTAGGCAGAAAGTACAAAAAGTGGTGGCTCTTCAGGATGCTCATTTTCCTTCAGCGGTGTAAGCAACTGGCTGGGAACTGGGATGGGTTCCTTGAGGTGAGGAGGTCACAGGATAGTTCTACTTGTACTGGTGCAGTTTTACGCTTAAAATATCCTATAAAATAAATAAGTACAATGAGAGTGCACGTATAAACAATCCATTAGAGGTGCTCTTTTAAAAGAGTGACACATCCTTTAATGCATTTCACAATCATCGGCTCGGTGTCTTGTCTAAATGCTAATGTTATCACAGTCCTTGTTCTTACTGGAAAAAAAGATGCATACGTTTTCCTGACAGCGGTGGTGTTCAGAGTGGCAGGCGTGGGAGAAGGCTTTTATCACCTAGACACTTAGCAGCAATTTAGCTATAGAAGCAGCTACAGTTTTATGCCAAAAGTTCTACAGATTCTTCTTCTTTTATTTTATTAAAAAAAAAAAAAAACAAAACATTTGCAAAATCAACAGGAAAAACAAATGTACAGGACATGAAAGCTGTCAGTACCAGCCCAGTGCTGCAACTCTGTCCCACTCATGGGCTACAGTGAATTGGGGAACATGCTGTAAGAAAGAACATCTCCTGGAGCTGATCGTGGAATCTATAATATACACAGTTTGGTCTAAACACAACAGCACATACAGCAAAACATCACAGACCATTCACTTTTCTTAAGCTTTTAATTCACTTTTTTTTAAGTTTTCTGAGATAAAACATAGCATGGAAGAATGTTCTTCAAAGAGGATATTTAGGACTGATAAAGTCAGTTCAATGTCATTTTTTAAGCAGATTTAGAAAGAAAAACACTCTCTAGTGACAGAATTATGGGTAAGGTTTCTTTGAGATACGGAAGAAGTTGGGACATTTCCATTCCTTGTGTGTCACAAGCATTTTGCCCGTATACTTTTTGCACAGTTCCTTCAATATTTTCCCTCAGTGAGTATCTACAGTGACCCCTTTCTTAAAGCAGGGAGTGAAGTTTGTAGACAGAGGAGAGGGGTTTAGAGATGTGCTCTCTGTTGGCCCCATTATGCTCCCAGTGAACACCACTGGCATTCAGTACTGAATGAGGGCACAGCAGTGGCCTCAAAATGAGCACCTAAGAAAATTTCACTCCAAGTCTAAGGGCCACAAAGAATGATAAAATCACATCAGAGTATCTAACCACATTGGGTTTACTCATGTGTTTTAAGGCAAATAACTGAAACTCAGTGAAAGTTACCAGTTAGAGGAATCTACCCAGACAAACTTTCCCCAAGTGAACATTTCATTTGCAGAAGTGTTTAAGTTTTATTAAAGATCTGGGTGATCCCGGGTAATTCATTTACCTTAGCATGGAAAATGACTGCTGACAAGGTTAGGTTAGTTCCATATATTAAATGTGGACATTTATAAAACACTAGACAAAAAACACTAGAATAAAACCAACCAAACAAACAAAGAAAAAATCTCCTTCCCCCTTCATTATTCTGAAACAACTTTGCTGTCTTTCAGGAGTAGTGTTTGACTTCGACTTTCTTCTTCTTTGTCCTTTGTTCTCTGTAAAGCAATGAATTTGATTTCATACAAATAGATACAGCTGTTATCAAAAGAGTAAACCAATTTCCTCCCTTTTGCAGGACAAATCATTAGGAGAAATGACAGACTATGGGGTTTTTTAACATAAGCTGCATGCGTGGTGCGGATGCTGGTCACAACTGCCCCCGTTTTTTCTCTTTTTCTAATTATTGGATATGGCAATACTTGAATTGAAAAGACAGAACAATTTTGAGTTTTACATTAAGATGCAAATCTCATTTGTCATATAAAGCTATATAAACAATGACTTCAGAAATCCATTTCCAATTATGCAAAGCGTGTGGAGCCTGTGCTTTTGAAGTTCTGTATACGTACAGCCTGTCTGAATCAAAAAAAATCCTTCACTTTGGCCTTTTCACTGCAGTAACTATTTACATCTCATTTCTACTACTCCATTAACCTCGGAGACAGCCATTCTTTATAGTTGCACATATTCCCTCTCTGAAATGTTTCTGTACCATGCTAAGAGATCTGCACTGCGCCATGCAGAAAAGCCAAAAGACACGTCACACTTCTGGCAAGGGAGTGGGAACAAAGACTGGCTGGATTGAGACAATGGGAAGGGCAAAAGAACAACGTAAATTGATTAAGCTTTGTGTTGCTAATTACTGGCTGTGGCTTATTATAGTCTTTGAGTCTACCATCTTTTTTGGACGGCAGAAAAATCAGTAGCAATCAAAAACGTTGCTTAGCGTGGAAAGCAATTTGCATTCCAGATGGAAATGAAATAGCATCACCCCAATGGGTGAATACAAAACCTGTAGGGAAGGACCTGCAGAATACTGGGAAGCTGAAGGCAGCTGGTGTCCCCCTGAATCCCTCCAGCACGGGGATGCTGTGGATGATGTTTGGGAAAGGGTGTGATGGCAGTACAATGTAAGGCGTGCCTATTCTCTACATTTACCTTTCCAGAGTACATCAAAGCAAAAACCACACCTCTGTGTAGCAATAACAAACGTGACTCGTTCCTAACATGGTCAAAGGGCCAATTATTTGCCTGAAAATAACAGTGACTCCCTCAGTCTCACAGAATTGGATAAAAAATAGCTGTGGTAAATTTTAAGAAATAATGAAGTTGAATAATTTATGGTTACTGTGGGAGATTCATACCTACTCACGTCCCTCCTGGGAATCTCTTTTCCCATGTATGTCCATAGGATGATGAATATTAAGAAAACACTATGCCAATTCATTTCTGTTTGAAATAAATACAGTTTGATGGCTAGGATCAGGAATAATCAGGCAGTAGGAACGTTTGGAAACGGTGGCTGCTGCGCTCACGTGCCATCACAGAAGTGCTCTTGATGGATGCTTCAATATGTTCAAGAAGTCAGGGAGAGATCTCTCTGTTTTAAGATGCAAGCTTAGACAAATGCTCCTAGGGAAACACGATAGGGAAACTTTTCCTTGGTGTGCATCCTCTGCACTGCTAGTGGGGAAGAAAAAAGAAGCTTTTCTCAGCCTCCCCTGGCACAATAAAGTTAAAGGGTGGCCATGCAAGGACCTGCATGTCCAGAACCCTGTGCTGACCTGTTGGGCAGGACTAAAGATGCTAGAATCAGGTTAGAAAAGCAGGAAGCAGCAGAGGGACAGAGAACCACAAGGGTAGAAAATGTGCTCACACCAGATCCCATCACAAAATGAGATTTCCTGAGAATTTCTGACCTGCTTTGCCATAGGCACAATAGCAGCCTGAGGGTATCAGGGAGGACAAATCTGGGAGCCAGCTGCTTTGTTAAATGTGAGTGATGTAATGGGTTATGATTCAATCATGCAACTAAATGGGGAGAAGGCTAAGGAGACCAAAATAGGACTGCTAGGGATATCTGCCCACTTCTGGCAAGGAAGCAAGAGAATCTGGAATATCTGAGGAGTGGGTACAGTGCTGTTACCCTGGCTCTTGGCCAGAAGAGGTGGCAATTAGCTGTGGCCCAAGATAAACCTGACCAAGGCAGCCAAAACTGACATTTTCATCAGAGAAATCTGGATTGACTAGACTAAAAAAAAAANAAAGATTCCTGTAATAACTCCTCAAGAATAACATGGGACACTAATGAAGAACACCCACAATATTCAGCATCACTCTGTAGAAACACACTGAGTCTCTGTGAGCCTTTTTGCCACAAAAGGATCATTATAAACAAAAAGTTAAAAGAACACCCCCAGCTATTCTGCACTACCTTTTCCACCCAGAGCTGTAGTCAGGAACAGGCTTACATCCCAAGACAGGATCAGAGAAACTCCTGAACTCTCCTCCAGCACCTAGAACATATATATAGGTAGCTGTCCAAAATCAAGCATCAGTCTCAACAGAAGATACAGCTCAGACTGGCTGGGAACATTAATCACTCAGAGACACGTTCTTACTGACCATTTATCTTTTCATGTCACAGATGACTTTACTTCCCAGTATCACTGCCACCAAAGAACCTGACTGTGGGTAAGGGGCCACATCCATACGTACTGCCTTTGTGCAGAACAGCACGATGGCAGAGCACAAGAGAACAGAAGAGGAAGGCAGCAATGCATACCTCCTCCTGGCTCGCTCACTTCTCTAAGACTGGCCTGTTCTTGTTCTTGGGATAATGTGTAATCCTATTAACTGGGAGGTTATTCAATTCAGAAGTGAAGCACAAGAAGCCAGTTTATTGTATAATGCATAAATTACGTTTCTATAGCTTGAACATCCCAGTGCTATCTTGCTTGGCTTGTAAGTGATCAAGAAAATGGAATGACTTTCATTCTTCTTCTCATTTGTCATTATAAATAAGCATTAAGAATGATGCTACCAAACATAATTAAGACTAATTCTTTATTATTTTAAAACTACTTACTACCTTATCTAGTTTCCACGAGCCTTTACAGAGTGGGCAAAAGTAAAATGTAAGATATTTTACTGAAACAAGAATGTAAAAGAAGAGACCTGTGCCACACAGGAGGCGAGAAGCTCACTGCCATTTCATAGGCTTATGAGTGAGAACCACCTGCTGAAAAGGTCAGGCTATTACAGTCCAGACAGGCAGATGAAATGTCACTCATTTGCTACTAGCTGAAACTTTCTGACTTATTTTTATAGTCATTTGCTAGTCAATAAAATATTAAGGCTTGGTTTTGAAAGAGCTGATGCTCAGTCTCCTGGGGGTATTGCAGTCCTTCATAACTTCATGGTTTTCTGCTTCCCGGGATCTGTCGGATGGATGGCACGCTGGTGATGTTTGTGAGATCCAGAGCTTCCTTCTGCACATCTAGAATGGGGCAGCAGTTCCCAATTACATTGTGTGTTTCAGTCTCTTCAGCTGCTTTCATGTGCCTGAGAATCTTTTAGAAGCTTCTCTTTAGGGCCATGTGGTACTACCCTAACCCCTTGGTATCACACTCACTGCCTTCAGCCACCTGATAGAGGTGAAGAGAAGAGAGAAGACAGACCCGGGTCCTCCTAGAGGTGTGCAATGAAAGGACAACCAAAAAGGGACACAAACTGCCAGAAGAGAAAGTTTGACTATTTATGAGGAAGCCAAGTCAAGCCCTGCAACAGGTTGCCCAGCATGGCTGTGGGATCTCCATCCTTTGAGAAGTTCAGAACCTGACTGGACACAGTGTGAGCAAACTGGTCTACACTGACCCTGCTTTGAGCAGGGTGTTGGATCAGATGGCCTCCAGAGGGGTCTCTCCCAACCTAAAGAAACTGTAATACTCAGGAAACACAAATACAAAAATTGCCTTGGAGAAGTCACCGGGGAAAAAATATTGTTGGTTAAAAATAATAAATAAATAAAGCAGAAATAAGTCAGACTCAATGACAAAGCTAAACTTTTCAGACTACTGGCTTCAGAATGTGGATGAGCAAGAAGAGATTAAAAATATGCCCAGTATTGAATGGTATAAAGAAGGCAGCTGAGGCATGTCTATTTACTGCTTCTCAGAATACTAAAATAAGACAAATTTTGGTGAAACAGAGTTGAAGATGGGGCAGTGGGAAGAAAGGGATAAAGTCTTTTTGATTAACAGTGACCAGACTGCAATTTCTTGACACAAGATAAAATAAGAGCTGGGTATTTAGACAATTCAAGAAAGATTGCACATAATTTACCTGTACAGGTTTATAGATTATGATGGTTTATGTAGAATGCAGGGACTTAACTGTCTTCTGTGGATTCATTGTCCTCTGAGTGTATGGCTCTGGGCAGTGAACAGGAACAGCTGTCAGTGTGGCAACTTGGAGCCCTTTTCTAAGACTCCTGTCTGAAAAAAATATAATAAAGAAGCCTATAAATTTGTGTTTTGTAGGCACTGCAGGCACTTTTATGAGCAAACATTCATCAATTTGTTTCATAAGGTGACAAATGGTAAATAATAAAAGAAGGAAAATAGAAAAATCAAGGGCTGTAGCTTATTCTACCATTAATGGCAGCAACAGTCAAATTTGTACTAAGTATCTTCTAAACTGATTTTGTTCTGAGCACACCCAACACTGCCAAGGGTAACAGAGTAAAGCTAACAGTCGTAAATACACAGTTATCTTAGTTTCAGGGTTCCACAGCCTATCAACAAACTGTGGCAAGAAAGCACCAAACAATAAGGTGATTCCCCATTTTATACAAGTGATCAGCAATGAGTTCTATATCCAGACTTCAGCCATGCAGAAAGAAGCACACACCGTGCTAGTTGGCAATAGTACAGCAAAGGAGTTCTTCCTCTTGCCTTCATGAGGACCTAAAGGGTTTAGAATATTTTTATTGAAAAGTTCCTCAGTTTTGATCTTCTTTATCCTACTTCATGTCTCAATTTTGCAAAATGAGCAAGGATACAGTGTCCTAGAGACTTTAAGAACTCCTTCACTTTCAACATTTGAATGGACTCATTGATTCAGTCAAGGCTTTGCGTGGTCTTCCTCATGTCAATGAACACTCAAGAGACTCTGATCATTAACCTAAAAATGAACAGATGAAGGCTGTTGGTGGGTAATTATTGGAGAGATTATTTCAAAGTACCTAGAGAATGCCAAACCTCTGAAAAGTTGCCATTTGATTGCAGCTTCTGTAATCCCAGCATCTCTGATGTATCAAGTTAACTTCTTATCAAATATACTGAAGAAGCAAAAGCACTCAGGCGACTTGGATGCTTCACTTTTCTTGTAGTTCATATGTGCATTTTAATATGGACAGAGCAATTTAAGTGTCCTCTCCTGGAGGTATTTTAATGATGGCAGTAAAAGCCAAGTGGAGAAGCTGGCTGTATTTAATGAAGACAGGTACTGTGGTGAACATGTCCTACTCGGTTGTGGGCTGCCTGGATCATAAAGCAGATTCAACACTATCAGTAGTGAACACTTTTTAAGGCCAAGCTTGTGTTTGCTTAAGAATTTTTACTCTTACAAATAAATACTTTATGTAGATTATCTAGATTTATTCAGCACTTGTATTTATTTGGAGGCTGGACAATTACCACTCAATATAGTTTTGTAGACAAAGCTATTATTCCAGAAACATCTGTATGGCTTTAGGGACACTTGGTTAACTCCCTGTGAGCTATCAGCATAGCTGCTGTTCTGCTGTTGCAGTAAACACAGATGGATCAATGCTTTAAAGTCCCTTTTCTTGAGAAAGCAGGAACAAAGAAGATGCACAGGGAATCTCTCCCACACTTCCAGATACGTCTGTGCGCTGCCCGGCCTCACCAACTTCTCTGTATCTTTCATTTTCTTTACTCCTCTCTTATCTTTTATTTATACCGGTGCTCTGTAAGCATTACTCTGCCAACAGTTTAAATAACTGAAGTCAGCAAATCAAACAGATCTCCTATGCTCCTGGTGCAGCTTATGCGACCCTGCAAAGAACACAGCAGTGCAGAGTGGGGGCTGATTCACTCCCCTCCACTTCCTCTTCTGGCTGCGCTTGCCAAGGCTATCCATCCTTTAAGCACATCTAATTGCTTTCTTTTTCCCAATGCAGGAGAAATATTCCAGATAGGATATTCAAATATGACATAAAACTAAACATTAAGTTTTGTTTAAACAAAGATATGAAGGGCTTTGTCAGGCTAAAGGCTTCTAATATTTAAACTCTAAATTGTGTACGTGCTTCGAATAAGTGAATGTTTTCAATGCACTAATACAGTTGGCATTATACTATTTTAACAAAAGAGTCCCATTTTAATTGGAATATAAAAGAGAACAAAAAGAAAAAAATAGGAGAAAACAGATTTGAGTATGACTAATTCTTTTGTATCCCAATAGAACTGCAAGACACAATTTTTAATGACTGGCTTTCATGTCTATTGGTTTCCGGGATACAGGGCAAAGAGGTTACACGTGGATGCTGTGATTAGGACAGGATTAACCTTGTCAGAGGGGGACTTTAAAGGAATCTAACCATTCATGACTGACTGCAGTAGAAAAGATTATTTCAAGTTAACAGTGCTTGCACCCATTTCCTCCACAAGCAACAAAGGGGAGAGCAGCTGGGATTCAAAGGAGTTTGCCCCACGCCACAGAACAACTTGTCTTGCTTGTACCCAAAGGTGATCGAATCTGCTCTTTCAAGCATGTAAGGCCATGTATATGCAATAATTTAGCTGGCAGTCTTCAAGAGCCTACTGAAGAACCTCTAGAATTTCAGACTGTTGTGCCAGTTATTTCTAGGTCAGACTGAAAACTGTAATGTTAGCAGAAGATAACTTCCTCAGCATCCAAGACTGTTGGGAGGACTGTGCACCACAGTCACACACAAAGAGACAATGTTCTAAAATGTTGCTACAAATTATTTTCATCATAGTAACTGGTGAAAAGCAAGAGCATCTCCAGTGTATTAGAAGTGCTGTGGATGGAAAATGCCACCGTTTTAGTTAAATAACAAAATTAAAACCACAAAGAGAGGTTTGCAAAGGCAACCAGATCTGCATGGGTGGACAGCAGCTCAGTCACAGGAGGGAAAAAAATTCCTCCAAGTACCAAGGAGCTTGGTCTTACACTTGAGTCTTCTGGGGGCATATTAATATGGTCCAGGATATCTCAAAACGCAATCATGGACATTTGTGCCTGCAAAACCTTCTAGCAAAGGTGTGACTTGCTGACAGAGAGAGAAGACCACGCTAGCAGGGCTCAGTAAAGGCTACTTTAGCTCCTGGCAAGCTCAGTCTCCATGTTAGAAACTGCATCCATAGCTCAGTGGTGCCTTAAACTGGCAAGAACTTTAAGCCCTAAAAGAAATGCTAGATCCAAGATTCCAAACTTTGTAGGCCAGAAGTGAAAGGGAGACTGGTTTTGTTCCATTTATATCATTCCCTAGTGCAGATACCATTGTACCACAAACGGGACCCTCTCCTAAACTGTATGGGGGTGGCTTTACGTGTTTCTGTCGGTTGGTTTGGCATTTTTAACCCGGTTAAAGTGGTGAATACACTCGAACCAGGTTCCCGTGCCAACTCCACCCTCCTCCTCCAGGGCAGGACCTGTCTAATTGCAGGGAGGCAAGCGGGAAGGGGCAGGGAGGCAACTGGAGTTGTACATTATAGATGACTTCAGAGTTCCCTGCCACACTCCCACCATGTGTTAAGCATGACTGATTTTATCTCTAAGCTTTCAGGACAGAAGACATGGCTTGGATAAATACCACATATCACTGCATTAAAGTAGGAATAAAGCCTTTTTTTTGGGTGGATTCTCCTGTTTGTCTAGGCCTCTGAAAAATTCAAACTCCTCAGCAAAGAAGGGTGCATACAGTGCACACCAGCTGTGTAAGTTGCACTCAGCACCAGTTGATGTTGATGGACTGCAGTTAAATGAGGAGGCTTTCTCATAGAAAGGATTCTTCCTACTCCACCAAGCACAAGTGTATCAATGGTGCTGTTGCTAACTACACACCAAGCCAGACAAAAGATTCCTGCCAGGCAAACATCATCTCCATTGAAAAGAGATCTGCCCTACCTTGTCCTGCTGCAGCGAAGAGACAAACTCTTCCACAATACAATGGCTCTAGACAGCTTAAATGCTACATTTTTTTTCCCCTTTTAACTCTTTTGTGTTTCTCCCCTTGATCGAACTTTACAGTCTTTCAGGCAAATGAAGTCACATAAACATTGCTTACACAGCTGGTATTTTTATTTCCAAAGCAGGGAGATGAGGGAAGCTCCACTGGAGATGCTTCAGTTTAACAACTGAAAAAGAACTGTTAGGAAGTGCAGTGTCTTGATGGACTCTCCAGATAAATGCAGTAGAAAAATGCCTGCTCAGTAGTGCTCTCTGTTCTCTTAAGCTCCCTCGTCCTAGGCGTTTCAAATTTGCCCCTTTAAAAACCAGTATTTGACAGTTATTGCAAGGCTGGTCTAAAGTTTTAGGCTGTTATTCCCTCAGGGAACTTCCGAAATCGAGTTTTGTCTCATGAGACTATCCTGTGAAGTAAAAGGGTAATTAAAGCAAAATATCAGGAGGCAGCCTTTATTTGAAACTTAAAGCAGCCCAACGAAAGCTCTCGTAAGAGGCCAGCTCCATCGCAGAGGTCTCTGCACCTTCCTCCTCCCCAGCGCGGGACAGCAACGAGCGTCCTGACCCCGGGCTGCTGCGGGACCGCAGGACTTTAAGGTCACCCACAAAAGCTCCGGGCTCGTTTGCCTAAAGAAGCACATTTTCCTGAAAGCCCCGGTTTTGATCCAGTTAATCTCTTGAACTTCGATGCCGAACGCAGCGCTGCTCCGCTCCCACTGCCGCTCTCCACGCCGGGCTTCCCATCCATTCCCGGGCGACGAGCGCCGCGGGAGAAAGAAGCGCAATATCGGGCTTGCCATGCTCGCCGCGATCCCCACGGGCACGGCCACCGGCCTTCTAAGCTCCCCCGGGGTCGCCGGCGGCGGGGCAGCGTGCCCACTCCGGGGGTCACCTCGGCGGCCC